>BMAU01019365.1:335000-915000 GCA_019973935.1 Trichonephila clavipes | reverse complement strand
TTAGAACAGTAATTCTTAAACTATGGTGCGTTTCCCCCAAGGGTGACGGGATAACCTTTACGCAAGGGGCGCAAGCATATCGAAAAATCGAAATTATTTTTAAAAATGTGACATAATTCTTATCTTATTACTTTAAAGTAACTTATTGTATCTTCTGCTTAAAAGTAACATAGACAAAAATTAATAATTATCTTGTTTATTTATCCATTTTAAATTTAAGATCGTAGTGTAGCTTTAATCAAAGTGGATTATTACTGCATTTCATACATTGCTATTGTATGAAGAGTACGATGAAAATTATGATTGAAAATTGGGTCACAAATATTGAAAGTTTGAGAAGCACTGGCATAGAACAAAAAGAAATTTACAGAATATTTTAAGAATATCCACTGATGACTAAAGCTATTGTTAAATGTTTTTTGCTCGCAATATAAAAACGAATAAAAGAATTTTCATCCTTCCTCATTTCAAAAGCCTAATTTCTTTCTTTTAAAAATATTTTTTTAAAAAATGCATTCTTAATGTACATTTTATGATCTGAAAGGAAATAAATAAAAGTAAATTGACTTCAGACTAACAATGAGATTAATCTTCTCAATATTTTCGTTCTGAACAACATAAAAAAGCACCTTATGCTTCATTATTTTGTTACTTAAAAATATGACATTAGCAATTATTCATGGCTTAGATGCCATTTTCTTTATATTTCTATAACGATCTCTATTTTGATTAAAGTTTGTTTTACGCTAATGATGTAAAATGCTAGAAGAAAGTTGTTATAATGTAACTAATTATGGATTACTATTGTATATCATGCTACTATGGATACTACTGGATTGGTAAACGATATAACAGAGATTTTCAGGAATCTAATGATGGAAATTATGGGGTAAAATAAATCGCATAATTGGGGATTTTTTAAAATTAAACAAATAATTGAAATCATATACTAAGAATAAAAACTAAAAGATTCTTAATTTAAAGGGAGGGAATATTTGAGAAATTAAAAAAATTTAAAGAATATTCTTGTTTAAAACACAAAAAAATGTTGAAACATAATTTAGTTTAGTTCATGCCCAAATCGTGATTTCTTTAGAAAAGTAAGGATGTAAGGGTGCCCCTCTCGGGTGCCCTTCTCCTTAATTATCAGCATGAGCTTGAGATGTAGGAGTAATGAAAGAACTAGAAGATGCCATGATCTTAATTTGACTTTATTAAGATCTTAAACGTCTAACAGATTAGATAATGATAATATATGAGATAATCTACGGTGGCTAAACACACAATATATATAATACCGAAATAACGTAACCCGGACCACTATCAATAACTAACTCGCCTAGACTCAATTCCAATACTATCCAGATCCTAATATTAAACAGTCACTCCTACCTTAATGTGGATTTACTGGAGTGGGGGAATGGTATGCACCTTGACCTCAAGACTCTCTGTCACGAATAATTTCTATTAGCTGTCACTTAATCTTTTCAAAACCTCTTCACGCTTGAATCATTGATTATCATAACATTCTTCAAATTGCCACACTACTTTTTCTAACTTCTGATATTTAAAAGCTTCCTAATTTGCCTCTTTCCTTCACGTTTCACTTCTTGGTTTGGTTGGAAAAGAGTTGCCATTAATTCTGGCCTCAAAGAATCCAAAGGACATGTTAATAAAAATACGTGTGAGCCCGTCACAAGGAAAATCAGTATCAGATATTATAACGGTAAATTTTGCCCATTTCTTATCTCCTTGCGGTATATTTTATCTACAGAAACAATTTTTGATTTAGTTGATATATTATTTTATTTCATATATTATATTTTATTGCAAATTTAAAAAAAAGCATAAACAATTTTTTTTCATTTATTATTTCATAAAAAACATAAATGAATTGCGATTTCCTTAATGAATCTACGTATTTCATGACTGCGTGGTTCATTGAAAGTGGAAAGGGAAACTCAAATCATTTTCACTAGGAAGGAAATAATATTAAAGAATATATTTTATAACAATAAATTAAATTAAATTCTGATTTGCTGAAACATTTTCACATCTTTAAATAATAGATAAACTTTTAGTCAACCTGAGTTAAGGACTCAGGACTTTTTTTTTCTCCATTGTATTTTTAAGTCATATAAACCATTAATTAAAATTGATTTACTTAGAAATATAGCGCTTTCTAACCTTTCAAATACACTTAAGAATTTTTTTTGTAGTTCTTAATGGTGGTTGTACGTAATTTTGCTACAAAAGTACTGAATAGAAATGGATTTGTTAAGTATTTGTTACATGTATCTTATTTAGTTTTATTGACTATTCCATCTTTAAAACGCAGGCATTAAATAAATTTTACTATTGATATCTTGATCCTCTTCCTTGCATTCCTATGAAGGTTTATAGAACAGACGGAATGCCTTAAAAATAATCCTGACTTAAAGAAATAAATTTGAAAGAACAGTAAACTAGTAAAAAACAAACTGATTTAAGAATGCTGTTTGAATTTATATATCCAGCTATTACCTTAAGTTTAACATATTAAAATTATATAACTCAAGGAAGTTTGAAGGAAGTCTGAAATAATTATACTTTATTTCAAAATATGAACTATAATAATAAAATGATAGGGTTTTTTCTCACAATCTTAGTATTACAATTACCAAAATACTTAACGAATATAAAATTTTGAAACACTGTAGGATTCCAGTGTTAATTTATGTTATAATTTCTGAAGTTCGAATAATAAAATCCCATGTAATTTCTAATAGATCAAGCTGTATTTAGATATTATAATGTTTATAATGGACAACACGATAGGAAATATTTTATCATTATCTAGCGGATGCTTACTTGAGGCATAGTAGTACTACGCCTCTAGGAAATAGTGTTCTATAATAGTACTCTATTTGGTATGCATAACATAGCAACATTCTGCAACGTGTAGAACAATATTAGCAAGTGGTGGTTATCAGACGAAATTTAAGCGGTTACAAACTCAGAGAAATTTTATTTATTTTCTAATATAAGTTTTATATATATATATATATATATATATATATATATATATACTGCTGGCCACCGTAAATGCAACACCAAGAAAGACAAGGGACAGCACAACAAAATTTATTTTGTAAATAAAATGTTGACCAAGTGTTAAATGATAAAATTTATAGACTTCTGTGAAGTGTGGTTCCTGTCAGAATCAGTAGTCAGAGTAGCAACCATCGTTGGAGATCACCGCTTCTATAAGCATCGGCATTGATTCAAAGATACTTTGGATGTGTTCTTGGGGTACAACAGACCAAGCAGCTTCCACACGTTGCTTAAGTTGATCTGGTGTGGCAGCTGGGAGTGTAATCTGGGTCAATCGTTGAGCAACCATGGAAAACATGTTTTCTATCAGCGAAAGATACGGAGAGCGAGCCAGCCAGGGAAGCAATTCAATCTGGTGATTGACGAAAAATTTTAGGACAATGCGCGTCACGTGTGGTCGCGCATTATCCTGTTGAAATATGGATGTGGCCAAGCCCTGAAGGTAAGAAAGCACAACTGGCTTCAATACATTGGAGATGTAGCGCTGGCTGTTTAAATTACCGGCAATGCGTACTATAGGAGTTTGAGAGCGTTATGCAATACCGCCCCATACCATAATACCCGGTGCAGGACTAGTGTGGAGGTGCATAACACAGCTGTTCAGAATCTTCTCTCGACGATGTCTCCAGACTCGAATCCGAACATCGTGGTGTTGCAGACAAATGCGAGACTCGTCACTAAAGACAATTTCATTACATTGTGCCACCCACATCCTTCTTTAATCGCACCATTGGTGGCGGAGGCGTCTGTGGTTCTGCGTCAAGGGTAGACCAAGCAATGTACGTCTTACGGACAGACCACTCTGTTGTAAATGGCGTCGAATGGTACGCGCAGACACTGAATGATGCGTTACAGACTCAATATGCTGTGCTATGGTTCGTGATGTGACTGAGTGATCCATCACTGTCATGCGCACAATTTGCCTGTTCTCACGTAAAGTGGTGCACTGAGGTAGATGCGATCGACTACGTCTGCCCGTCGTACCCTCCTGCATCCAACGGTAACATATCCGCATTACAGTTGTTTGGTTTCGTCCAACATGACAACCGGTTTTCCTGAAAGATAATCCATAATCTCGGTAGGCCACTATCCTTCCTCTGTCGAACCTCGGATACTTGATCAAAAGCGGATCGCTGTTTTGTACGAGACATAACTAATCGGTTTTTAAAAAAACCACAAGAAAAACACAATTGCCGAACTTGAAATCGTCAAAATCTTCAAGCCATAAGTAGCGCTTTTAGGTGGTGCCACAGGCGCGCGTGATGTGTGTCTGTGCCGAAATTCTAATCATTTGCATATCTCACCTCCGCTAATGCATGTTGTAAATTCCATGTTATTTGCAAGCTTCCTTCAGGGTGTTGCATTTACGGTCGTCAGCAGTATATATTTGGGTGAAAGGTTGTGACAAACCTATACGGAACTTTATCACTAACCTTCTGAGACGTCTTTTTAGGAAATTTAATTCCCCTACCTATTTCCAATCAGCTCCAAAAAAGAGGACATGATTCCTTGTTATGCAGATTAGGTAGAGTATTTAAGTCAAACGGAATAGTAAAGAAAAAAGCAGTAGGAGAGAGAGCTTGAAGCAGAAAGGAATAATAGTGAAGTTAGAGATTTATTATTGAAGATTTCTAGGTGGATAAATCTCAGGAAGAGCTGAGCTGCAGTGTGGTAATATTGATTTATAATTAAAGTTTCATTATAGCTTCATATTAGGAGTGAGATTAAAGTTAAATGTTCAATAGGAATATTATTGAATATAATTCTGGGATCTCTTATTGCGGTAATCTCTGCGTGATCGATATTCTAATTGTTAATTAATTGGATCATTAAATATTTAAGTTAATTTAAAGGAAAGTCTTTTTTAAACCTCATATTACTATTTTAAATTATTTGTTATTAAAAGTCTTTGATTCTATTTGGGAAAGATAACCAAATATAAAGAAAGTTATTCATTAAAATGGCTACTGGTTCTTATTTGACTCAAAATCATTCTCGTTCTCAAAGTGAGATCCAAGGGGATCTTCACAAGGTAGGAGGCTTGAATGGTGTCTCATTTGTCGTTTTCGTCACTTGACGTTAGAAGACTTACAATGATTTCTAAGACCATGAGCTGGAACTTTTAAATCAATTTCCTAAATAAAACCAGCTTTCAAAAAATGCAAATACCAATACCATCAATTATACTTAATCGATCCCATTTAGTAAATTTTGAAAGTGTCTATGAATATATTACTATATTAATTTTACTCATTGTATTTATAACTCATTATCTGTTTTATTGTGTATTGATTATAAAATGAAATGTATTTACTGTGATTTTTAATTTTAGTATGTGTTTAAACAGTTAAATTCTTGGCATACGAATTTCAGGGAGGAGGGCATAGTGGAAACATTTCGATAATTTTCAAAAACGGCTGTCGATTTCGAATGAATTCGCTAACATTTTTTATTTTTACTTCATTGTACATTCATTTTTTATTTGTACTATTGTATTGATGTACTTCAATTTCAGTATAAAAGTATATAAGATTACTATTTTGACGTATTGTATATTATTCAAGTAACACGAATTCCTCACCTTAAGTTAAGAAGGTCTACGAAAAATGTAGTTTTTGTGTTATTAAAAAAACAGAATTTATAAAATTGCATTTCTTTTTTGATTAGTGTGTCAATGTTTCTTTTTGAGTTTCGGGTTAATCATCTAGGGAAATTCTTTTTAACTGTTTTATGATTATAAAAAAGCTTTCAGCGGAGGAAACGAGATCTATGCAAATGTGAGTTGCTATTTAAAGTGGTGAAGAGAGAGAGAGAGATCGATTCGTCGTCAGGCTGACTCGGAAGTTAGAGTGTTTGAGTTAATCCGGGAGTAGTAACGCGGGGTGCAGAGACACCCCAGGCTCACGAAATCTTTAATTCTGGAAAACTGTTTATTTGTTATTAATGACCATGCCAGTATTCTCCTATATGACAATCTTCCTGGTAGCTAAATTGTGTTTGTCACATATTTCCTCCTTTTCTTAAAATGACAAACTTTTTTTTTTTATAATCTTAAGGTACTTGGGGTGACCGAGTTTACCACGCGACCACTTTAATTTTAAAATATTTTCAATCAACAGGCGACACTTTTCCCCAGTAAACGACATAACGGTTTTGAACGAATTGTGTTGTCCGACTCAATATAGTTTATAAATGTAAATGCACAGAATATAAAAAAAAGGAAATGGGCATTTGTAATTTCTATTGAAACTGATCAAGAAGGGGAAGAACTTGACGAAGGAATTGATATTAATTATGATAACGAAAGTAAATTTCAGAAAAGTGATGAACATGAAACGTTTGGGTTGAAAGGGAATTTTCAAATGCTGCTTAAAAACTCCATTAAGAAAACCAAAAGTATACCACAAGACACACTGCCCCCTATCAAAAAGACACAAGCAAGAAAAAGTTCAACACTCTATTTGTCAATCATCAAAGTACAGTAAAACCGAGATAACTTGAACAAAATATGACTGTTTTTCCTGCAAATATTCTTGTGATATTAGTGAAAAATATATGTGTGTCCTTTGTTTAAGTCATGCACATTTGAAACATTTTAGTTCAGTTTAAACGGAATTTTTTCTCAAATTATCAAACAAAAAAATTAAAAACCCTTAAAAGCAAGTAAATATACTTTATCTTAGTTACATTATTCACTGTAATAACTTTTATCGTGTACAATAAAAATAATTATAAAAAAGTGTTGGGGTGACCCCGTCCCCCCACACGACCACTGACGTTAGTATCGAGTGCACGCCTTCTCCAGGGTTAAAATAATAAAAACCATCAGAGTTTCAGTAAGGCAAAGCTTCTCAATCTTTCAAGATTTGTGACCCAACATTAGATCATAATTATGGTCACCGCCCCTCCATACAATAGCAACGTACTGAATTCAAAAATATTATACTTCGACGATAAAGCTGTGGTACGACTTTAACCTTTTAAGTGCCACCAGCCTATGTAAATGCCCATGTAACTCGTGTAAGTACCCATGTAAAAGAGTATGTAACTCGCTCAGCCAGAGCGTTAATTGCCCCGGACGTGTATATACGTCTCTCCGAAGTACGACCTTTTACGCTGCACTGGTATTCATAAATTTTTTTCGAAGACTGTGGTATGCAATAACAGGAAATTGAAAACGTTTGTGAATGATTTACTTATTTCAAAAAGGATTTGTTCTTATTTATTCCTCCCCTCCCCCAATACATCATATACACGTGATTCTCGGAGAACGACCTTTTAATGGGTTTTAATGGGCGAATTGAGTAACTTTTAATGGGCTGTTTGTTTACTTTCAATAAATTAATATTTTTTAAAAAAAAGTATGTTTTGTTTTCGACACTTCAATATGCTAGCGCCCTTCTCGTGGAGATATTATCCTCCTAGCGGGGTGCGCCCCACAGTCTGAGAAACGCGACAGTAAGGATATATCCTAACGGAGAAAGACCATTAGTGCTGTGGAATTGACCATAACAAACTAATGATCCAATTAAATGTTAAAGATATCTAGGTTAGTTGGTAGGTTGACACGTAGAACAAATATTTTGATTTTATTAATATACCCCTTATTCTGTACATCCTAATTCACAAGCAACTACCAGGTCGTGACAAGAGTATGCGTGTGTGAAAAACTTTAAATATTTCGAATCCCTTGTACGTACATTAATTTCCGTCTTGCAAAATTTGCAAACATATATTTTATTTCAAAGTGAATTTTTAAAAGCGTATTTCTATTAAAAACTTTGTTCCAGTGACTTATTTAATTCTACCATTATTTACTTTTGAATAATCCTTAAAAAAATTTTTGTTAAAAATAAACCAGTGTTTCTCAAACTATGGGGCGTGAAAACTCTACAAGGGGGGCGCGAGCATATTGAAAAGTCGAGAACAAAGATTATTTAAAAAATTATTAGTTCACTGAAAGTAAACAAACAAGATACATTCTGACAAAATAAAAAATAATATACACATTTACACTGATATATTACACTTAAAAATATATCAGTGCTACACAATGTATTTTATATTAAATTCAACAATTCTAAGTTAAAATTAAGTTTATTAATTACCAGTGACCCCATGGGGTTGTCATATATATAATTTATTACAAAAATTAACACTTATCTTGATAATTTTTGTGCGGTTTATATTTAAACCTTGACTGCCGATCATAAGTTTCGTGATTCGCTTCCAAATGCCAACCGTTTTCCACGTAGGCACGCGTGTGTGATGTATTGGGGAGGGGAGAGGAATAAATGAGCAAAAATAATCTGGAATAAGTAAATCCTTCGCAAACATTTTCAAAGTCCTTTTATTGCATTCTAAAGCTTTGAAATAATTTTACGGATAGCAGTGCACAGAAAAAGTTGTACTTCGGAAAGACGTACATATACATCTGGAGAAATAAAAGCGTTGGCTTAGCGATACGTTTATATACACGGGGAGTGCTTAAGAGGTTATAGTCGTATCGTAGTTTTAGCGTCAAAGTATAGTATTATTGAATTCAGTACATTGTTATTGTATGGGGGGGCGGTGAAAATAATGATTGAATATTGGGTCGCGAGTATTGCAACTTTGAGAAGCACTGAAATAAACTGATGAGTATCTTTGTTGTAAAATGTACCTTAAAATTTAAAGTTAAATCTTTTTTTTAATAATGCTATATCAAATATACCATCACAGTCTAAAATTGATAAGTAGTATATATTTAAGCAAATGTATATATATATATATATATATATATATATATATATATATATATATTGTCGCTAATATTTTTCACAAATACAAAAAAAATTTCAATATTGGATTGCATTACTTTTTCTCTCATGAAAAAATTCCTCTCTTAGAGTTTTCAAAAAGTTGGATAAAAAAAATGTCTTTCTCTCCTAAAATGGAAAAATTTCAGCGTAAAAAGTTACATGTTTCATTTTTATTCTTGAAGTTTACAGGTCAACAGTTATCATTTTTACGCAATTTAATTCTAGTCATTTATTTCACCAAGAAATTCTTTTCCCGAAAAATGATTTATTACTCCAACAGAAACAATACATTTCAAAATGTTTTTTTTTAAAAAATATTTTCTCTCTTTCTCTCATCACAGTTTATTCTTCCAAAAGATATTCTTAAATAATCTTTTTGGGAAAAAATATTCAATTTTATGCAACTTATTTTTTGAAGATAAATCCATATTTAACGATCGATTGTAAGTTGAAACTCAATATGCATATATATTGAAATATCCTCATGAGATATATTATGGGATTTTTGAAAAGTCTAGAAAGTTAAAACCTAAAAATAAAAGAAAGATTTTAAAATTAAGAGAAACATCTTTCGAACTTTTTTTGTGAATAACGCGATCAAAAGGAGTCTCTTACGAACTTATTAATGTTTAAAATGGGAATCTGAATTCAAATTTTACCAAAAAATTCTGGTGAAATCTTATATACAGGGTGTCCAAGATCATTGGGAAAAACTTTAATGGAATGTAGGGAACATCATAAAAATTTGCATAAATATAGCAATCCATGATAGGAAACTTCTTAGTTCGGTGCTTGGTGGTGTTGTTCACAAGAACATTTCAGAAAATAGACTTACATGACTGCAGCCATTTAAGCTGCCAACACCCACAGTTGAATATGAAAGATTTTACGAACACTGCGCTGGTAGATATGCATCAGATTTATATACGAATAGTTGGAAGGAAATGTGAGAGCAGTAAAAGGATTGTATTGTGAAAGGTACGCGGATGTTTGCTAATTTGGATTGCAATTTTTCTAAATATGGATCATTATGAGGAAATATGCATAGTGAGGCCGGCCATGGTATTTAACACATTTTGTTCCATGCACGGAACAAAATTTGATTCATACCGTTCGTAGGAATCCGAGTATCATGTTGGGAGTTCGAGTCAATCATGGTTCGTCGACACTATGCATATTACCTCGAACTGATCCATATACATACAAATTGTGATGCAAATTAACAAACATCCGGTGGTCGGATCATTTGTTGTAATTCAATTATACAAGCAACACTTTGAAGAGGAAATTTGTATTCGTTGTTGAATGACCAGAAGTGCAAATACCACATTTGTGTTCATTATTGCTTTGAGTGATAGGTATAAAATTATGAAACACTTTGATAATAAATTTCCTTGTTATAAAGCAGAAAAAAAGCAACAAACAGTATATCTTTTATCTAATTTAGTTTTTCTTTTAATGTGTTTTTTTTTCAAATCGTCACTCATTTTTGAGACGCTGGTTAGGATCTTCTTAACTCGGGAGGGGTTACGAGGGCCCCGCAGGGACCCTAGGGTCAGGAAATCATTCATTCTGGGAAAACTGTGTGTTTGTCATTAAACATTTTGACAACCTTTTCCTATGTGACAGTCTTCATATGAACTGAACTGTATTTATCACATTTATTCCTCTTTTTTGGGAGTGGCAAACGTCTTTTTGCAACCTTAAGGTAATTCGGGTGACAGAGTTTTGATGCATTACTTTTGTTCCAAAATATTTTCTATAAATAGGCTACATTTTCCCCGTGTGAACGACTTAGAAGTTTTAATTGATGTGGTGCGACTTATTATGGTTTATAAATATAAATGAAAAAATATATATGATAAAACAAAGAAGCATCTGTGATCTCTAACGGATGAAACTGATCAAGCAATGGAAGAACCTTCTAAAATAACGATTACTTATTATGATAGCGAAAGTAAACAAGCGGCCATTAACATTACTATCGAGTGCACGACTTTTTTCCCTGCGTTAAGAAGCTGCAGCTCTCAAATAACGATTTTTCAAAATAATCAGTGCAATGCTATGTTATCATTTTAAGTATGTTCATCCTTTATTTAAAAAGAATTACTTTCGCCATATGGAAGATATATGATAATGTTTCATTTGGAATTCCCTAGGTTCTGTTCAAAAAAAGCTAAATTAGGTGATTGTACCACATAATCCATGCTTTTCACAGGATTTGCGATTCACGGATCTTTGCATATGTGGCTGTGGCTATTAAAACATCTTTCTTAACGTATAATTGAAAATATAATTGTTACGTACGGCATATTTATTATTTAATTTCTCTTTTTTTGTTTATAATTATCTTTTGAAAAAACTCACCTGTACTTACATCTACATTTAAACATCTGATTAACTTTAGATCATTAATCATGGATTAAATTGATTTCCCATACAGAAAACGTTTTGTGTATCAATTAAAATATTGGAATTAGTTTTAAATCAGTAAAAACCAATTTATTTTTCAAAATGCCGTTTATTTCTGATGATCCTTAAAGTGCTTTCCATGTACCTTTTCTTGTTTGCATACATGAATTCGGGAGTACTAGTGAATATAAATAGATGCACTTAAATCCTTAATAGAAGATACATAAACACACATTCCATATTTTTCACATGCTTAAGGATTGATAAAAAGAATGCGTAAATTCTAATGAATAACAACTAATGCTAATTTTAATTTTTAGTGTAAGCATGAGTATTCATAGAGAGTTTACGGTTTTATTGGTATGGAAAATTGGTCACCAATCTTGAAAGTTTAATTTCCAACAACACGATGTTTCGACAATGGAAGTCCATGCATTGAACTGCGAAAATAAAATATTTTGATTTTTGAAGGAATGAGAAATGTTACATTTTGAAAGAAATAATTGTAAATACTATTAGTTGTGGAGTATAACAGTTTTGATGGAGACCGTCATAAAAGTTCAAGTTGCCTTCCTCTTTTGTGTAAGCACATGCATATAAATGACTCATTAATACCTTTGGTTTTTTGCTACACATACTATTTGGCTCTTCACTTTCGCAGTTTGCTCACCACTGATTTATTTCTGGGTGATTTATTCCTTGGTGGCATTGCGAAAAAATTACTTTTTATCATGCTTCATCTGTTTATGATATAGAAACAAGTAATTAACAAAAAATTAAATCAATTCCAACTTAGGTCAACAAAGAAAAATTTATTCTAGTTACTTATTATTAACTAATTTCAATTAATTTTAATATGTATATACATAAGACAGAATCACAATATTGTGGCAAAAATAGAAAGCGGTTTTCCTTGCAATTTTCTATTTTCCTTTCTATATAGGGTGTCGGAGTGTTATTTTCGTTGGTTACGGTTTATTCATTAATTAAATTTTCCAAAAAATAGTATAGTAAAAATAAATCATATTCTCAGAAATTATGCCACCCCAGTTGGGATTCGAGCCCACGACTTAAGACTTAAAAGTTCAACGCATAACCATTACGCTTCAGAGATACAAAGAATAATTTACCTTTTTATACATGGTGTTGGACTATTATTTTGGTTTGTTACTAATTATTAATTAATTAATTAATTAATATTTGAAAAAAAATGTATAACACATCAAATATTAACCACTATAAATTAAAAAAAAACGTACTTTAAGTTGAGTTTATGATTAAAAAAATATTTCATTAACGATTAAAAACTTGAACCAGATATATGTTTAAGTAAATGGTCATCCCCTGCTTTATTTCATGCACACAAAAGTATCTAAAATATAAGCACTTTGTGTACATTTTTGTAGAAACTAAAACGAGGACTTCTATGAAGAAAGTATCACATAAAAAAAACTGTCCCAAAGAAAAGAAGTGTGTATGCAAAAATTAAATGTATCGTTGTTTGAGTGAGATTAAAAAGAAGGTCTTTAAGGTTTGGAGTTTATTGCATGGTACATTACAACGACTCGTTTGATTTCCGTTTACAGATTGATTCAGTACCGATCTAAACTGCTTATAAGAGGTATTAGTAAGCACTAAAGTATATTTTTAATAAAAAGTATGGAAAGAAGTGACACACACATACAAACAAATTGATATTAAATTGAAAAATAGTATTATCTTACGAACATTCAATAAACCACTTTAAGATGCAATGCAAATCTCAACAAAAAAGTCCTCATGAATTAAAAAAAAATAATGTCTTTTTTTCTCTAATAAAGTAACAATGAATATTTAAAAAGGAAATAATTCAAAAACACTAGTAACTTTACATTTTAGTGAAAAGTACATTGCTTGTACATTTTGTATTAATAAACGTATCATGGGTTATGAAAATAAAGCTATAATTTAATAATAACTGTATTGATTAAAAATTTAAATTAATTTTTTATAATATCCAAACGTTTAAATTTTCCGTCTTATTTTAAATTAAACAAACATTTTTTTTTTGAACTTTTCCTTAAATTGTTCTTTACTACTGCACTACTTTTCCCATTGAAAACATTTCCTTCCATGCTCAAATGAACACCCATAAAACATCTTTCTTTAAATATCTTGTGAATTATCTACAATTATCCCTTACCCAGTGAAAAGACAGTGGAGCTTCTATGAAATTCGATTCTTCTTAAAGATAAAATATTTCTGTTTTTAAACATCCATTTGTGCTATTTTAAGATACTATTCTTTAACTCTCTTGCATATGGGGTGGCTTATAACAAAAATCTATTTTTGTCTGAATTAAAAATGGAAAGAAAATTACATTATTTTTAATTGAAAAAGTACATAGTTTGATAAATAGGTAACATAAAAAAAACGAATTTAAGTCAATTCCTACTTAGGTCAACATAGAATAATTTTGTTTTACTTACTTTTTATTAAATAGTTACAATTAATATAAATATGTATAATTAATTTTTATATATATGTCAGAATCACAATATTAAGTGACAAAATAGAAAAAGATTTTCCTTGCAATATTCTTTTCTATATAGGGTGTTGGACTATTTTTTTACTATTTATTCATTGATTAAATATAATTATTCTAATAAAAAATTAGAGTAAAAAAGAAATCCTAATCTAAGAAATAAGATCATTACAGGGGGGATTCGAACCCACGATCTTTGTATTAGAAGTTCAAAGCGCTGCATTAACACAGCGAATAAATTTCCTTTTTATATATACTGTTGGATTATTAATTTTGTTTTTTACTACTTTTTCCTTTTTTAAATTTAATTAATAAAATACTATTTGAAAAAAAAACTGTATTAACATCAAGTGCCATCCACTACAAGTTTTAAAAAATGTATTTGAACTTAATGTATTATTAGAAAGTATTCTACGCGAACAATTTAAAATTTTAACAAGATATATATATATATATATATATATATATATATATATATATTCAGTGTGAGAGAGAATGAACTAATAGTAGGAATTGAATTAAAAAAAATGGTTTGTCACTGAGGGCTACTGTCGACAGAGCACTTCTTAATTTTGAGCTTCGTTGGAGTGACGAGGATGACGTTTAATCAGGCACCTCACTTTCCAAAATTCCGTACCACATCAATGTGAATACTTTGAGCCACCACGGATTAAATATGTATTAGACCCTATTCTGTGACACTTCAAAACTCTTACTAAGTAATTGACCACAGTAAAAAATAGATTCCTAACCTAAGAAATATGTAGATGAAGAAAAAAAAGTTACATTGAGAGAGAAAACATAAAATTTATAATTTCTAGGTATATTCGCCACTCCATTTTTTACGAATAAATTTGAATTGCACACTCATTGCTACAAAAATTTGCTTTCCATGAAAAAGTAGTCAAAATGAAGCGAAATTTTACATATATAAGTAAGTGATGAGAAAATGAAAGAAAAAAGGATCATATACTACAGAAAAAAGTACAAATGTTTATTATGAATTAGTTTATTAGACTTCCTATAGCGTGAATCCACGATGCGATACGAACAGGCATTGAGGCATACAAGTTCAAATTGATGTCCTCAGACACCTACATTCCACAATTGCAGAAAATGCACCTCTTTTTCGACCAAACTCTTAGGCTGTCCAATTCACAGTCTTAACTGATCCCAGATATAATTATTGGTGAGAAATATGTGGATAGAAAAAGCCAGGGAAGGAAGGTTATATGGTGGAGGAAGTCTTGGGACATCCTTGATGTGTGTAACCGAGCACTGACTCCTTGAAAGATGGCTCGTGAGAATCATGTCCAACACATGTGGCTGAAGAATACCATGGACGTACCGCTGGGCTGTTATTTTGCCATGAAATTTTAAGGGTGACCGTGTATTGTAAGAAATGGCATCCCTTACCGTTACACCAGCTGTGGGAACGATGTGTGTCTGAAAAGTGAAGGCAGGGTTGAGGCATTCACTACGGAGTTTCCACATACGAACATGATTGCCACCACTGCTCAAATTGAATCTACATTCGTCGCTTAAGACGACATGGTCCCATTCCGTTGCAGTCTAAACCTGTCAAGCGTGGTATCAGGCCAAACGGAGGTGTCAGGGGGTGAGTGTCATTGGCAGCACACGTAATGGGCACCGTGATACCTCATGTCTTTCAGCCAGGCACATTCCCATAGTTCGGGAAGACACAGGGGCCCTCAGTGAAGTTACTGCCTGTGTCTAGACAGCGGCCAATACGCATGCCTGCCGTATAATGTGACGATCTTCTCGATGACTCTTCTGTCGAGGGCTTCCTGAGGCTGGTGGCCGTGTACATGACGTCTATTCTTTCCACTGACCCCATTACCTCCTTACAGTAAAATTAGAACGGCTTAGGTGGGAAGCTACTCGCTAACCTAACCACCATGTTTCCATCATCTTGATGATTTTTCCCCTTTCGAACTTTGACAGTTGTTCATATTGTCTTTGTTGGTGGCGTAACGGCATGTTTACCTCAGTGTTTCCTTTGTAAAATAATTAAGTACACTCAAGCTCTGCTAACATCTTTATGCACCAAGAAGAACGAAGTTCAATGCCCTCTAGTGGCGTTACGCAATGCAGAGACACGCTGTAGTTCTGATCATTTGATATCTGCCCGACATGTATCTTCATGCCAACTTTCGTTACGATGACAGAATTATTTCTTGGTGCGCTAATTTTTATGGCAATGAGTGAACGGGCGCAATGCTTTTATGTTTTGAAGTCATTTATTCGAAGCTTTAAAAATATATATATATATATATATACTTCTAGGACTACAACCCTGTAAGTACATTCTTTTAAATAAACAATATTTTGATGAACGTAGTAGTCTAATTATATATTCCATGCTCATCATTCTTTTTCTTCTATTTAATGCTCTTATTTTTATACCCGACGTATAACACGCACCCGAAACTTCGAACTGATTTTAGGTGTTAGAAGTGCTCGTTATACCAGCGTTTCTCAAACTGTGGAGCGTGCTCCCTAGGGGGTGTGGTAATCCTACAAGGGGGCGCGAGTATATCGAAAATAAAAGATTTTTTTAAAAAAATTATCAATTTACTAAAATTAAATCGAAACAAAATACATTGGGAGATAATAAAAAATACATATTTACCTTGATATAATACACTTATAAATGTATCAGTACTTCACCATGTATTTTATAATTAATCATAACGATACTAAATTAAGAATAAGTTTAAAAATTGCCAGTGACCCCATGGGCTTGTCATACAAAAAATATATCCCAAAATTAATATTTATCTTGATAATTTGTAAGGTTTATAATTAATAATTTAATTGTCGGTTTAAAGTTCCCCACATCACTCTCCAATGCCATCGTTTTCCACGTAGGCTTACGTATGTGATTCATATGGGATGAGGGGGGGGCGAAAATGAATAAATAAGCAAATACTATGAAATAAATAAATCCTTCGCAAACACTGTCAAGGTCATTCTATTGCATTCCAAAGCCTTCGGAATAATTTTATGGATAGAAGTTCACACAAAAGATCGTAATTCCGAAAAACGTATATATACGTCTAGGGCAAAGATCGTTTGGGCTGAGCGAGACGTTTATATACGTCGGTGGTGCTTGAGAGGTTGAAGTCGTGATGTTGCTTTAGAGGCAAAGTATTGTGTTATTGGATTCAAAACATTGTTATAGTATGGAAGGGGGGCGAGGTGAAAATTATGAATCAATTTTGGGTCGCAAATAGTGAAAGTTTGAGAAGCACTGTTTTATACGCTTGTTTTTACGGTTATAATTTTTCTAAGGTTTGATGTTTTTACTGATGTTCTATTACTCTGGATTTAAAGGGGAAAACAAACTTTGTAAATTTTACAAACAAATGTTAGGATTTTTTTTAAAATTCCGCTTTATATTTTTGTATGAAACGTACTTCTTATATAATAATACCAGTGGTTTTTTTAAAGGAAATCTTTGAAACGTTGTAATAATATCATTTTTAAGGTAATTACACATGTCTATAAATTAATGATAATTCAGAGTCACGCGTGGAAATAGAACTCTAAAATAAATAAATCACCCATAAAATAATTACAGACATCTTCAAGAATCATATTCAAATTGTACAAAGCCATCAGATGACACCAAGAGTACGTCGCAAAAACAAGAGTGGAAGACGGGGATTTATAAGGAATGCAAGCAAAAAAGTAAAATTGTTTGCAAGCGCCTTATAAGTCTTCCAGTGAAAAACCATATAAAAATTTCTTAAAATGAAAAATAAATCTACTTAGGTTTTATTCTTATACTTGGAAGTATTGAGGTGGCAGTGGTAGCTAAGTTGTTATGTCTGAAAGCTATGTTGTGGCCCTGTGGCCTCAGGTGTATTTTGAGACTATAAATCAGTAGATATTGTTATAAAAATAACCATTTTTATTTCAGTTTAATCAATTTATCATCAATCATGGATTATAAACCAAGGAAGCAATTTATTTAGATTACAATGGTAAGCTCTCGAGATAAATAATTAAACACTAACCTCTCAGTTTTATCCTACAAAAGAGCTCTCCTGGGTTTACTATAATTCGATGTAAACTTCTTCACTCCCACACTAAGGTTTCCGAAAGGCTATTCTCTAATCTCACTTTAATAACAGAGTAATGATTACCTCTGACAATCACATTTCTAGGGTTTAAATAGCTCCCAAATAAGCATAAAATCAAATTATCTCTACTAAACTCGGTTTGAAACTCAAAGAACAGTTAAAGAAGTACTTAACCAAATGGATTAATTAAAAGGCGTGGATAGAACACTTCGCAACTAAAGGTCCCGCGTCGGTTTGAGAACCAGTTGCAATAAAGACGCGCTTCATACAGGAGCTGATGCTAGTTAAATCTGACGAGGTACAAAGTCCTACCCTTAGAGTGGTGGGGAAGTTTGAAAATGAAACTTCAATAATGAAATTTGAGTAATAAAATAAGCGAAAAGCAAGAAAATGTATGTTATAATTTTAGAATCTGGCATCAAATACTGGTAGAGGAAGAATTTTTAGCATTTTCGAGAACAACCCAAAAAGCATTTTTACAACGCATTAACGCCATGAGACAAGAAAATCGGATGTCAAACAAATTAAAGTCAAGACAGCTCCTGCATACCCGTAAATGTTAGAGCAGCAGAATGAGTAAAGTTTATGAATTTTTTTTAATATGCGTTTATATACCTATACAAGAAGTTATTAACAAGAAGTTTTACAACTTGGCGTTTAATAGAAACCAAAACTGATCTTTTCCTAAGGAGAACAAATAATTATTAATATCTCATAATAAATAATGATTCGTTTTACCATGTTTTGCTTGTAAAATACGTACTGTAACACGGTTTCTTCGAATAACGCTGTCGTGAATTCATTGGTATGCTCTTTAATTCCTGTAACTCAAATGTAGCGATAATATATGTTATGTGGAATCATAAATTGGATGTTAACTAAGTTTAATATATATTTCATAGTTTCACCAATAATTTTGCTATTATATAAAGATAAAAATTAGAGCTGCCAATATTTGTGAAATCAATGAATTGTTCATCAAAACAGCAAAAATAAGCTTGGAGGGAAAAAAAGGTTTTAAATAAATAAGGCGAGGGTAATACTGACATTTTTTTTACTAGCACAGATGGTGACCTTTAAAGAAAAATTTTAGGTTAGATGCTTAAATATTAATTATTTATTCGCACAATTGCATCATTGTAAAATATGTGTTTTAAGAACGGAAACAAATTTAATTGATAAGAAAGAATTATCAACCTTGAGCATTATGAGTAATTTTAATGGTGGATCTAAATCAAGTATGATGTATTTAATTTTCATAATTAGCATAGGAAAATGAAACTCCATATTGTGCTATTGTATCTAGATATCTTGCAAACTGTTGTAAAGGACGACATTTTCAGGAAAAATTATAAAACACACAATAAAATTGTCTGCTTCATCCATACAAGTAATTGTTGCTTGTTGTTAATATCTGTATCTACCAACCTATAAGAAAAGTGTATGGGTCGCTGCTTCCCATAATCCTTCATTATTTAACAAAAATTTTAAAAAGATGAGTCATTTGTTGTGTTTCCCTATCCACATATCACTTTTGATAAGTAATCACATTTATCTTTCCATTGCTTGCTTATTTTTCAAGTACACTATACTGTTACTTTCTTTAAAAATAGTTATCAATATTTTTTCTCTGAAATTCTACTTTGTGGTATTGTAAACATTGATCAAAATGATTGTAACGAAATTGACATTTTTTTATTAATATTTTTATTTATTAGAAATTATATTTTGCAAAATATATTTATATAGTACTTTCAACTATACTTATATGCTTATAAGTAAGGATATTACTGTTATGTACTAGTATAGGATTTACATAGTCATATATTTTTTATTTATTTGCAAGAATTTTTAACTGTATTTTTTTTTCTTCTTCTTTCAACCTAGTAAAATAATCAAATAAAGAAGAATTATGTACTAGTATACATTAGATCTTCAACTTTTACAGAAGGTTTAAATTATGGTAATTCAGTGATTTGTAAATGTTTGTGAATATTGTATTATAATTTTGTTAATCAATATGCTGTAATCGTGGAAAGAGAAGTGGAAGAGTAGTGTAGAAAACTTAGAATTTGTAAATTTGTTTTAAACATTAAAATTATTTACATAATTAAAACAATGCAAGTTATTATTTTAAATGCTTCAAAATTATTTAAACATTTTGTTAGAATTGCCTGCGACAAATGAGGCAAAAATTATTCTCTTTCCTACAAATTGAGAATTATATAGGAAGAGGGGGGATATCAAAATATTCAACTAAGAAAAATATTAGTTATTTTTAGAAATTGCGTAAGTGGTTTTACGGAAAATTGTCAATCGCTCACACACACACACACAGTATGGTAAGATAAGTTAAAGTACTCTTTTTCTAGGAATCGTAAATAACTTTGTCAACATACATGTTTTAATCCTTTTTAGGAAGAAGCGAGAACAAATGTGTCAAAAAATAAAGGCTTTAATAGTTTAATGAAAAACAAAATGAGAATTGTGTTTTTGATATATGCTATTCATGATAATGATTTAAAATTTTTACATTTTAGATTAAAATTTTAAATTAATAATAAGTCAAACTGTAACATATAATGAAGTATTTTCATATTAACAAGTGTATACAAGTATTGCTTACATATAAATAGCAGCATTTTAACCTTATGAAAAGGGTAATGGTATTGAAAAACAGTGGCAATTATTCTATAACACTGAAGCTTTAAAATAAAACAAATTATTTCACTCCTAATAAGCAGATTTCTTTACGAAAAAAGAAACTATTTGTTACTCGAAAGGATATACTTTATTTCAGTTAATTATTTCCTTCAAAATGAATGTAAAGCTCTCTTTCTTTTGATTTAGCGTTTTTAAGTATAATTGCTTGATTCATAAGTTGATCCGATGTGAAAAGCCTCCTCATTAAGTCAACAAGGGCGAAGGTTATTATTTTCAATTAAATTTCTATAAAGTAAAAAAAAAGAGTATTATAATGATAATAACCATTAAAAGAAGGATTAGAAATTCTTCAGTTTTAATTAGAATATCAAAATATAATTCCCTAAAGCATGATTAAATCAAAACTTTTCAGGTTTTATTTGTTAAAACAGAATTAAATGCACTGAAGCAACAAATGCAGAGTATAACTTTTTGTTCATCCGGTAATTAGATTGAAATATCGCATTCTATTTCAAAAGTAGAATTAAAATAATTCGCTTTTATTCTGAGCATTTATGAAACATGTCTCGAGATCATAGTTAGTACAATGATATAAAATGTTGGGGGAAATTATGTAAAAGATAACAGTGAATTATATATTTTTAAATACTACAGCAAGTTTTATTGATGATACTGTTCCATATTATATTTTTTTTGGTTTGCTAGGTTTCAAATTTTTTAAAAAAATAATTTTTAATTAAAATATCACCTATCAGGCCTATGAAATAGTTACGGTATATTTTGTGTTTAAACCGAGAATTATTGGAATATGTTGGATTAAAATAAAAAGTTCTGGTTCTATATGAATCTGTTAATCTCGAAAAAAACATAGTAAAGAAAACATTTTTTGAAGAATTTTCCGTTATCCCATCCCCTCTTCCCCACGCAAGAGATTTTAATATTTTAACTCGATGGCTGTCTTCATTGGAATATTTCTTTAAAAAACATTCAAATCTTTAAAAATCAATGTCAGAACACTAAGAACTCCTAAAATTCACATTGAAACATTGAGATGACTGAATGTATTTGAACATCATGCGGGAAGGTTTCCTCCAGAGCGTGAAACGTAGCTAGACAATAACAGGACCTGTAGGAATACGAAGCAAAAAGTATAGCTAGCGAAGATAGTTTACAAAAGAAATAAATGCATGGGGTAAAGTAGATAAAGTACTATAGTAGTAAAGTAGTAAGGATATCGTTACCTATTATCATTAGCTTTTAGCACTTTTTAGATCAATTTCATTACAAATCATCCCATATTTGGCCTTCATGGAGATATTTTTCAAATTAAATTATTTTCCACTCTCTATTCCGCTTATGTTCAATTTTTGAAAAATGTGAGTAATTTTTAAGAAATGATACATTCTCGGTTTTTAAACAAATCGGATTATTCTCAGAAATATACGTTATACTTTATGTAACTCACTGAAGCAAGTCCTTCCGTTAACATGATGTCCCCTTGGATATTTGAGAACAGTATAAGTGCCAGTCAGATAAGAGCCATGATTTGCCATTTTTCGAATAACTTTCTTTATTTGTCAATGTTATTCAAATATATAAAACTTATTAAAAATATAATCTAACTAGTATTATATTTTTTAAAAATTTATGATGTAAATTAAGTATAAATATTTAAACAAATTAATTAACAATTATAATATCGATCACGCAAGATTATGCCTTGTGACGAGATCCCAGACTTTAATGTGGAATGCTTCCTACTGAACATTTAACATTCCATTTATAAACGTTTAATGAAATTCAACATAAATCAATATTTAGCGTCACAATGTTGGTCAACCATTCTTTTTATTAATTCCGCGAATTAATCTTCAGTTATAAATTTCTAATTTCACTATTATACCTTTCTGCTTCAATCTCTCTCTCCTAGCGCTAACTAATTACTATTCCGTTTGACTTAAATAGCAATCTGCAAAAAGGAATGTGTCCATTTTGGATCATTGTAGGTAGGGAATTAAATTTCCCTAAAAAAATACGACTCAATGGTTAGTGATAAAAGTTCCGTAAAATTACTTGTCTGTTTTTAAATTAGTATGTATGTTTGGATGAGAGGTGCCATTGTATTATCCTAAGATTTGATCATGTTTCGAAATTTTAAGTTGCAGACTTCACCGGATTATGGGCTCGTGTTGTTCAAAATAGGTCAAACTCTCAAAAGCGTTTTAATCTTAAATGAACATTTTATTATTGTTAAAAACTTATGATGCAAACTATAGTTTAAAATAAATGGAAAGAGTTTTCTTACAATATAATATTTTTTAAATTCATGCCTTGTGACGAGAGTTTTGCAGACTTTGAATGTGGAATGCTTGCTTGTACTAGACACATGGGACATTCCATTTCATGAACTTTTATGAAATTCAACATTGATTGATATATAGCGTCAGGATGTTTTTCGTCGAAATTTTTTTTTCATTAATTCCGAACCTGAATTACTTTTCACAGTAAAAATCGTGAGGACCATGTTGTGTCCATCACACGCAAATTTGTTTCATCTGCCACAAAGTCTGCGTAAAATAATTAGTATTTTCCGTTTTTTAAAAAAGGATGTGCGTTTCATAACAGCAAATGAAAAATGGTGTGTCCATTAGCTCAGTACTGTAAAATTTTGGGTGAATAGAATAAGATAATAGAGCTAAAAGTATCTTTAATAACTACTCTGTCTGTTTTTAAATTAGACTTATCTTTTTTGCGATGAGAGGTAATTGCAAAGGGGCCAGTAAGATTTGGACATTAAACTCGAGTTTGTTGCAGACTTAACATTATGGGCTCATGTTGATATTAAAAAATTGCGCAAGTTGATTGTGGCATCGTAATAAATCGGCCATTTTTGAATATCATGTGGCTTAGGTCTTCTTTAAAACTAAGCCAATGAATGAATGGAAAGGGTTACCTAATCTCCATTCTAAATTAATGAACACCAATTTTTGCCTAGCATTGCATTGCTACATTTGCATTGTATAACTGGCAAACCTTATTTCGAACTCCACGAACAGAAACTGAGCCATACTATCATATATTTCAGGATATGCTTTTTTTTTGTTCCAATCAATGAACTTGTTGAATATTTACAAGTGAAAGTCGTATCACATTACGTATGCAATCAATGCACATTTGTTTCATCTTTAAAAATTTTGTGATCACCGCTCTGTTTACGTTTTCACAATTAAAACGCTTTCAGAAGACAGATATATCGTGCGTCATAAAAAGAACTCGGCTTCATGCCATTACTGTTATCTATGACGTTTGGGTGATTAAAAAAATGATTATGTGAAAAAATATCCTAAATAATAGCAAACAGCAAAATTTGAGATAGACTGAATGTTGAAACTGCCCATATGATGAGTCATCCGCCAGTGCCCAGAATGGACGGTTATATTTTCTTTTATTTAAAAAACGAAAACTCAATTTTTTCATCCAACGATTTTCCCCCTTTTTTGTCTTCGATTCTAAAACACATCCGATTTTCAGTAGAATTAACACTGGAAAATAGTGCAGCTCAGATTTGAATAAATATGGTATATCCGATATGCATATATCATGGTATATATATATATCATATCAATATATATATATACATATGGTTGCGATATGGGTGTATGACGGTGTGTGTGTGTGTGGATGACCATATTTATTCAGCATGTTAGTGGTCTTGCTGTGAAGATTATATCATAATATCACAGTTTACATTTTTTGGACACAACGCAACATCTTGAACATCTTACACATTGTTGACAACCAACCAAATTAGAGCCTAGCAAATTTGCATTTTCCAATCAACCAATTCAAATTTTACCATATTTGATTGTCGTCATTTTATACCTGTCTTTGCTGGCTGGTTTAAAAGTCAGCTCAAAAGATGTGTTTATGTATTTTCGAATTTTTTAACAGCTGGTGAATAATTGATTTTCATTAATGGCAAGACGCTTTATTCTCTTCATAAAAGCTTTGTGAGTAAAGAAATTTTGTTAAATTATTTTTTGAAAGATACTTTTCTTATGTAATTGTTTTAGCATTTTCTACTTTTCTTACGTAATTATTTTGTGATTTTTCTGCATTAAGAGTTTGAGAGAGTTTGTTTTCATAACAGTAAATAGTTTTTATCATGCTCTCTGAGTTATCCATACTCTGAAGTTTTGTTTATTTTATTTTATTTGGTTTTCCTACCGAGTTGCAAAGGGGGCAGGTTGGCGCCTTCAAACTAGTTTAACCCCACTTATTCGGTCCAAGTCCGAAATTGCTTTCTGACTCGCTAGGTTCTTCTTTTTTCAGTTTTTTTATTTCTCTATAATTTTGATCTTCATGTTCAGCTTTTATATTTTTATTACGCTATTTCACTGTTAAAATGTTCTTTATCTATTATTTCTTGTTTTTGATATATAATACATATTTGTTTTATATATATATATATATATATATATATATATATAATATACCGAAACAGTATTGAAATTTTTCAAAATTGCAATATGTCATATCCTTCAATCAATTGTGATTGGCTTAAGAAGTATTTTGAAAAATTCCAGCGAATGTGTGTGTGTGCGATTTGACTACTTGACACTTTCCATACATTAATCTCATTGAACATGATTTAAAATTCAGCTAGTACTCAAAATCTGGCAGCGACAAAACATCCGCAAGGTTGCAGCATACCTGAATGTTTTGTCTATGGTCTTCCAACGATTTGTCGAATGAAGGCCATGTCGACTAGTACTTCAATGGAAAAAAAGAAAACCTTATTATGAGGCATTCCGTGATTTTTGGCACTTCCGTGTGTTTTACTAAGTTAATTTGATAATCTGAATTGATTTATTAAGCATGATATATAATGGCACAAATATTCATCATAGTAAGATAACGAACACAAAAATATTAAATCAAATTCTCATTCTAAGGACTAGCACGTATGCATTATCAAATTGAAAATATTTTAATTATGCTAAGTGAAATTCTAACTATGCGCATTTTAATATATCCGATGTTTTCACATGATATGACTTTACTAATATTATAAACGTGAAAGTTTTTGTTTGGATATTTGTTCCTCTTTCACGCAAAAACAACTGAATAGATTTTAACGAAATTTTACACTAAGGTAGCTTATACATCAAAATAACACATAGGTTTAAGTTTATAAATATATTGTGTGAAGTTTCCAAAATGTAACGATAACTGTTAAGAAAGTAGGAAAAAAATCTGCCATCTGCGAAAAAGCCAGCGACGGCATAAATCTATATTTTTTGTGCGAAGCAAAACTTTCCCAGTTTATTTTGTCTACGCCATTCCTCAGTGCGTTCTCGCTTCTAATTTATTCTTTTGATCAGTGTAATCACTTTTTTTTTATTTCATAATAAAACTATATTTCGAAGGGAGTAAGGGTGGCAAGATTTTAATATAAAATAAATACAACAAAAAGTAATATTAACGTATTACACTTCCAGATATAAATTATTTACAGGGTTCATTACACAAAATTTGTAACAATGTGTTACTTTTGCTGAGCAGATATAAGTTTAGGAAGGTGCTTTCACAAACGACCTACAAGAGAGTTACAAGAAGTTAAAATAAAGAAAAGCCTTTTTATCATCTATTACATCTACAGACCTAAAATTTAACAAACACGTTTTTTGTTGTTGTTGTTATTGTTGTTCAGCTGATATTTACAAAAAGCTTTTCTTTTGCTTAAGTTTCAATTCAGGTAAAATTAACTTTTAACTGATTAAAAGCTTCTTTATCCTTTAATCTGTATTGTTTAATTTTTCAATTCACCCGTGCGAAGAACGGGTATACCAGCTAGTATGATATATTAATAGTTACGTCAAATATTTTTAAAACATATTCTTTCGGGAAACTGTAATAATAAATATATTGAATCGCAAAAAGTGTTTCAGAAAAAAGTATCTTATAACGAATAATTTTTAATTCCTTACATTGTATTGATGGGCGACAAGGAGACTTCCTCTGTCTCGTCTGATGTCGCGACAATGACTCAGTAATAAATAAATGATTTAGCATGACAATTAAGTTTTCTGATATGGTGAACAATCTTTCTTGGGGTGAAATAAATAGCACCAGAGAAATAGCATAAATACGGAAACATAAATGACACCAGCAATTAATCTTCCCAAGGTTATAGAAATGGAATGTCATTCTTTTTTAATATAAATTATGTAATTATTCTTCTTTTACTACGTAACCCATACATTTCTGTAACACATAGCTATTCTAACTGTGGTTGTTTCAGTTTGAAAAGAAGAACTTATAACAAGAAATGAATTTCAATATTATAATGTTTCTTTTTATTTGCATCTATCTTATAATTTTATAACTATTATGAAATTTTTTACAAAAATACCGTATACAAAAATGTCTCATCTGCTAATTATTATGTAATATGAATATATGAAAAAATATAATTGAAAAAATTTGCATCGATCTTTTGAAAATACATTTGAAAAAAAAAAACATACTTTGAAAACACATGTGAACATTTACAAAATACTTTGAAAACATCACAGCATTATTTTTTTCAAGTCTGAATGTAAAATATATTTGCAAAATTAGGCAGAAACATTTAACTTTCTTATTTTAAATTTTTTCTTTGTCGCTTAATTTAACAAACACGTTATGTGCCCTTTAATTCAGTAACTTATGCTTTGAGAGATTATTTTCTACTTGATGACTGTTTCGTAGTGATAAGATGTTGAATGAACCAACAATACAACATATACTATTTAGTCAGAGTTCAAATTTTATACTTTATAAGAATTCGGGTTTTTTTATACCGGTAAATTCAAATTAGCAAGTGACTACTATTTTTACTACTGCAATTTTGAAAAAAAAATGTATAATTTCATTTAGCAGCGACCTGAGGATTTTTAAATATTTACAATTAAAAGCATTTATCTATGCATCAAAACAATTTCAAGTATGTTATGATTAAGTTTTTAATTTTCAACATTTAGTAAAAAAAATGCAATGGAAACTCGTATGTACGGCATTAAATTATTTATTTTATTTTACGCTATTTAAATCAATTCTGCCTTTACAAGCGTATTAACTTGTTCAAGTATTTTTAAGTTTTTAATAATTTAAAATTTCATTTCATATTTGCTCATATTGTGCAATACTAAATGAATAATGACATTTTTTTTCCAATTTCAAATACAATATATGAGATATCAATAAAACCTTAAATCCGAATGATGAAATGAATAGTTTCGGGAAAAATAATTAATATATTAGGTGTTTAAGATTTAACATATGTGTTAAATATAATTTTTTTATTTAAAAAAGGGTTTTCTTTGGACAATAAATAAATAAGTTTTACTTTTTAAAAATGAATGCATTTTATCTTTTTTATTAAATACCTTTTTTACTTTTTAAGTATCTCAAAATATTTTATTTAGATCAAAACTAAATAATCAAAAGTTAAATAGAATTTCCTATAGACTTATTCAAATTATTGCAACTATTAAGAGAATAAAAAATAATAAAATATTTTTGTCGTGAAATACTAAAGACGGAAAATATGTTTTAAGTAAATATTAATTTGAAATTTAGAAGTTAATATAAATAAGAGCCAAAAATACTTTTTTTTCTCAAATTATAGCTCCTTTCTTTCTGAAATTTTAAAAATATATATTTTAATTTTTATAAACAACTATCTTAAAAAATACTGTCAGCTTCAGGAAAACATAAATTAATTTAAATTTTAAAAAATTAAATAATGAAAACCAGTACTTTAAAGTTATGCTAACATTTTATATAAATTTCTTCTTTTGCAAAAAGACAAATTTAAATATTTAGTTAATTTAACTCTAGGAATAATAAAATCCGAAATATAATAAATTCACAATTTTAGGGGAATCTCAGAAACAGTTCTTATATTTTTTTTTGTTTATAACTATTTGAAAATATTCTATTTAAACTTCAACATGCTACAGAAATCATTGACGAAATCCATTATTTTATACAGGAAGTGAAAAAGTAAAATATCTTAATATGTTCCTGTACAGCCTTGCTTTTTTCTGTTTTCTATACGTATTATAAATAGTAATTATGAAAGAAAATGATTGTTATGGATAAAAGTCTGAAAATCTTTGGACTAATGCTTTTATTTCAGTACTATAAGAATTAAAAATTTTCTTTTTCTACTATCATCATATTTAACTATAATTTTCAACCAACAATAATGATAAGAACTGAATCAAAAATAAGAACTTCAGCTACTTAAAGTTATAGTTAACATAAACTAAACGAAGGTTTTTGAAACTTTACAACTTTGGAATGCAAATGTGAACTTTTACCCAAAAAATTAAAAATAAATTAATGTTTTTTTTACATCAATATGGGAAGCAATTCACAAATACAAGTGGTTGTAAGGTATTTTGTTAATGTAATTTCCCATTTATAAAGACATATAATACAATTAAACATGCATTTTCAGACAGAGTTTATGTTTTAGTATAATACATATTGCATTATAGTTTTAAAAAAGACAATGACAGACCTTGTGAATTAGAACCAAGATTGAATGAGGAGTATGGATCCTGATTACGAACATTACAATCTTAAATTCAATACCATACTACTTTAAAGTTCTTTAAGCACAGTTCGATTTAAGAGTAGAACGTCTAGGATTTCGATTACCCTTAAATAGCCACCGGTGTTGTTTCAACATCGAAATATATAAAACATGTAATAATAATTGAAATAACTAAATAATTGTAGGACTACTGCTCAGTACGGTTTAGGTTTAAGACTTTTCAATATTATTTAATGTAATTATCGTATGTTATGATGCTTTTATATCATAAAAAACTGGCGTTGAGACATTATGTTGCTTGAGTTATTGGACCACTGCTTTGTCGCAAAGCATTTTTAATGCAAAACACATAAAGCATTAACATATGATGTGTATCAACTTGCATAATAAATACAGAAAAAGACATATTTAGTATTAATCTTCAATAGGATTGAGTTTAAACGAAAAGATGCATTTTTCATTTCAAATTTTATGAAACATTTCATCAAATACTTATATTTCTTTTCAACACTTCATTTGAGATTCGCATTATTTTTTGATAGGTTTGAAGCAATAATTATTTAAAAAAGACTCAAGGTGTTACAAATCCATGCTATTCAACCTTTCTTTACTATATTCTTAAAATTATACATGCGATCATATATATATATACATATATATATATATATATATATATATATATATATATATATATATATATATATATATATATATATACATTGCTTAGTTATTTTTTTCTCAATAAATAATGTATTTTTTATACTTTTCTGCTTAATGTTACAAGTAAACTGCTGTTCCAGGAAAACTTGTATATATATACACGTTTGCATGTTATGGGATAATGCAACCGCGCGATTAACGTAACTCAGTGAGGTCAACAACACCTGTTTAAGACAAAAGATCGTTACAGCAGCTATTAGAGGAGTTTATAATGCTACTTTGGCTCATGCTTACCACTTAAATGATTTTGAATGACTACTGTACAGGATCGCTTAAGATATATCATATCAGGCATGGATGCAAAATTTGAATTTTAGACTCAACCATTTTAACAACGTATGACAAATGTCATAAATTCATATAAAACATTAATCGACAGTGATAAGGGTCCATATCATGTTATGGAGCTCCTATAAAAATGATTAGTGATAACCGTCGCCAATTTATATTTAAATTTTTGAGCACATAAATCACAAGTTGAACATAAAGCACGTAAAAATAGTTGCATATTGACCATGATCTAATCTAACTGAGAGAGTTAATCGCATCCTTCTAATAATGATTTCTAGTTCTATATTCGACAATTACGAAAATTGGGACCAATTTCTCAAAGGATTCTCGTGATTCCACGAGACAATTGGGAAAACTGTGGCAATGTTGTTTTTAGGCAGAACATTAATTACACCGTTTCAGAAGTTAGTGATGGTTACCAAGGGTGCGAAATTTACGTGTGGTAATATCGACAAATTGTTTGAGGAGGCGAGACGAAATACAAAAATTCAACAGGAAAAATGGACAAACTATTACAATAAGAGAAGACGTGAGGTTAATATGTCAAAGTTAAGAATTGGGTTTTGGTTCAAATGCATCCCATCAGCTCTGCAAACATAAGCAGTAGTAGGTAAATTCACTCCAATTTTCGAAGGTCTATATGAAGTAATTAAAGTAGAAAATAATAACGTGGTAATTTGGAAATGAGGAAAGCAAAAAAGGTTAACGTGGATCAGGTACGTATTTATCAACAAAGAGATATATATGAGGGTGTTGTAGAGTCAGATGGATCTAGTAATAGTAGACCTAAGGTAACACGGTCGGAAGGTATAGATAACAATAGGTCTAATGAATCACAATTAGAAACTGATAGCAAAATAAGTTTAGCAGGGAAATGAATAGCGCGGTGGAACAATGGCGGCAAAAACATGGTTGAAGCGAGGATTCGACTAATTCTTCCGCAGGTTTGGATGAACCCCGTCATAAGAGAAAGCCGGAGGAAAGGAATAATGACAGAAAACGAAGCTCTGGACGATCATGGGCGGACAATCATCACATTAAGAGAAGGCTACCTGGAAGTCACGTGTTCAACAAGAGGAGAGAGAGAGTACCATCCTCAATTTCATCTGGCCCAGCAAATAGAAGGATGACTAGGAGAGAATCTAGTCCCGGCCCGTCTAAAGCAGCCAAAAGAAGGCCAGGACTATCCAGAGGATCCAGTCTCTGTACACCAAGAAGAGTTGTAACACAGGAAATAGCAGCCAGGTCCAGACAATTGCCACCCAGAAAGTTCTGCTCTCATCCATCAACAGGAATTGCAACAAAGGAAAGACCAGCCAGGTCGAGACGAGTCCAGCTAGAAAGATCAAGGCCGTATAACCTGAGGAACCATCAACAGAACAGGGTAAGGAATAAAGGTGTCCATGAGTCATGGAAAAACCCCTCACGCCGGAGATCTGAGTCACTGAAGGTTCTCTAAGGGATCCATCAGAAATAATATAAAGATCCCCAGCCAGGTTGTATTATTCCTTTTATATTCTTACTGACAGGCAGTCATGTGATTTTTGCAAAATTCAAGTCGTATTTTTTTAATGTATTCTTTAAAAAATACAAAAGTTGAAACTGAGATATGTGCATTTTTCTTACTATTTGAAAAATAAACTTATGTATATAATTTTTTTTTCCAAAAAGATGGAAAACATTTGTTTGCTACATTTTAAAAATTGATTATTATGCGGGAATTTCTTGTATTGTTTGTTTATAATGTTGTACATTTGATAATTGTACATAATTATCCATGTATTGATGTATGTTGGTATTCAACATCTGGTTTAGGGACACGGCGTAAATAGGAAATATTAATTTTAACACTAACAGCGCAGCGCAATTGGAATGGGAGCTCTGTAGAAAAAAAAATCAGATGTTTTTATTTATATTAAAGCGTATATGTATATTTAATGAAAATCATTGGTGCTAGTTTGAAAGTTGAATGTTGTCAATGTGCATACATAGGGTTGATTGATATATTTTTTGTGCCAATATTGATCCTGTTTTCATTTCAGGGTGGCTGACCCTGAATCTTGATGTCTTGAAAACATTACTCAAGAAGATGGATATTAGTATTTAAGTAATTGTTGGATATTAAGTAATGTGCAAGAATAGATATTTTCCTTGTGAGGTTTGCACATGGTTCCCGCCCAAATGGGGTGCACAGTATGGATTTTTTATGTACAAGAGAATGTCTTAAATTAAAAATTAATATAAATTTAGGCTAGTTGTGTTTTGCGGGTTTTTGAGTATTTAAATTTTAGGCATTATGTGAGTTAAATTTAAATTCTAGTCGGCAATTTTTTAGGTTAGATGTTCAGGTTTTTTAACGTAATTTATATTGGGTCGATAAGACTCTCAATAAATCAAGTTTTCATTACGGAGGGGATTGTGACGGATCTTTACGCGGCATTCAAACTAATTCGCTTGGGAAATCATTGAGCTATCGATTATTCACAACCAGCCCTTCTTAAGAAGAGATTCTTTGTCAGAAAATATATTAAAGGTGTAATATTTGAATTATAGAGCTTTTATTATTAATTGAAGGAAACCTTAAAGTTACGATTGCTGACTAAGATTGAAATGAGGTTAGATTAAAGTAGATAAAAAGTTAGATCCTGTATTAAGAGAAGGATCCAGTTTGTTAGTTGACTAATCGCTTACGCGTTTCTGTCGTTGTTTCACTTTCACGATTTTTATTCAGACATTCTCTTAAGATTATAAGTTGAAATTGTGTCTGTTCTTAGTATTGAAATAAACAGATTAGAGATTTGAATCGTGCCAGGTGTTTCTTCCCTTCCCCCTACACATCTAGGTTCCCAAGAGAGTGGCGAGGGCCTCTTACATATTTATCACCCAGGATCAGAAACATAGTTATCCGAATAACATTTTATTGATATATATAGCCGTTTAAATCCAGATTAAGGCATGCGATGCTGTAATTATTCTGATAATTATTCATGAGCTCATTTCAACATGTTCTTGAAATATTTTTCCAAACAGGAATAAAAACAGCAACAACAACAAAAGAAGTTGACTGCCAAGAGGGTATTGCTTAAATATTTTGTTTGCATGTGTATTTCTAAAAAAATATGAGAGGGTATTTATACCTACCAAGATGAAAAACATTAACAATGGGCCCTAGAATCAAATTGAACCAAGATTAGTCGACTAGAAAATTGATGTCCTAGTGATAAAATTTTAATACCTTCATCCTAATTCAAACTGCATTATATAAAAATAAATTCTCAAACATACTCTTTCTAATTCAAATAAATCATTGAACCCGTGTTGCCTCTAATAGATATCTAATATGCGTAAACAACATTCTACCTCTCAATGTTTGTATTGCTCTCGACTTTTAAATTACTATACAACTAGATGATTGTTTTAAAGAATAATTCTACTTTTGTGTTTGTAAAAGAAGGGTTCATTGCATCCTTGAAAAACATGTCTCAAAAATTAAATTCCAGTTTTACATATAAAGATAGCGTGTTTCCATTTAAATATCTGGTTACCATCCACGAGTATATAATATCGTAAATATTTAATTTTAATTGTAAATATTTACTTTGCAATGGTTTAGAGTGTTGGTAGAGCATTGACGAAGTATATATTATTCTCTGGTGCAATTTAATGATTTAAATAATGATGTCATGCTACACCGCTTATCAAAATAAGTGTTTACAGAGGAGGAAGCTGTCAACTCTATTTTGATAAAGAATTCAGAAGGGAACGGGTAAATACATGATCAGTGGATGTTAAATTCGCATAACGGTGACTAACTTTAGTTCGATAACGCATCACGGAATGCAGCTTAGGAAGGTAATAAATTTTACCTGTAGTTATATCGAATATGATCCTGTCTAGATGATGTCTAGGCTTATAATCATGTAATGATTCCATTGGAATCAACATATTGATGTGATAACTTCATCTGGTTACAGTCGTTTAATAGATTGATGAGACGTTTTATGTTTTTAATAGCAGATTTTTTCCCCTTTTTTTAAATTTAAGACACAAAGCGGCGAAGCAAATATCAAAAACTCAAACACACAAACAAAGAAAATAAATTAAAACCTTTTCAGGCCAATTCCGGTGAGAACTACTTTCATATCTGGAATGTTTCCGTTTTTATAGAAACCTGAAACTGATAATTTTTAATTGTTAATTAAGTGAAAGCAAAGAAGAGAGCTATATACGTAAGCAAAAGCGTAAGATGGTAGTGATACTTCGGTTTTCAATCAGCATTACGAAAAAATTTTAACAGAAATCTAACTACTATAAGGCCACTCTTTTCAGTCAAAATATTATAAATGAAAAATGTTTCATTATTGAGGTTCATTTATTATATGTGAAATGGTAAATCTAAAAAAAAATTTTAATACTGATTTTTCAAAAAAAAAAATTTAAATTTTTTATGCAAGTATACATTTTGGATATTTTTTCACCTACTTCTCAAAATTTTAACTTCTTTGTATTGCAGTATTTCTTTGTTGGGTGGCACTCGCACATGTGGACCTGGAACTATTTGAATGAATAGGAATGTGAAAGATGATTTGTTAAGAAATTTTATGGAAAAGGGTACCGGTTTTAGACTTATGATCACAAAAAATAAATCTAATGTTATGAAACAAATCATAAAAGATTTAGATAAATTTTACCTTAAAATGGCAATTAAATACGGAATGCCGATTGAAGCATTCAATCAATTTAGATCTTATGTGGCAACAGAAATTCGGGAATTAGATTTTACTGTTGAAAATGAAATTATGTATAAAGATCTTAAATCATCAATAGTAAATATCCAAAATGACTTCGTTATTACATATGTTGATAAAGTCTCTGCTAATTATGCCATAATTTGTAAATATTTTTACAGTAAAATATTAAGTAACCACATTTTAAATAATAATTCATTCCAAAAATCAATTCACAATAATAGATAGATGATAATCGTCTTTTAGCTTTGAACAAAAGACTGAATATTCATCTAAATAATATTAAATATCCAAGTATTTTTTTAACACCAACATTTCATAAAAGCCCTATAAAATTCCGTAGTATCACTAATGGATACAATACATATATCACGAAGTCTGGGAAGATCTTGCAATCTCTTCTTCAAAATCTAATTGATAATTTACAAAACACGGCAATTATTAAAAATAGCTTAGAGATTGCTAGAGTTACTAAGGATATGTTGATTTTCTATGCATGGTTTTGATTTCGAGGACCTTTTTAATTCTATAGATATTGACGATATGATTAAGGTTCTTCATTTAATTTATGATAAATATGTGAATTATATACTTCAATGAAAAAAGAAAAATTTGATATTCTTGTTAACCTCGTTTTAAAAAAAAATTTCATTACATTTTTGATCATAATCTTTATAAACAGATCAAAGGATTACCTCAGGGTGGTCCAGCTAGTAATTGTTTAGCTAACCTATATTTACATTTTTTTTTTGAAATAGATCATGTTATAAATGATTCTTACTTAATTTATCGTTATATAGATGATATAATAATTTTTGGTAAAAATAGTGAATACAAACCAAATATTACATTCTACCCCTGATTATCTCAAGCTCCTTAAAACTAACTTCAACTCTAATAGGGTGGAATTCTTGGATTTAGACTTGCATCTTATTAACAATAATGTAGTCAGTAACATTTTTGACAAAAGAGATTCGTTTAAGTTCCATATAATTAAAATTCCTGTATGGAACAGTAATTTTCATATATCAATTTACAGAAATATCATTTTGAATTTTTATTTAGAAATGATAACTTAACTGCCCACAAAATAGATAAATACAATAATATAAAAAAAAAAAAAAAATTTCAATGTTGTTTAGATCATGAATAAATACCCTTTTAATTTCTTGAGATCTTATATTCATCACAAATACATTGACCGTCTTGCTACTTCGAATTCCAAATCCACCACACAACAATAGGTTTTCAAAGTCAGCATGTTAGTGGTCTTGCTGTGAAGATTATATCATAACACTCATATCACAGTTTACATTTTTCCACACACATCTTAAACATCTTACACATTTTTGACAACCAACCAAATTAGAGCCTAGCAAATTTACATTTTTGACAATCAACCAATTCAAATTTTTACCATATTTGATTGTCGTCATTCTATACTTGTCTTTGCTGGCTGGTTTTAAAAAAGTCAGCTAAAAAAGATGTGTTTATGTTTTTTCGAATTTTTAACTTGGTGAATAATTGACTTTCATTAATGGCAAGATGCTTGTTTCTCTTCGTAAAAGCTTTGTGAGTAAAGAAATTTTGTTAAATTATTTTTTGAAAGATACTTTTCTTATGTAATTGTTCTAGTATTTTTCTACTTTTCTTACATAATTATTTTGTGATTTTTCTGCATTAAGAGTTTGGGAGAGTTTGTTACATAATAGTAGTGATTGGTTTTATCATGCTCTCTGAGTTATACTTTCTCTGAAGCTTTGTTTATTTTATTTGGTTTTCCTACCGAGTTGCAAAGGGGGAAGGTTGGCGCCTTCAAACTAGTTTAACCCCACTTATTCGGTCCTAAGTCCGAAATTGCTTTCTGACTCGCTAGGTTCTTCTTTTTTGTAGTTCTTTTATTTCTCTATAATTTTGGTCTTCATGTTCAGCTTTTATATTTTTATTACGTATTTCTTGTTATGTTCTTTATCTATTATTTCTTGTTTTTGATAAATAATACATATTTCTTATATATATATATATATATATATATATATATATATGTCTTGATAAAGATATACCCTTAGTGTCAATGTGACAGGGTCATTATCCCTCCAGATGGTACACTAGATACGCGTCGGGGTTTGTTTTAGACGCGCTAGCCTCTTGTCTCAAAGCACCAGTGGATTTGGGATTAAAGCGAGGAAGACTGTTTGTAGATCCGCTGAACTTACTAATCAGAGATGATTGGGGATGAGAAAGAGTCCATCCCAGAGGATTTAAAGGCTCAACTCGCAAGTTGATTTGGACCTTTTCGATCTGCTAAAATCTTAGGCATTACCTTCTGCATCCGATTTTTTTATTCTTCGAAGGCACTCAACGGAGATTGTGGGGGCGGCCGCACCTCAAAGGCAAAGGAAAATGAACTACAATGATCTCTGAAAGATGCAATTCCGGATTCGATGGAGCAACCGCATCTAGGACCAGAAGAGATCTTGGCATATCAGGGAGAGACTGCCGCACCTGAGAGTTGAACATTTCAAGATCTTTAAACCTTAAACTGGGTTATAACTTTTCTACAACGAAAGGCTGTAAGGATCGAAAATTTACGAAAACATTTCAGGTGACTGCCTACATTGAAAATGTCGTTTTTCGTCTACATAAGGCATTTTTTTTTAATTTCAAAATCTTATAGTATGAACATTTTTCTTTCCAAAACAGTTTTTCCTTTTACTTTACGCGAAAAAGAAATAAAGTTATAGTGATTTAAAAAACATCTCTCTATGAAAAAGGGTAGTAAGATAAAACTTTAAATGAGTTTTGCTCAAAATTACCAGATACATGATATCTTATGAACCAAACCAGATAACATTTTGAAACTTTGTGGGAATGTTTATTATACTAGTGTTCATAAAGTGGACCATAATTTTTTTGTAGGGTAAATATTTTTTTTCATTTAGGGTAGTTTTTGTAAAGAAAAAACTTTAAAACTATCAAAATTTTCATATTATTATGTATAATTGTATGTAATTTTTTTTTGTATTTGAATACTTATCTTAGATTTCGGTTCATTTTGAAGAGCACCATAATATGTATTTTGTATATAAAGAAAATTATAATAATTAAATTGGAAATTTTTATACAGTGTGATCCATTTTAGTAAAAATTTGGTAAAATTTCCTTGAAAACAACCAATTTTTCTTAAAGTAAAACATTTATTTAAAAAATTTTATGTATTTACATTTTTTATTTTATTTTTCTTCCTAAAAACACTCAATTAGTTTCAAAAATTAGTTATTTTAAAAAAATTGGGTCTGAAGGTAGGCAGTCACCTTAATATTATATTTAATTAATTTGTAATAAAGGCGTTTGGTTTATTAGCTGTATAATCCCTCTCTCTGCTAAATAATGAAGTGATTTTAAGGGATCACGTCATTACACTACTGAATGCTGTTCAGTGCTGAGGACAGAAATATTTCGAGAATTGTGCAATGCTGAAACAAAATGTAACATCATCAGAATGACTTTTTTTTTATCAAGATCAATATCCGAAAGTTCACAGAAATCTGATTTTAGCGTACATTATTGGAATGTAAATATCAGATAATTTTATAACCTACAAAATCTTACTAACAAGTAAAGGGTGTTTTTTTAGAGGTATAGAACTTTAAATTGCAATAAAGCAACGATGTATTATTCGATTGAGATGAATTTTTTTATTCGAAAGATAATCTTGTGGCATTACATTCTAAATATGATTTCTGGCATATGACTGCCACGGCTGGCTCGGATGTAGACCAATCTCTCTCTCTCTCTCTCTGGAGGTCCAATTTTCGATTAATTTTTCCAACATTTGTGGCCGTATATCGGCAATAACACGGCGAATGTTGTCTTTCAAATGGTCAAGCGTTTGTGGATTATCCGCATAGACCAATGCCTTTACATAGCCTCACAGAAAATAGTCTAGCGGTGTTAAATCACAAGATCTTGGAGGTCAATTAACAGGTCCAAAACGTGAAATTAGGCGGTCACCAAACGTGTCTTTCAATAAATCGATTGTGGCACGAGCTGTGTGACATGTTGCGCCGTCTTGTTGGAACCACAGTTCCTGGACATCATGATTGTTCAATTCAGGAATGAAAAAGTTAGTAATCATGTCTCTATACCGATCACCATTGACTGTAACGTTGTGGCCTTCATCGTTTTTGAAGAAGTACGGACCAATGATTCCACCAGCCCATAAAGCGCACCAAACAGTCAGTTTTCTCGATGTAACGGTGTGTCGACATACACTTGTGGATTAGCTTCACTCCAAATGCGGCAGTTTTGTTTGTTGACGTAGCCATTCAACCAGAAGTGCGCTTCATCGCTAAACAAAATTCGCTTATGAAAATCGGGAACAACGGCAATCTCGTTTTGGGCCCATTCAACGAATCTACGCCACGCCTTGCTTCATGATCGTTTTGATGAATTGCCAAACGAAACTGAGAATAAATCACTTGACAGCTGTTAAGTCGGTCGCCATCTTGGAAAGTAATGCCAACTGAAACTTCTATACCTGAAAAAAACACTCTTTATATATAAAGTGTCGAAATTATTGAAATTTATTGAATTTAAATAAGTTTATTTAAGTTATGAATCTGCTTTGACATAAAAATTTTTTCTTCTATTTTCTTTCATGAACAATAAATATCTTGAATTAACAATTATTATACTTTCTTACAACTTTCTTCACATCGCATACTTCATGTTTACAAACAATAGTCTTACGGCATTTAAAAGTTAAATAATTGTAAGAATTTATTAAAATTAATAGCAAAATATCTATGTACTCACTTTACACAACTTTTACTGTGATACACGAAAGGTATATTTTTTGCTTCGATTTTTTTCCACTTCCTTTTTACTTAGCTAGATGGAAGGCAATATTTCTACAGTATAGGGATTTTAAAAAGAAGAAAAAAAAAAGGTCCATCTAAATTATGTGTAATCAGTTTCTTTTTGAATTAAATCATTCATCTGTGTCACAAAAAATGTTGAAATACATAAAACATACCAATATGGATTTGATTTTCTCTCCTATCAAGATGCTTTATATGAGTCTTAAAAAAAATGCGAAACTTTTTATCACTTGAAAAAAAAATCACTTGGAACTATTAACCCTAAAACAGTATTAGAAATATTTCCTTGGTATTTATTAATTTTGATTAAATCTTAAAAATACGTCATTTTTAATTTCTTGAATAATACCAGAAGCTTAATAACATTGCAAGACATCGGTCAAATAAAATCTTTATTTATGCTTTGCTAAAAATATATTTAATATCTCAAGTATAGTATCAACAATAAATAATTTATAAATTTTAGTAAAAAATATCAGACAACTCTTCTTAAAATTTCTTTTTTGACACAACTCTAAAATTAAATTTTAAAATGATATATATATTTTTATTTTATTGTTTCCAAAATAAAAATTTCACAAAACTTAAATCCCTCATCATGAAATTCTTCCTCTGGTTATTCAGGATACACAGTCCCATGAACAAATAACCCTTTATCTATACTTATTTCAAAAAAAACATTTTTTTAATATTTTCTTTCACTCAAGTTCATACAAATACATTTAAAAGCCCCAAATTCAAGCAGTACGGAATAATAAATTAATTTTTCAAAAAGCACGTTAAAACGTTATTTATAAATTATATTGATATTCAAATAGATCTCTTAGTTTACAAAAGTAAAATGAAATAAGCTATAAATCACTTGTGTTCAAAAAAAATTCCTTACTTCTTTTTCAGATTAACATTTCATTTTCTTTCATAAAATATTAAAAAAAAGACCTTGAATAATCTTCTTTAAATTTTCTCCTGATGAATATACTATTAACGCAAACAAAGAAAAATTTTAATGTAATCAATTGTTCTATAAATAGTGTTTTAATTACTACTTTTTGGGACAGAATAATTATTTTCAAAGATTCTATGATAGGATAAGACGAATATTTTATTTTGTTGACATAAAGCTGTAAAGAATTGTGCAAACTTAAATATTTGCCATTAATATTCATATCCCTGAATCATAGGATATTGTATGGTAAGTGTATCTTTACTAAGCATATAATTACAATGAAGTCCAGAGGATATTGTTAATGAATACTAGCTTCTCTCTAATGTAAATATATAAGTACAGATTTCACGCAGCCTAAATAATAACGCCTATAAAAATGTGTAGAAAAACACATAGGAAGAGTCCTCGGGGTTTTGTGTTATTTAGTATCAGATAAACATAATAAAATGAGCATATTCAATAGTTGTCGAAGTTGCTGAAAAAAGTCATGTTTAGTGCATTTATAATATTTTAAAGGAACAAAAATATTCTATCTGAAATAGATGGTGGTCCTTACATATTTTTATTATAAATAGCATTTATTAATTAAGCATCGTTTTTATTAAATGGATATTTCAAACAAAATTCATTTAATTTTTTCAGAGATTTGAATTGAATTAAGTTTATAATCCTGAAAGAAAACTTAATAAGCTTAAATAAATAAATTTAGACAATAAATACCAGAACAAAATAAAGCGTACTTTAAATTTACTTGCGTGCAATAGTATTAGTCCCTTAAACCATAGGTTCCTATTCTTTTTTGAACTGGCGCCCCCTTTTCTAGTGAATATTTCGATACCCCCTCCCTCCCACTCCAGAGAAATAAAAGCGTACGTAATACATGGTGAAAACAAGAATTAAAATTTAAAAAACTACTTTATTACTAATAGAGTATATTTTTAAAGCACCCAATTTGTTTACTTGCAAATCTGAAATAGCTATTGCCATGAATGCACAATTATAAATACATACAATCTTCATAAGGTAACCAATATCAAAGTTTAATCACAGCGTGTGTTTATTTTAAGTCTTTTCAGACTATATTTGGTTAATATGACCTTGTTCCTTCACATATAATCTAAAAACCCCTAACTTACTCTGGGTTTCAAACGCCCACAAGGAGGCATTATCGCCCACGTTGAGAGTCTGCCTTAAACTATATATATTCTACCCAAATTATGTCTATGTCATATGTTCATTCAAAAGTATTTCTGAAAGGACTCATTTAAACGTTAAATTGTGTACGTTTGTGGAATGAAATCGGGATGAAAATATAACTATTTATTTCACTTTTGTAAAAATATATAAATAAAACAATCTTACATAAAGTAAAATATAATTCTCAAAGTTTTTGTGATTAAATTATTTGGATTAAAATAATTATAATTTTAATCTTATTAGAAACCTTTTCAGCTTACCCGAGCACGATAATGAATAAATGCAATGCAACAGATTAAAAAATACAATATAAAGAAAGGTGATATATTTCAAAGCCTTAGAGATATAACTCAAAATAAAAAGATGAAGTGAAAGAAAACACAGTCTATATATACAACAAGGGAGAAAAACAATGTATTCAGCACTGAATATTGCCGTCACGACTCACAATAATGGATTCTCAATGCTTCAGTATTGACTTAAACATTTGGAAGTCTTGTTGGGGCAGGACGACTCGGAACGTCTTTACACGCTGTCAACTTTAAAAAAGTGTATGAATGTCTGTATGCAGGTCAGTGGCTCTCCGATCATCGGATGGACAATGGAATAAGAAAACAGGCAGGTCAAAGCACCTATATAAATTGAAGCCACCTAAGTAAAAACTCGAATTTCGCGAGACAATTATTGGTCATTGCCCTGAGCATAATGGGCACAGTCAAATGTTTAAGGTAAGGGAGGCCGACCTGCACCTAAATTCCAAAGACTAACTTCTCATTGTATAGGCAATGTCATATTAGGGGGTGTCGAAGTGTAATCCAATGCCATCCCATGCCATTATACCAGGTGCAGGACTTATATGGATGTGAATAAAGCAAATGTTACATATGCATTTACACGATTTGTCTAAATTCAAAACAGGCCATCATGATATTTAAAGTAGAAGTTAGACTCGTCTGTAAAGATAATGTCATGCCATACGATTGTCCTTTCTTATCATTCAACTCATCATTTTAAACGCAAAAGCATGCAGCTTTAAGATATATGTAATCACCGCCATGGAAATATTTCCATTCATAAAGCGTACAACAAAGCCTGCGTACACTCAATGTTATGCAATAAACCGTAGTTGTTATGGTACATTTCTAGCTGTGGCATAAATTTTTATCACTATTATGAGCATAATATACCTATCATCACAAGTATGCTAATGCCAGGTTGTGCTGCCTATGTCATCGATCAGTTGTTCCCTACTGCATCCATCCATTGAAGATTCAAATCACTTTTAATTCTTTACGGCAGCGTTTCTTAAACTGTGGGATGCGGCTCCCTAAGGGGGCGTGATAACACTAGAAAGGGGCGCGAGCATACTGAAAAGTCGAAAACAAAGGATTATTTTTTTAAAAAAATTATTGTTTTTTTTAAAAGTAAACAAACAAAATACATTGTCATCATGAAAAGCAAAAAAACAACATTTACACTGATATAATACACTAATAAATGTATAAGTACTGCACAATGTACTTAAAATTAGTTAAGGTGACAGAACACCTCTAAAACTCAATTTTTGGTCAATATATCGATTTTTCGTTTTTGGTCTTATATTAAAATTCAATCTTTTATCTTTGTAAATATGTTAAAATTTTGTTTCTATCTTAATTAGAAGCCGAGTTACAGCTTTTTCAATATTACTTAATCATAAATTTCTCGGTCAAGAAATAGTTTCTTCTAACCGGAAGTGGCCGAGTTGTTTGTTTACGTTTCTCTTTCATAAAATATGACATGAAATATTATAATTAATATGCAAATATTTAGTCAGAAATTAAAATAGAACATTTAAGAATAAATATAAATGTATTTGGAAATACAGTTTTCCTTTTTTATGTGTAAAACCTGGCAGCAAGTTTGTTGTTTTGACTTTGTTTACATATGCGTTTGATTTTCATGCTGAAAGAATTGACAGCGTAAAAAAGTTTATTTGATTGTTTTATTCTGCTTTATTTTAACTTAAAAATGGTTAAAAGTATTGCTAGAAAGCGCAAGCGGCAATTTTATGGTAATAAATTCACACACACTTCGAAAAAGAATAGCACTTCAGCAGTTCCTGAATGTACTGCTAGCTGTTCAAAATTGGGAAATGAGAGTTTCTCAACTGCAGAAGAAATGCCTGGTCCTGTGTTTGGTAACAGAATCGTTTACTTTGAACTTATTGTGGAAGTTTTTGCTCAACTTTGCTGCCCAAAATGTTTTGCTGAAAAAGTAAAACTATTCGAGGATTCTCCAGATATGGATTGTGCTCCCATTTTACACTAAAATGTAAGTGTTGTGACTTTTTTTTTGCATTTGCTTCATCAAAAAAAGTTGTAAATGCACCTGTCATAAATACCAGGCTAGTATATAGTATGAGGCAGATAGGCAAAGGTTTTTTGCTGGGGCATTTAAATTATGCTCAACATTAAATTTGCCTCGACTAACCAAAACTGCTTACAAAAATCAGGAAGCAAAGCTTTTAAGAGTGGTCCAGGAAGTAGCTGAGGAATACATGATAAAAGCTGCTACTGAAATTGTGGAGAAACAACAAAATCTCTCATCCGATATTGTAAAATGTGGCATATCGGTAGATGGTACATGGCAGCGAAGAGGCTATACATCTATGAATGGCTGTGTTGCTGCAATATCAGTTGATACTGATAAGGTGTTAGACATAGAAGTTATGTCGTCCTACTGTCCAACATGTAAGAGACTTCAGACTATGCCAAGAAACTTTGAATATGAGTCTTCAAAAGCCGACCACATATGTCAGTGTAATTTCACAGGCTCTTCATCAAAAATGGAAATTGTGGGGGCTTCCCGAATATTTCTTCGATCTGAAAAAAACCGCAGACTGCAATACACTCAATATTATGGCGATGGCGACTCAAAAGCTTTCATGAGTGTGAAAGACACTTACGGATTAAACAGTGTGACCAAGTTTGAGTGCATTGGCCATGTACAAAAGAGAGTGGGTTCGCGTCTGAGAAAACTGAAAACTAAAACTAAAGGACTGTCTGGTAAAGGCAAATTAACTGATAATTTTAATGATCGACTTCAAAACTATTACGGAATTGCTGTTCGCAGAAATGTCGGTAACTTAACTGCCATGCAGCAAAATGTAATTGCTGCGTTATATCACTGTGCATCAAGTGATAAGAAACCGATGCATGGTCAATGCCCAATAGGGAAAGAAAGCTGGTGTTATTTTCAGCGGGGGAGTGGCAAATGGAAAAAAATGTTCCACAAAATATGCTGGTTTATCAAATGATATTTTAAATAAAATTAAACCAGTATATTTAGAACTATGCGACAAACAAATATTAAGTAAGTGCTTGCATGGACGCACGCAAAATGCCAACGAGTGTTTTAATGGAATAGTTTGGCAAAAAGTACCGAAGGAAGTATTTGTTTCGCTCAAAATGTGACGAATCTATACGGAACTTTATCACTAACCTTCTGAGTCGACCTTTTTAGGGAAATTTAATTCCCTACCTATTTCCAATCAACTCCAAAAAGCGGAAAGGATTCCTTGTTATGCAGATTAGATTAAGTATTTAAGTCGAACGAAATAGTAAACAAAGCAGTAGGAGATAGAGATTGAAGCAGAAAGTTTTCGTGGATTTAAATTGAAGATTTCTTGTTAGAGATATTTAATCTCAAGAATTGAGATTCCGAGTGGTAAATATAGATTTGTGTTTAAAGTCTCATTAAAGTTTTAAGAGTGAGAATAAAGTTAAATGTTCAATAAGAACATTATTAAATATAATTCTGGGATCTCTTATCGTGGTAATTTCTGCGTGATCGTTATTTAATAAATTAATTAATTGGATCATTAATTAATTAAGTTAACTTAAAGGATATTACCTTTAAAACCTCATAATATTAGTAGACGTATTTGTTAATAAGTCTTTGATTCTATTTGGGAAAGATAACCAAATAAAGAAAGTTATTTATAAAAATAGCTACTGATTCTTCTTTGACTCAAAATTATTCTCGTTCTCAAAGTGAAGTTCTAAGGGACCTTCACAAAAACAAATAAATTTGGGTCGTATGATGCTATTATACACTTCAATGAAGGATTAAATGGGTGTCTAAAAGTTTTTAATAAAATGAATATTGAAAATCCTGGGGTGTTTACCTTACGGGGTTATAAACATTTAGATAAATGCAGAATCCGTGAATCAATTCATAATGCAGACCCCAAAACAAAGAAAAACAGGAACATTTTAAGAGCACTTAAAAAGAAAAAAATTAGTGTTTTAGAAGTCAAAGATGGGAAGAATTATAAATCTGGTGCATTTTAATAAGAAAGTAAGTGTTTATCTTGTAATCAGAATAGTTTAATGTTATTTTTGTCGTTTTCTCGAAATGAATTTTTTTACATTTTTTCTTACCGCAAAACACAATATCTCAAAAAGTTATGCTTGAATGATATAAAATTTTTATATGTAATTTTTTTAATACTTATACAGGGAATAGACCATTCATAAGATTTTGTGTTGAGTAGAAATTTTTTTATATAGCAATAAAGTAAAAATTACAATAGCTTTTAAGAAATTTTCAACGTATAGAAGTTAGAAACACAATAAGTTCCCACGTAAAGGTCATATTACAAAAATAAGAGTATATTCTCTAGATAAGATTGTATGCTATACTATTCAATTTACAAAATGTCAATATATTTATTTTATTTTCAATTATCATGTTTTGCGTAAATACTTATTTTTGCTTATTTTTTATAAAATACCCATTTGACAGTAAAAATGTGCACTAATAAAACTTTTCTTGTGTGTTTTTCTAATTTTAGAGACCCATAAGGTCATAAAATATGCATTTGCTGGCAAAATTCAGGTTAATTCAAAAAAATTTCTTCAAAAGTGTATAAACATTTAGATAGATGCAGAATCTGTGAATTGATTCATAACGCAAACCTCAAAACAAATAAACACAGAAAATTTTTAAGAGCACATTAAAAGAAAAAAATGGTGTTTTAGAAATTAAAGAGGGAAAGGATTATAAATCTGGTGTATTTTAATAATAAAGTAAGTGTTTTTCTTGTAATCAGATGAGTTTAATGTTATTTTTGTCGTTTTCTCGAAAAGAGTTTTTTTACATTTTTTCTTACCGCAAAACACAATATCTCAAAAAATTATGCTTGAATAAAATAAAAATTTTATATGTATGTTTTTTTTTAATACTTATACAGGTAATAGATCTTTCTTAAGAGTTTGTGTTGAGTAGAAATCGTTTTATATAGCAATAAAATGAAAATTACAATAGCTTTTAAAGAAAATGTCAACGTATAGAAGCTCGAAACACAATAACTTCCCACATAATAGTTATATTACCAAAATAAGAGTCTATTTCCTAGATAAGGTTGTATGCTATATTATTCAATTTACAAAATGTCAATATATTTGTTTTATTTTCAGTTATCATGTTTTGCGTAAAGTCTTATTTTTGCCAATTTTTTTTTATAAAATACCCCTTTGACACTAAAAATGTATACTAACAAAAACTTTCTTGGGTGTTTTTCTAATTTTAGAGACCCATAAGGTCACAAAATATGCATTTACAGGCAAAATTCAGGTTAATTCAAAAAATTTTCTTCGAAGGTGTTCTGTTACCTTAAACAATATTAAGTTCAAAACAGGTTTAATAATTACCAATGACTGCACGGGTTTGTGATGCATAAAATCTTATGCAAACATTAACACATATCTTGATTATTTGTAAGGCTTATAATTAATCCTTTAACTGCGAATAAAACGTTATGCGATTCACTCCCCAAACCATTTTTGCATGCATACATTTGTATGTGGTGTATTTGGGGGAGAAAGGGAATAAGTAAGAAAATCCTCTGAAATAAATAAATCCTTCTCAAACTCTGTTAAGGTCATTTTGTTGCATTCCAAATCTTTCGGAATAATTTTATGGATATCAGTGAACGTATTTCGGAAAGACGTATATATATACGTCCTGGATAATTTATGCTCTTGCTAAACGAGACGTATATATACGTCGGTGGTGGAGAGTTTTAGGTCGTATTGTAGCTTCAGCGTCAAAGTATCATATTATCGAAGTCAATACATTGTTATTGTATGGAGGGGGCACGATGAAAATTTTGATTGAATAATGGGTCGTATTGAAAGTTTGCAAGTTAATATTGAAAGTTTGAGAAGCACTGCTTTACGGTCTTCACTGTTTCATATTTTACGCAAAAGTCTTCTGCATTCTTTCTAGACAAAACAACTAGAACTAGTAAATCAGATTTGAATGCATTAGCATTCGTCTTCAAGTTCTTAAGATAAAAGCGGTTAAGATAAAATAAATCTCTTCGAAAACCAATTATATATTATCACTCTCTTACATATTATTTATCTTGCATACATACACAAATATAACAAAATATTAATTTGAATTCTAATCTCACAATATATTTTATTCTTAATCATAACTACTAATAGCGTTTTCCTAAGAACCGAACACGCTTTGTTTCAATGTTGAAAAGATGGAAAACTCTGTTTTGATTATCATTTTCTGTTCATTTAAATATATCTAAATACCTTATAAATGTAATTTTTCAAGCATGCTTTTGAAAGCATCAAATTTTTCTGTAAAATCGCTTGCATGAATTATAAAACATAAATTACTGTCAGAGAATTTAAACAACTGTTCCCCTTCTTTTAAACACGTGTTTGTAGTATTTCTATAACTTATTTCTTTACGTTTTTCTTTATTTGAATATAGGAAGGGATTCTCTTGGATTTCTTGCTCGCCAATAGAGTGGAAAGGTTGCTATGGTTTTATTAGGCCATTTATTTAGTCACGTCTACAACATATTTAAAAAAGTAAATATATTTATATATGTGTGCATTTTTCATTGTTTTAACGTTGTTACGACGTTAAAAAATAGTTGGGGAATCAATATGATTTCGTTTTCATATTTTATGTTATACATAAAAATGCAATTTTTTAAAAAAATTCATTTTTTTAAATATATTATATTTTTTCTTGTGTCGTCCATCCGGTATAGTGGTTCGCGACGCTGATTGCTGCGCCGTAGAGTCTGGGCTCGAATCCCGTAGAAGACACGGATGTTTGTAATTGTATAGTGCCTTCGCGGCATGGGGTTTCTATAAATGGTCATCAAGCGGCAAGTCCTCTCGTGAGGTTGGTGGAAAGGGAAGAGAGGTGGGGGCCCTGTCCACCCCTAGGTGTCCTCCCTCAAAATTGTGGTAGAAACGTGATAAATCGTACTATCACCTGTATGGTGCTCAAAGCTACGGCCAGCGACAGGTGTCACTTAGCACTTTGCCAAGATGAATTCAATCTGGCCTTTGCCGATCAGTTTGCATCAGTAACAATTTTTTTGTATATTTTAACATATTGGTTTGTCTAGAAAGTTTGTTCCAGTTTTGAAGTGAAACTGAAATGAAAGAGACTTAAATTTTAGAACACATTCTATAAATTATATAGATCCATTTCTGTTCCACAACATTTCTCTCATTCATAAAACTTGAAAATTCCGTACGTCCTGAATATCTCACATTTTCTTTTTTAGCGGAAAATATATCTACGTGATTTCTTATCTCGACCAAAACGTTGTAGTTTTTTTTCTCCCATTTAGGGCATTTTGTGACTATTGAAATAAACTTGAATCGGAGGTCACGAAGTCTGGTGAACAGCTCAGTGTGGTCGTTTTGAACAGTTCAACCGAACTATAAAAGTGTTTGTCGAGTTATCAAAGACACTTGAGGCCACAGACTTCCCTCAAGGAACACGACGCCTTTCTTATTTGCTTTATCTGGACATTTTTGTTCAATATTTAACTTTATTTCAAATACTGTGATTGAATTTATCGTCTTATAAAAACTCATAATGTAGAATTATTTTCCAGTCCTATTAGACACATATCATGGCATTCTTTGAATGAAGACAAGCTTTGAATGACTAAAAGTGACTCATTTCACTTTACTCTAGATATTTTTCACTCAACATTATGGAGTCTGAAGGGTGTTAAATTTCTCTAGAGGGTGGAAAATATAAATAATATTCAAATATATATAACTCTTTGAAATTAAAATTAAATAATTCGGATATTTTACATATTATTTACAAAGGAATGAGGCTCAGAAAAATATAAAATATTAAAAATATAATCATAATTTTAAAAATTATAAGCATATAAAAATAAGAAGCATTTCTAAAAGACATATTCATTAAGTTTAACGTTGTGCATGTTATTTTCTAAAATAGTAGATTAAATTACTAGCTATAAGTTGATTTGAAAAGTGTAATGTATCCTTATTACATTGTAGTATTTTTAAATAAGTAAAATAAAAAATTACATTTTTTTAAAATATAAAATTAACATTAATTTTTTAAAAAAAAAATCAATATTTTTTAAATATTTTGAAATAGAAAATACACTCTGTCGCAAAAAAATATATGCACCCAGAAAAAATTGAGCTACATTCACGAAATTTGGTATGCATGTAGTGTATATGAAAATAAACAAATGATTAAAAATTCAGAACAAAATATCATTTTATTAAGCGGTTACAGCTTGCAAAAGGTTAAAAATCAGTAAGTAGTAAAGCCACCTCTGGCAGCTATACAAGCCGAAATTCGGCGTGGCATCGATTCAATTAGATCACTTATGACCCCCTGTGGAAGATCCTGCCATAGTCTTTGCATCTGCGCAGTTAATTCTCCTGTATCTCGGGACGGCTGCAGTTGACTTCCCAGCGCGTCCAGACATGCTCTATTGGCGAAAAAATCTGGTGACCTGGCAGGCCATGGTAGGACGTCATATCCTTGAAGACATTGTTGGGAGAGTCGCGCAGTATGTGGACGAGCATTATCCTGTTGATAAATGGCACCTGGGCGACTTGATAGCATGGGTAGCACAATCGGCGTTAAAATATCGTCCACGTATCTGCGAGCTGTCAAAGTGCCTTGAAGGACCACTAAAGATGATCGTGTGTCCCATTGCTCCCCACACTGTCACACCTTGTGAAATTGCTGTAACAAAAATGCCGGATCGGACCGCTGGCCGGTGCGCCTCCAGACACGTGTGCGGTGGTCAATCACTGAGACTGAATCGGGATTCATCACTTTTGACACGTCTCCAGTCTGTCACACTCCAAGTTGCCCGAGGTCGGCAAAATCCAGTCGACACTGCCTATGATGTGGGGTCAGTGGTAAGCGTCTTAGCGGACGTCGGCTCCTCAAGCCAACTTCGGTCAGTCTTCTCCTTTATGGTTTCTCTTGATGGCACTGGATGTCTGGAAGGAGGTAAGTGGCGTTGAATCGATGCTAGCGACGTTGTTGGTGCCGAAGTGGCCACTCTTCTGATTGCACGATCCTCGCGATCATTTGTGTTCCTGGGACGTCCTGACCCTCCGCGACGGTACACTCTACCTTCTGTGATCCACTGTTGCCAACACCGAGCAACTACCATATCGCTCCGACCGAGGTGGCGGCCGATACGTCTATTCGACCAACCTGCTTCTCTGAGGCCTATTATACGGCCCCTATCAAAGTCCGTCAGCTGCTCGTACTGCCGCCGGTTACGTCTTAGAGGCATCCTAAGTCTCAATATCGTCTATCAAAGTCATCAGATTCGTTTGGATAGCCGTACGGCGTTCGTACTCATGCTTTTAAACTCTCCCAGTTGCGCAACTAATATGCGCATAGCACACTTAGCCTTGTCTCATTGGCTTCGAAATTTTAATCATTTGCATATCTCTTACCAGACTACATTCTTGCCGAGTTTCGTGATTGTAGCTTGATTTCTTCTGGGTGCATATATTTTTTTGCGACAGAGTGTATATATTATTCTTAAATGATGTAGAGATTAAAGAGTATGATACATTTTATAATTCTATAAAGTTTTATACATCAGAGGTTACTGTTTTTTTTAAAAAAGTACCTTGAGCAACGCAAAAATTATTTATTTATTACAAAATTATTTCTTATTTTCATATGCTTATAATTTTTTAAAAATATGATTACATGTCATACATTCAATACTTTTTTGAAGCCATAATCCTTTGCAAATTATGTATAAAAGATTCGAATTATTTAATTTAAATTTAAAAGAATTACACCTGTTTGAAAATTCTTCATATTTTCACCCCTCGAGACAAAATTAACACCCCTGAGGCCCATTATAACAATTTTTTCATTTTTCATCCCCTGTCTGTTTTTGCTCTAATCGTGACGTCTCGTGATTGTGCTTACTGAGCGAAATGCAATTGGAAAGGGGATCCACACATAATTTTTCTCTACTAAATCGCAACGAACCAATGGCTCAAAATAGTTTGTGTAGCCAAGCTTCTCAAAAATTGTGTGCATTTTTTTTTGTATTTTTTACATTTGTGATAATTTACGTGGCGCATAATGTGTGCTATTCCCTATTAGCTTTTTAACCAGCTATTCATCTCTGGTAGTGGGCTTATCCGGGTATTCGTGATTCTTATGGATAAAATCACCAATTTCTATCTAGCTAACCATTCCATCAACAAAGCTTTCAACACAAACAGCCCATATATTGCTTGCAACGTGTGGTATTTTAGCCCTTCCAGTAATAGAAAAGCAGTAAATGCCTTTATTCCCTTTTTGCCAAACTTTTTTTTCCAAATATGCCTGAAGTGTTGTACTTTATGTTATAATTGCACGCCATTTGTTTTCATTGGATCTGATATCTGCAGGTCAATATGTCTCATTAGACATTTCACTTAGATAAATGTTAATAAAGGCACTTTTTTATATGTAAATTACTTTACCGGAAATAATACTACAGAAACTATTCCATTTCCAGTGTATTGCAATAATGAGCGAAACAGAAGGATTCAATTTTTCATCAAAAAAAAAATCTCAATTACAAGAACGTTATCCAATAAATTAAATCAAGTAATAAAAGAAACAAATGCAGATATACAAAGTTTTCGTAATTCACATAAAAAATTAAGCAAGAAAATAACTCAAGGAAATGGATGGACATGTTTTGCGAAAAAAAACCCAAGACAATACAAAAAAAAACTATAAGTATAACGAGATATAGAAAAAGTGTAATATTAATTAGTCTGTCCCTAAGATGGATTTTGAGAAAGAAAATAAAACCCATTTAATTTTAATTAATATCAGACAAAAAAAACTCCACTGGTTATTTCTTATAAACCATGTTAACAAGTAAGAAATCATTCATTTTCTTAGAAAAAGCATTTAGATTATTTAATATTTTTTTGTTTCAATTCTTAAAGATTTATGTTAAATTACTCTTAATAATAAATGCGTATTTTAAATATATCTCAGGTTATGAATACATATTAAATCATTTTTATTCTTTAAATAAAACACAAGTTTGAGCAAATAGTATTAAACGTTCAAATGTGGACTAAGAAATTCGAGTTTCCTCAAATACTTGGTTAACTAATTAAAGAGTATTATTCTGAACATTCCAAATTATGTGATAAATGTTGAAAGTTCTAATAATTTTTGCTGCTGTAGTTGAGATCTGAAAAGTCAGTATTCCTGAGATATTTCTTAACTTATTTATTACTTAGTTCGAATTTAAATGCTATCTTCTGGCATGTAAGTTTATTATGGGCCATTAAAAAGAGACTTTATTTAAAAACAAACAGTGCCCTATTTCCTTACTCATTTCACTTTAAAAAAATACCTTGAAAAGCTGATGAAAATCTTGAATGTAAATGAAATTAAGATTGAAAACGAAAATTGTAAGTAAAGGCCATTTGGTTATGAGATATAGTTACAAATTTTAATTTGAAAGCAGCTTTGTTTACAATTTTGAAAGGAAAAATTAGGGAATAACTTTATTTTCAATTAAAAGCTGTTCTTAAGAGGTGCTAATTGTAATTCAACTAAGTAGCTACGAATAAAATGATATCATTTTTTAGATGATCAACTAATCAAAGAATAATGCAAGCAAAATATTTTATGTTTAAATACAATAACAGGTCATACACTTATAAAATGAATCATACCATTCTATTACAACATAATCCTTATCTTATATACTCATTGTCCCTTGATTGTTTGTTCATTAACAACGCCCTTCAAAGAAACCTCTCGTATTCTTAGACCACGGTAAAGTTATGAGGATGACAACGGAGTTGATACTGAAATCGCAAAGATTGATAAGAAATAGCAAAGAGGCACATTTGAGGCCTCGATAAATTTAATGAGTCTCAACATATTGCATAGTGGCACCAGTATAATCAATTTCCTGACTCGACAGAAAACAAATGGTAGATACGAGTTCGCGGCCATAACCATTAACCCCTTAAGCGATTAATTGTTTTACTCAAAATGTTACAAAAAGAGCTACGCTCTTTTATTGCATATAAATATGCGTAATACTTAACAGAATGTGAAAATGGAAGAATTTTAATTTTAATTCTCAATTTTAAAGTTTTCACACTAATTCTTATTTTATAATTGTAGAGAACAAAAACCACTAAATGTGTTTGTTTTTTATAAGTATACTTTGCATGCTTAGAAGAATGTTTTATATATCTTAAAATAATTTCTTTCATACTCATAAAAATATTTTATGTTCATCCCTTTTTTTCAAACAGTTGGGGATTTTGTATGTGTGTGTGCATGTATGCATGCACACACAATTTGTAGCATGGTGTAATACTAAATCTTATATTTCAATGGTGACAGATATATGGTGTATGGGCAAACCACTTAAAGCTTTATCTACCGTGGCCAAACTCCTTTACCTCAAAAACAATCTGCAGCATATTTGCATTGAATTAAACTGCTGAATGCATTTTTGAATTGAACTGTCGAATTTATATTTTGTACCTATTTGTTGATTAAATCAATCTGCTGAATATAGCTATCAAATCAATATGCATAGTATATCAACCTTATCATTCTGTGATTTGTATATCAATCTAATCGATCTGCTGTGTTCACAAATTTAATAAATCGTGGTTGAACATTTGAATGTAAACTCTCTCTCTCTCTCACTCAGCCAAATGCACCGTTATAATGTATGAAACAAATATTTCATTCTAACTAAATGTCTTATAAATTTACCGAAGTGATACGAGTAGTCTTTAGAGCTATGTACCATAAATTTATATAATTATTTTTAAAAAAATCCATCTTTAATGTTAAAAGAAAACAAAACTACTTTGAGGATGCTATATATAAAGATTTTTTGAACACATTTCATTTCTACTTAATCAAAATAAGACTAATATTTTAATAAAGTTATTATTTTTTTACTTCCATATTCATTGAAGCTATTTAATAAATTAATGAACGAGGAATATGATGTATGGCTTAAAGTAATCAACTTAAGAAAAAACTTATTCAACTCTTTCAAAGAAAAGTTGTAGAAAATTTGATCTTCGGATAGCTTCCTATGGTTTTAGGTATACTGAATATTAATAATCCCAAATATTTAAAAATGTAGTATTTTTTTAACAAGATGGGAAATTTTCTTAGATGTAAGTTAAACTGTTAATGTTTTACGAACATTCTATTACATCTATTTTGTGCAATTAAAGAAGAAGAATAAATTAAGTTTGATTGAAGAGAAAGATTGTACATTTTCACCTTCGGTTCAAAAGTAAAAAGAAAAATAGAGTCCCAGAGTTGAAACAAGTAGCATAAAAAATTATACTGTTTTTTCAAAATATTATGTTGTTTCTCTTTTTTCCCTTATGATCCAATTAATTCCCAAAATTTTGGTTGCATTTAATTGAAATAAAATTATTGGCATAAAATATTAACAATAAATATTTTTCTCGCACATTCGGTTTGATATCTTGTATTTATTTCTTAAGAGATAGATGCATTTTGATAAATTATTTGGTATTATCATATTATCCGTTTTGATCTGAATTCCAACACAGACAAGCAAACTCACAATGATGACCACCTTAGACAACTGGCTGTGAAATTTATTAGTTGTGTGACGGGCTCACGCATCTTTTCTTTAACATGTCCTTTAGGTTCTTTGGGCCAGAATTAATGGCAACTCTTTTCCAACCAAATCCAAGAAGTGAAGTGTAAATGAAAGATGCAAATTAGCAAGCCTTTAAATATCGGAACTTAGAGTAAGTGAATTGGCAATTTGTGGCATTTGATGGCAAGTAGAGGAATGTTAATGTAGTTCATGGTTCAAGTTTGGATAAGTTTACGCGGTGGTGATTAGAAGTTATAAATGATAAAGTTATAGAGAAGGCGCATACCAGTGCACGTAAGTAAATACAAGATTGTCATTATGATATTAGTGATTGATTTTTCAGACTACAACAAGGTAGGATTAACTATTTAATGTTAGAATCAGTGATTGTATTAGAATTGAGTTTAGGTTATTCAGTTATTGATAGCGGTCCTAGTTAGGTTAAGTCGTTATTATCTATATATATTGTGTGTTGCATATTTTGCTATCGTACATTCTTTCACATTAATTACTATACTTTAATTTGTTAGACGTTTAAGTTGAAAAGCTTAATAAAGATATATAGAGATTATGTTAGCCTCTAGTTCTTCCGTTAATCCTACGCCTCTAGCTCACGCTGACACTCCGAGAGATATTCTCCAAGAGGGAGGAATATCACAGTTATATTCCTAAGGATGCAGTGTAAGTACAGTCGTACAGATGGTAGTCGTACAGAAGATCGTACTGGAAGTAGTATTTTTATTTATCCTCACCCCTTGAGATTACAATAAAGCAACGCACCCCTAACACATGCTTTGTCTTCAAGAGCGAGTTAATTGCGTTTACCATAATGCTTGATACCATCATATATTATGGTAGGGATTTTGAGGAACAATGAATTTTAACGAAAAGCCGCAATGCACAGCACAATTTTATTTATCAATCCTTCACAAGCGTTCAAACTGGCGTACTTATTCTGCTCAAACTGAGGGAAATTTCTCAGACCCACGACGCTCATCTCCAGTGGATTCCATTACTTGTTAACATTGGTGGTAATGAGGTTGCTGATAGACTTGCCAAAGAGAGAGAGAGAGGGAAGGGAGAATGAAACGTCCTCTATATCTTCGCTTATTTACGAAGAAGGCTACTCAAATGACAAATCTAAACACAATTTAACGTAGCACACATTCCACCTACGCACTAATGGTATACAAGAGCATCTTCTGTTTTCTGATGGAAATCAACTGTAGCCGTGGCTCCCAGACAGTTCTGGTTAGACTAAGTCCGCACCTTAAATGTCTTTCCTGTTAGTGGGACGTGTAACTGGGACGTGAAATTCATGCATGTTTGCATTTTTTTTTTACTTTTAAAAAATAGAAAGCGTTTTCTGCATCCATTGATGCATTATTTATGAGATTTCGATAACTAGAACGCTAGAAAAGTGAACTTTAAAATTCTAAACAAATGTGCCACACCCTTTTCTTAAAAGTGCGGGGCACATTGATTTGGAAATTTATTTTTCTGTTTTATTTTTAACATTATTTTTAATACTTTTAGTTGATTAACTTCATGTTTCCTTAACTGTATCTTTCACTGAATTTAAACTAACTTGTTTACACTTTACAGTATAGTATTTTACATTCTGTTAGATATATTATTGCAACTTATAGTAGCTGCTGTATATCTGAATATCTTTCTTTTATTCATAATTTTTAATTAATTTTCTTTTCATTACGCCTCGAACGAAAGCTTTTGGAAATCGAAGATTTTTTTTATGGGCAAAATGAAGATAATGCTGAGCAATTAGTCAACGAAAGCAATGAAAAGGTTTGTACCTCAAATTTTAAAATAGAGAGTGCTTCAGAAATGTTGGATGACATTCTCGCTGATGATCAGAGTTCTGTAAATATTGTTATTGATTTAAATATAGTTTCTGAATTACTAAAAAGTATGGCAAGATGTAAATATTGCAATAAGTGTGATTCACTTATCATTTCTGAAGATGCCAGAAGCCGCAGAGGATTATGTGTGAGTTTAACTCTGCAATGCACTTTTTGTGGATAAGCTTTTACCTCAATGTCATCTAACTCAACAAACGGAGTTTACGACATAAATGTTAGATTATCTTATGGTTTGCGCTGTATAGGTAAAGGAAGCAGTGCTGCTAAGACATTTTGTGCTATAATGAATTTGCCACCAGCACCTGCACAATTTCAGCGCTATAATGGAATAGTTTTGGAAAGCCTTTCAAAGGTCAGGGATGCATCTATAAAGAAAGCTGTGGAAGAAACGGTAGAGATGAATAATAGCAACAGAGATATCACTGCAGAATTTCATGGTGGTTGGCAGAAACGAGGCCATACATCTTTGAATGGAGTCGTATCTGCGACATCTCTAGAAACCGGTAAAGTTCTGGACTTTGAAGGCCTGAGCAAATATTGTTTTGTTTACAAAAACAAAATCAATAAAGTCCATAAGTGCGAAAAATTTTTTGAAGGTTTCAGTAGAGGAATGGAATCAGCTGGAATTTAAAAAAAATTTCAACGCTCCCCGAAATTTCACGCAATGTTAAATATACCAATTATCTGGGGGATGGTGATTCTAAGGCATTTAACACTGTATCCGAAGGAAAAGTCTACAGAAATGACTTTGAATTTAAAAAAGTTGGAATGCATAGCGCATGTGCAAAAACGAATGGGGGTAGATTACGTGCCTTAAGAAATAGCATGAAATCTCGTAAGCTTTCTGACGGTAAAGGCATATCTGGCCGTGGAAGACTTACAGATAATGAAATTTCGAAGTTGCAACAATATTATGGCTTGGCTTTTCGACGAAACATGAATTCCGTGTCTGGTATGCTTAAAGCTGTATGGGCAATTTATTTTCATAAGCTCTCACCAGATTCTGTCCCACAGCATGGTTTATGCCCAACTAGTCCGGATACTTGGTGTGGGTTTAACGAAGCTAAATCGTTGGGAGAAGCCTATTCACATAAGCATTCACTTCCTGAACCTGTGCTTCTTGCCATAAAGTCCATTTTTAAATTACTAATTGATAAAAAACTGTTAGAAAAATGTACTCATGTGAAAACTCAAAATCCCAATGAAAGTTTCAATCACTGCATATGGGAACGTTTACAGAAAACTACATTTCTGAGCATTGAATCAATGAAAATAGGTGTAATGGATGCCGAGATAACTTTTAATGATTGTGCTCAGAGTAGGATAAGGGTATTGGAAGAAATTGGTATAAAACCAGGCCATTATATGAGAAAGGCACTTCGAATTATAGGTAACAAAAGGGTTTGCGAAGCAGAAATTGCTGTCCATAAAGCATCTAAAGAGGCTAGAATTAGAAACAAAAGGGAAAAACAAAACAAAAAAAATTAGAGCAATCTAACCAATTAGATTACAGTGCTGGGCTATTTCAAAAATTATTGTGAATCAAAATTGTACATTTTCGAATTGAATTTTAATGTAAGTACACTATACTTCAGATATACTTTATTCAAAATTTGTTTTGTATATAATATGTATCATAAAACACTCATATTTCCTGTTCAAGGAATGTAATTTGTCTGTAATTATATTTTCAAAGTTTATGAAAAGCCTACATTTTTGTACAAAAATTAAATAGTATTTAAATGTATAGTTACAAAATTTTAAAATTAAGATATGTATTTGAAACTGTTAACTATATCTAGTTTTATATTTTAGGACTCAGTGTAGTTCTTAAATTATAAATCAAATAGCTCAAAGTGAATCTTGAGGATAATCCTCAATAAATTGCACGACTTGTAAGAGGAATATTTCGTTATTCCTAACTGCTTATTGGTACCATTTAAGTATTCATAAATAATGTTTTGTTTATAAATGCTGTTTTTAATTTAAAGTAAATAAATATTCATATATATGAGTACAACAACAACTTCTTTTGTAATAACTTTTAAAAACAGATTTCCATTTAAATAAGACATCAAATTAAATTTTTAAATTCTTCGAAAACATTTTCTTTGTACATCTTTATAACAATAAAAATATGTATAAAGAATTGTGTAATATCCTATATTAAGTATGTTCAAAGTGAAGTAAAAATATTAAAGATTATAGTCATAAATTTTGGTATTTTAAGTGGAAGATGTTGTATATCACATTGGTAACACGTGTCGATGAAATAAAAAGAGTGATTAAAAAAGCTTCTAAATAATCTAGAATTTAAAATTTTCGAACTATAAAAACTGATTAAGAATAATTCACTTAATTATGGTATTGTTTTGTATTGAATTAAAAAATATTATTTTACAAATTTTAGGAGAAAATATCTTTATTTGCAGTTTTCTCAAAATGCATTTTTTGGTAGTTCGGGTACGCTTTTCTCAAAATCTGCTTTACCTATAGTTCTAATATTTCGGATATTATAAAATTCACAAATTTTCAATAAAGTGAATGAATTTTTTTTCAAGTAAACATTCAAAAATTTTAGATACAGCCCAAATTTTGTACAAAATTTAAAGGGAATTTAAATCACACAATTTAATTTATTTTTTAAAATTCAATTTCATTCATTTTATAGACTATTGTATTTGCAAACACAATGTGAAATTTTGAAGCTATATATTGAGTGGATTTTATGCAAAGTGTACCTAAAGGTAAACACATGTCTCGAAAATTAAAAAAATAGTTATTGCTCATAAATAATTATTTACATTTTAAAATGAGATTTCTTCACATTAACATGTACATAAATGTACTGATAATTTATTGTAATAATATTACATCCATTGCTTTTAATTTAAGTAAATGAGAACAATTTACATTTGATGTAAAATAAGCCCATTTTTGCTTGTCGAGGACGTCCCAGTTACCTTAAGGAATAACTTTGGCTACTTTTTTTTTAGAAAAAAAATTAGGATTCCGCGAAAATAAAATTAAAACCAATGAAATAGTGAACAATATCCGACTCAAATAGGGACTATTTATTTCAATAATCATTATTTTTATTCAATAGGGATTATTTAATTTCGCGAGTCTTCTTTCTCAACGAGTTTTAGCAGTTATATCAAATTTTTTTGTTTGATTAGATTACTGTCACTCGTAACATTTCCCGTTCATGTCCTTTGATTTTAATGATTTTATATTCCTCACCCCATCGCCAGTGTCAAAGGTGATGCATCCCTTTCATCCCTTGATTTCGGCTTCATTTGTGCTCGCGTTTCACCCTACTGCTACTTAGACCAATTTTGATCCTAATGATTTTACAGTCCTCACCCCATCGACAGTGTCAAAAGTCATGTGACCCTCTCCCTCCTTCCTCAACAAAACCAAAGAAAAAATAAAACAAATAGAAACATCGTTTCACTAAGTAGAAGAATGACAATATACTTATAGCATAAGTATTTCTTTCCATGGAATACATAATTATTTTTCGTAAGCTGTGCGAATTGAATAATCACTTTTTTTGTTAAATTCCTCGTGGATGAAGTCACAGTTACAGCTATTTAACGTAAAATAAATGCATCAGAAAGTAATATTAACGTATTACACATCCAGATACAAATTATTTACATAGTTTAGAGCTTTTATTACGCACAATTTGTAACAATGTGTTACTTTTGCTGAGCAGAAAGAAGGTGTTTTCAAAAATCGACCCACAAAACAGTTACGTGGTGTTATAAATAAATTTAAAAAAATTATCAGCTATTATATCTACAGACTTAAAATTTAGCACACATGGTTTTTTGTTCAGCTGAAATATGCAAAAAGTAATTTTTTTTGTTAAATTAGAATTCATGCAAAATTAACTTATTAAAAACTTCTTTATCATTCAATCTGTATTGCTTAATTTTTCAATTCTTCCGTGCGAAGAACGGATATACCAGCTAGTGCTAATTAAAAATATATACACATCTATAAGTAAAAAATATTCAAAGTATTCTATGCGCCTCAGTAATATGTAAACGTTTTCTCCGAGCAGAAAAGATATAATGAAAGATTTTCGAATTCAAGAATCTCGTACCACATATTGTAAACAAAGTTTGTTTATATTCCCCGCCACCAACATTCTCACGTGGTTCTAAGAGTTCTCTCTCGAGGAGAGGAAGAGCGAAAATTTCAAGGTCATTTTTTCTGTTCTATGTGGGCAGTGGATAGAGCGTTTATCCACACATAAAAGCTTTCCAAAAACCTAAATAAAAACTTTTTTTAATTGCACATTTGCTCAATTCATTCAGATGAAAGTAAAGTATACTTAAGACATGTCGAAAAGTTTTTCAAAGATCAGAAATTTTATTTATAGTGATCAAAATACGATTTATAGATTTACATTATGAAAAACTGTTTTTAACTACCCATCAGAAGACATGAAATGCAAAAAAGGTATCGTGCTGCCATCTGTATTGATTTTTATGCGTTTTAGCTTCAATTAACGCATATAAATAGACTAAATATGCACTACCCGCATGGAGAAAAAAATTTTAATATGTAGCTAGACCTATTAACCACTGCCCGTGAAAGGGATAAGAACTCAAAAAGAAAGAAAGTTAGAAAGAAATATAGAAACTAAAAAAAGGCGACTAAAAATACGGAATATTATACCGATATTTTATTAACAAAAATATTTTACAAATGTGCAGTATTCTGTTCTGTTCTTTACTTTTTTTTTTCTTTTTGGTAATAAATCTATCTAAGTATCCCATATTAATGTTGCAGATGAGGACAACTCTAAAATCGTCTATAAATGTTTACAAATGTAAAATATGAGATAATTCAAGATCACAGTTTTCAGATATGAATACTCGACATAATTTATTCGCAAAATGGCAATGCGTTGTCATTGTTCGAATACAAACTGGTAAATTCAATCTTATATACACAGCAATGTAGTTTAAATATGAAACTTTTTGTTATTCTGAGAGTGTGAATGCAACTCTTAGTACAGAATCACTTACAACAAAGTACAAAATTGAAAGAGGCTAAAAGACCTCTGTTTTTGGCGTCAACTGCAACTAACTTCAATGAGGCACAAAACTCTACATCAAATCACTTTAACAATTGTTCTGTTGTAGCTGCTAGATGGTTGGTGCTGAATCCCCACGAATGAGTATAGCAGCCGAAACACCTATCACTATATACATCTATACCAAATAAAAAAGTTTATTTGAGCACACAAGCATATCAATTGGTGTAATTTGATGATGGTTTGTATTATTTTCTGAAGAACGCAGATTTTTTTTTTTAAACGAAGTGACCGAAAAAACGTACTTAATTTGCCAGGCGATGGAAACGCATTATTATTACGATTGTATCAGTGAAAGTTTAGCATGTACGTGTAAGCAGGTACATATTTGGAGAATGTCTCACTAATTTGAATATCCTTCCAAAACGCACCGCATACTTATAAAAGCATTCTTGATAGAATTGTTCGTCTAAACGTAGATGAAATAAGTAAATATATAGACAAAAAATAGACAAAATGTTAGGTAGGTAAAAGTCATCTTCAAGAGCAGGATATTGTAGGTTGATGTGAAGGTTCTTAAAATTTAAATCCGATTCATCATAAACGGGTTCATCTAAATAGATGCTTCAACTCACTTGGCTGTACCATCAACTGATGTCTAAAATTAACATCCCTTTTCAAGATATATATATGCATTATTTTTTAATTTAAAACTTTTTAAAATTATTTGTTGTATGTATCAAAAGAATTTTTATATTCTATGTATATATGTTGTAACTATTATGTATATATATTTTATCGGTCGTAGAGTAAGTAAATGCTGTACATATAAAGTGAACTAATAATTTACAAAATGCTTTAAAAAACCCAAATATAATATAAATGTCTGCGTATTTTTTTTAAAAAAATTACATTTCTTAATCGATAAACAAGTATGAGTTAAGATGCAACAAAATTATTCAAATCTAGGTTTTTGCAAAGAAGAATTTTAAAATTATTTTAGCTAGCCAAGTATAAGAAAATATTTTTTTCATGTTTAAGAAAAATTATTAGTAAGTTATTACACTTTTATAAGACTAAACGATCATGAATAAAACGTGTAAAACTAGCAGCGTTATCATTATCCATTTTTCCTGTTCTATCCATAAAGTATTCCTTCGAGAGTAAACAAAAGGATATCTCATGATGTATGTGTATTTACCCCATACTACTTTTTTCCTAATTAATCACAATTTCGAGCTTAATTTTCATTTCTACTTTTGAAAATTGCATTAAAAGGATTATTTCTATTCTAACGAAGAAACTATAAAATAAGAGAACACATTGTTTACTGTTTACTTCTTTCAATGTTTGCAAAAATAAAACAGGGTATTCTCACATTGAATAATCTTTTGCATATTAATTACTTTTCTTAGACTAGATATATAATGCTCCTTTTAAATTCTTTCAACATACGGTTCTTTTCATTTATGATGCCTGTTTACTACTTTATTGGGTTTTTAAAGTAAACATACTCATTAGAAATTACATTTCTTCTTTTAAATTAATTTTCTACTTATGAGGATAAAAAGGTTTTGAAGAGGTAATTACCATTAGATATTGTTAGCAACTCTAATGAATTGCTTGAAAAATCGAAAAATTGGAAGAATTCCGTATCATGTAATGACCTCGTGTATTCATAATAAACGTTTATGAGAATCTTCACACTTAATTAAAAATGTAATTCAAATCTCAAATGATTATTACATAGGTTATTATTAATCGAAATAGCATTTTATCCTGATTACGCACATGTTTTCTAATTATAATTACTATTATTGTTATTGTTATCGAAACGGGTTTTAATCGCGATAGGAAATAAGTAGACTTAAATTAAAAAAATGTTTTTTATATTATAGAATTAATGAACTATATGTAAATAAAATGAAATATTTTCTTCGTGCATTATTTAAGAGATGGAGCAGAAAACTCTTACGCATTTAAACTTTTTAAATTCAAGTATTTCGATGTTAATTATATGTTAAATAAGCAATGTTTCATTTTTAAGAAACAAATGAAAGAAGAATTCGAGTAACGAGTACTTTAATTGGTTATCAACGCTAGCATTGTTATTTTAAGTAAATAAAAGAAAATGGTGCGTGGAATGTCACGCGATAGAAGTGAAACTTCTTTGGCTACGTTGGAACATGGATTGTTTGCTCTAGTATTCGAAACTGATCATGTGCATGTCTCAATTGCCTAATTTGCATGAAACGTATTCGTGGCGAATTGAGTCTTTCTGATACCAAATCTAAAGTAGGAAGATATGCTGGAATGTTTGGGTTTACAAAACTATTATATGTTGATAAATTTGGTATATTTTTCCTGCTTAAACTTTGTCGGCAATTATAACGTTCTTTTATGTCTTCTAAATTAATGTCCAGTAAGATATTTCTTTGCTCAGCAACAGGTACTCTCAAATCATCTCTAAACCATAATCTATCACAAATTGAACACCCGTGACCGAAAGATTTATCAACGAATAGCTTTTGAAAATCTTCGTGAGCATTTTTTTGAATGTCTGAATATTCAGCTACACGAGGGCTTTTGGTGACGGACTTCGTAATTTTGAACCATGGTCAAGTGACGAGGACGTCAAAGGAGCTGGCAATTCCCCCCTCTCATACCTACCACACCTAATCAATGGAAGGCCGTTTGAGCTTTCAACAGATTTAATTTGCATAGCTTCTCTACACGGCGGGTCTTAAGTGGTACTTGGCTCGAACTCATATCACGCCAGCCACGATCTGATACTTTGACCACTAGGCTACCGTGGTCACGCATATTTGTGGAAATCATAGTCTTTTTAACGTAATATAGAATTTATTATCAATTCACATGCATCAGTTCCAACACGCACTAGACTTGTTGAGGTTTCTGTAGTTAACGGGGTGGCTTACTAGTCCGTATTAATCTGGGATGTCATAAAAAAGAGTTTCAATAGCATTCCCATCCGTTAAACTTGGTATTAAGAGTATTTTGCCATGCTCGATAGTGTCCGTTTTAGCTGAACAGTGCTCGAACTATTCTCACTCTCATGCTCGTACTCATGTGTATGGAGATTAGGCAGTAACACTTGATGTATTTGCACTATTTTCTGTTTGTCATTAAACTCGATAGTAAGAGGGTATTTTGCCTTGTTTTTTTATTCTTGCTTGATATTCTATCATGTACTCTGATCGAAGTTTGGCAGTAGCACTTGAAGAATTTGCACTATTTTTCTATTTTTTGTCACTTTTTCGACTGGACTTGCTGCAAGTATTTCTTTTTTTTCTTTCACGAAACCTTTTTTTCTCTTTGTGCATTTGATTTAGGCATTCTGTCTAGAATTAATAAAAATTCTACGCAAATGAAAATTAAAGAAATAAATTAGCCACCGTGTGAAGATCCCCTTGGATCTCACTTTGAGAACGAGAATGATTTTGAGTCAAAGCAGAACCAGTAGCCCTCTTAATGAATAACTTTCTTTATTTGGTTATCTTTCCCAAATATAGAATCAAAGACTTGCAATAACAAATAATTTAAAACACATATATGAGGTTTAAAAGGGTCTTTCCTTTATATTAACTTAAATATTTAATGATTCAATTAATTAACAACTAGAATATCGATTACGCAGAGATTACCGCAATAAGAGATACTAGAATTATATTCAATAATATTCCTATTGAACATTTAACTTTAATCTCACTCCTAATATAAAGATTTAATGAGACTTTAATTATAAATCAATATTTACCACACTGAATCTCAACTCTTCCTGAGATTAATTTATCCACCTAGAAATCTTCAATAATAAATCTTTAACTTCACTATTATATCTTCCTGCTTCAATCTCTCTCTCCTACTGCTTTTCACTTTACTATTCCGTTTGACTTAAATACTTTATCTAATCTGCATATAACACGGAATCCCTGTCCTCTTTTTGGAGCTGATTGGAAATAGGTAGGGGAATTAAATTTCCCTAAAAAAGACGACTCAGAAGGTTAGTGAAAAAGTTCCGTATAGATTTGTCACAACCAAACACATCGCCATATAGCCAACAATCTAAAGAAATTTTCAAAAAGACACACTTTTGCTGCAAGAGCTAATTTGTCTACACCGTAATGCTCACACTACATCTGATACGACCGCTGATAATGTTATCGGATCTGGGGGAAAGGACACCTAATCGGAAGGGCACAAGTTGACCAGTCGTTGACGTGGCCAATTATACTTTTTCTCCAATATTACACAAGTCACGTGATGTCCCTGCTTCTCTCTTTTTTCTCATCTGGATCTCTCCTTGCCATCACGATGATTCGGGGAGGGATGGGGGAGGAAATGACGACTTCCGTTCGCTTTTTCACTGTTACGCAAAACTGCGCGGTTTTCACATTCACTCTCGAGCGCAAAAAAGTTTCACTTCAAAAATAATCCTTAACTTACATAACAAGTTTTCAGTAGCAATAACGAGGTAAGACGTGTATACGTATATATATATATATATATATATATATATATATACTGGGTGTCCATAATTAAACGACCCTACTTCAAAATGGTGTACAGACGAAACTATTGTTCAGAAAGTTGTAAAATTCTGTGTACGACATAAAGAAGCGATGAGAATTTGTTTAAGCAAATAAAAAAATAGTTCAAAATTTAGCCACTTGAGGGCGTTTTTAATGGAGATCATATTTAGCATACATTTATAACAGTTTACAAATTTTGTTACAACTATAAATGCTCAACATGATGACCATCATTTTCAGCTACTATTTGAAATCTTAAGATGGCATGTTCCACCGTTGACCGCAGTGTGTTCAGGGAAATGTTAAGAACATGTCGTGAAATACTGTCTTTGAGATCAGGTAAAGTTCTTGGTTCATCACAACTTACCAGCTGTTTTAAGTGGCCCCAAAGCCAAAAATCGCATGTATTGAGGTCAGGCGATCGGGGAGGCCACAAATGACGAATTTGGCGGCTGATCATACGTTCTTCTGTGAAGTGATGTTTAAGAACGTCCTTAACACAACGTGTAATGTGTGGAGGAATTCCATCTTGCAGAAAAATTATCCGTGAAAAGCACTGATGTGCTTGCAGATCCGGAATAATTTTATTCCGTAATAACGATGCATATCGCTGTCCAGTGATATAACATGTTACTGGACCTCCAGCACCTATTTCCTCAAAAAAATACGGGCCAAGAATAAAAGACGTGGAAAACCCACACCACACCGTTACTTTTGGTGAGTGTAGCGGAACTTGTAAGGTGGAATGCGGATTGTCTGATTCCCAAATTTGGCAGTTGTGAGTATTCACCGAACCGTCCAAATGAAAGGGTTCTTCGTCTGTCCACACAGAGGATATTCCAAGGCCATTCTGAATCAACTTCCAAACGAACGAGAAACTGCAGAGAGAACAGATGTCGAGTCTCGAAATCATGTGGAAGCAATTCCTGCACAAGTTGAAGCTTGTATGGTTAGTAACGGAGGATGTTTCGCATGAGAGAGATCTTCTAGTCAATTGAACGAGGCAGATCCAATGCTTCTGCCACATGGCGAACACTTGAACTAGCCTCACGTTGGATGCTTTGTGCTCTTCCACCTGAAGTGCAACTCTCTCTATTGCTTCCGCAAAAACAGGTTTTCTTCCTCTTCCAGAACGAACATTCAACGATTCTGTTTTTTCAAATTTGGTTACCATTAATCGAAGATTTTTAACAGTCAATGGACCTTTTTGCATGCCCTTTTAAGTCCGAGATTTCCGTAGAGCAACTATTGCGGAATTATCGTTTTGATAGAATAATTTTACCATCAACGCTCGATCTGTTAAACGTAATGACATTCTGATTATCAATACCTAGCACAGTGAAAATGAACTAATCTCCCGAGAAAGTTTATTGCTTTTATAACAATTGCGATGTGACGTCGAAAAAATTGCATATTTTCGTCTTCCCTTCCTGTAAATCCTTTGAAAATTAGTCATCGAAGAATTTTAATTAAAGTTTGCAGTTCATTTTAGAGATTGTGTTTTTAACAGTTATTGTGTTACCGTGCCCGGTGGATAAAAAAAGCGATAAAATACAAATAGACAACCGGTAATAAATGTGGCCTTTATTCAAAAGCGCCCTCTAGTGGCGAAATTTTGAACTTTTTTTTTTTTTGCTCAAACAAATTCCCATCATTTCTTTATGTCGTACAGAGAATTTTACAGCTTTCTGAACAATAGTTTCGTCTGTAAACAATTTTGAAGTTGGGTCGTTTGATTGTGGACACCCGGTATATATACGTATACATGTCTTACATGGTTATTGCTACTGAAAACTTGTTATGTAAGTTAAGGATTATTTTTGAAGTGAAACTTTTTTGCGCTCGAGAGTGAATGTGAAAACCGCGCAGTTTTGCACCCCGGTATATATATATATATATATATATATATATATATATATATATATATATATATATATATATATATATATATATATATATATATATATATATATACATATATATATACATATATATATATATATATATATATATATATATATATATATATATATATATATATATGTCTGTGGTATTAAAGAAATAAATTTTTAATTTTTAAATATAATTATTGACTACTGTTTGTATAAAGTGTATGGTAATTACGTCATCGCATTTCTAAATATCATTACACTGGTAGTATTATTCTGAATAAACATTATCAAAAAAGAAATCTTAGGTATGAGTTGGAAAAAAATTATAACATATTTTGATTCTCTATAAAAATTAAATTTACATCTATATGAAGTCAAAGTTACGCAGATTTTTTCATTGCTAAATTTCATAAGAATCATATAGAACTATAAACACAATCATATTTAACTAACTTCTTATTAACTGTTGTAAAACTTACATTGTGCTTCTGGTAAAAAATTATAACATATTAAAGAAAGTATAAAAATAGTCTCAAAGATAAAAGTATCGTGTTAAGAGTATTGTTACGTAGACAGGGTTGGAGGATTTTATGCAAAACAGTCACAAAGAAAAATTAAAAGTTCTTTAAGAGCGATGCAAAATTATTTTCGAAATTCAAATCGTTGGAATACAGTATTCATCAGCAATATTCACAGAGTAAATCTCAAAAGGTCTTCACACCTTCAACAACACTCGGATATAATTACCAGTGTCTAAAATGCATATGTGTAAAAGATTATTCACAAGCACAGCCGAGCTAATCAGTAATCATGGTCAAAAGAAGTTTACTTATCACTGGTTGAATCAAGACTGACCCTTCTTTCAGCGAGCATCTCTATTTATGGGCTCTGCGGAAATTTCCAGAAAAGTCCTGCTTGCGTCATAGAGTGGGAAATTAGTGGATCTCTCCACAAGTTTCTAGAAGAATCCAGAGAATCCTAAACTTGCCAAAATGGTCACCAAATTGGCCACCAACTCGGTAGCAAAAATTATGCCAACTAGGCTCTATTGCCTAGTTTTTGCCAGCCAAGTTCTCATTGAATCACCATTATAACGTAAGGGATGACTTGTTGCATGTAAATATATTACAATTTTAACATAAAATAAGTATAACATAGACTGATATAAATGTATTACACATCCAAATACAAATTATTTACACTATTTACACAAAATTCGTAATAGTATTAAACCTCTCAGTAGTTATTTAAAAACAACGAAATTAAATCTGGATAAGGATTTTCAAGATCTATTTATCTCAATGTGTGTGTGTATCTTATTTATTTAACAGTAAAATATTTCTTAAAATTATGATTATGGTTTAAATCAGGGGTCGGCAAGCTATTACACCTGTCCACATGTGACGTTTGCTACAATTTTCAGTGGCACTCTGCACTACTCTTTAAGTCTGTCAATTTGTGTGTGGAGGGAAACTGATGGATTTGTAATGGACCTTATTTGACAAAAATTTTCAGAATTAGGGATATACACGGAATTACGAAAACATCTGAAAGATAACCCTAAAGATAAATTTACAGCTATTTTGTAAATTATTGAACGTCATTGATGTAGGTATTTATTTGTTTGAAGAGAAAGTATTGCATGAATTATGCTTCCCGCTTTTGGTTTTACATATCTAGGTAAAAAAAAAAATTTCCTTACATGAAAAATATTTCGAGTACTAACAAAATTTGTTAACAACTGAAGCTCAGAATCATGTCAAATTGAAAGACACAAATTACATCCTTGAGTTTGTGATATTTGGTGTACAACTTTGCTTTCGCCGTCTTGCAATAGATGGCTGTAGCGGTAAGTGGTATCCGAAATAAATAGATCGTAGATGTCATACAATAAGCTTTGGTATTTGAAAACAAAGCGCCATCGAAATATTAGTCGATTTGTGTTTTCATCATAAATTTATTCCCGATTAAACATGTCAGCTTACGACCCAAATTCTCGTCATTTGCGGGAGGTTTTAATTTTCTGCATTAATATGATGGCTCATTGAATGCTCTCAAATACCTATGGTGAGGCCGCTATTAGTGAAAGAACGTGCCGAGAGTGGTTTCAACGCTTCAAGAACCGGTGGTTTTGACTTCAAAGACTAGCATGGCATTCAGTGGGACCAGCTCGGCGTAGTGTATTATGAGTTGTTAAAACCGACTGAAACAATTACAGGCGAATCGAACTCAATTATTGAATCATAAATGTATAATCAGTTTTTTTAAAATAAAGCCTCGAATTTCGGAAAAAAACGGCGGAAGCAAAGTTGTACACCTAATACAAAAGTACAGCGATGCAGGCCCTAGGATTGAATCAAATATTTTATTTATCTTTTTATTTAACTATAATGAAGGGAAACATTTTTATTTTGTGTTGCATATTTCTTATTTTATAAAATATATAAAAATACATAATATATGTACAATTTTATCTATTTTTATTTTTGCTGAATAAATAATTACGTATTATGCTGTTTATTTTTATGTTAAGAATTATCTTTAAATAATGCAAAATAAGTATGTAATAAAACTAAATCTGTATCATTGACCTTTAATCTCTAACTCAACATGCATTACCCCGGGAATCGAATTGTTTTAAAAACATCCTACTGTGGGAGACGCGGAATCATATGGTAAACTGGCTTGACATGCCACAACTAAAAGGTTTCTAACCCCTAGTCTAAATAGTTGTATTAAATTGTAAATTTAAGCCTTTCTCATGTGTGAATTAATTTCTTAGAGAAATTTATTTTAAAATTAACGCAATATGTGGAACAAATTTAAGTCTTATAGAAAGACGGATTTTCTATAGGCTTGGATATATTATATTACTTTTTTTAAAAAAAAAAACTTATATTGTTAATAATGTTTTTATATATATATTTAGACATGTATTGAGGGTTTATTTGCTTTTTTGGTAAAAATATGGAAAATATTCGTTGCATGTTTGTTGCATTTTTTCTACTTGTTTGAATCATTTTTAAACAAACAATAATAACCCAAACAGTACAGTTTACTTTAAATCAATTTTTGCATAGTAATGGAGAATTAATATTTTTGTTAAAAGGCAGGTCTTTAATTTAATAATTAATGAAATAATTTTACCTCGAAGAATAATATTGGTATTTCTACTTACAGAAATAATATACTAAATTATTTACAAACGCAATAATTTTAAGTTGTTAAAATAGGTGACAAATCTAAAACTTAAAAGTTCTATAGGTTTGTGTTGGCACCAACTATTCTTTAATTATCTTCACAAGCATAAATCCATAATAAGTACAACACTAGCGTAGCTAGCTCTGGGTGGGCCCCTTATCAAAACTCCTTCGGGGGCCTTTTTTAGAAAATAAAGCCTTGTTAGTGGTACAGTAGTTACACATAAAGGGGCCCCTGCAGCTTGGGGGCCCGTACCATTGATTCGGTGGTAGCTACGCCCCTGAAGTTCAATAATATTAATTTGATATACATTAAAATCTGGCGTATAACGCGCACTTTTAACAGAAAAAAATAATCGAAATTTACGGGTGCGCGTAATACGCCAAGTATAAAAATGTGATAGATTTAAAAATTTAAAAAGAGATATGCATAAAAAAATCGGGGTTCTACATGTATTGAAATACTGTTTATTTGAAAGAAACGACGTTATTTATGAACTTAAAGGGCTGCAGTTCTAGAAGTATACTATTTCTTCAAAATCTTGGGATAATACCTCAAATAAATGATTTCAAAACATAAAAACATTGCACACTTACATTTCAGGTTTCTTCACGCGTTATACGGCGAATCTACCTTAAAATTAAAAAGTACAGATTGAAATTATAGGCGCGCGCTGTACGCCGGTGCCCACTATACGGCAGATTTTACGGTAAATTTTATTTATTTTATTTTTCTTTATGCTTTTCAACTTGTTAATTGATTTTCTGTCCCCTTACTTTTTTCTTGTTCATCCACTTTAACCTCCATGATGTCATCGGTTAATTCAGTGCTTCTCAAACTTTCAATATTTGTAACCAATTATTCAATCATAATTTTCATCGCGCCCCCTCCATACAAAAACAATGTATTGATTTCAATAGTACTGTACTTTAAAACTACAATGCGACTTAAACCTCTTAAGTGCCACCGACGTATATAAACGTCTCAATCAACTAAAGCGTTATTTTCCCCTGACGTACATATACGTCAGTCTAAAGTACGATCCTTTCTATGCACTGCTATCCATAAAATTATTCAGAAGGCTTTGGAATGTAAAAAGAGAACCTTGACAGTGTTTGAAAAGGATGTATATATCTCAGAGAATTTTTTTGCTATTTATTTCTTCTCTCCCCCCCCGCCATACATCACAAAACACTCCTACGTAGAAAACAGTGACATTGGATAGCGAATTACGTAACTTTCAATCGGTAGTTAAGGGGTTAGTTATAAAACATACAAATTATCATGCTAAGCATTAATTTTTGTATATAATTTTACATATGATAAGAACAATGGGTCACTGGTAGTTATTCATTTAGTCTTAACTAAGTATTGTTATAGTAATTATAAAATACATTGTGTATCGCTAATGTATTTATAAGTGTATTATATTTTATAATACATCGCGAGTAATAATACACTTATTTTTATAAGTGTATTATTACTCGCGCCCCTCGCAGAGTCATCACGTCCCCTAAGGGAAACGGGCAATATTATATTCCATTAAATATTTTTAAAAATGATCAGCTTTTATGTTTTTTATGTGTAAAATGGGTTTGCTGAAACATTCTTCAACGATTTTTTTCCCTTGCGTGTTCTCTTGTGGCGGTATTTTTAAGGAAGGGAGGAGATATTTTTGATATGTTTGTTTATTATTAGTGTTGCTTAGATTTTTACACACAACATGTGCAATTTTTCATACTTATCTATGGTTTTCTATTCTTTCTTTTTGGTTTCTCTTGACTTTTATCAATACTATAGTTTTTTGGACTATTTTCCGAAATTGTTTTAAAAACTTATAAATTTATATATATATACATATTTCTTTCCTATTCCCGCACAGTAATATAAGCACATATTGGATAAAGCTGGTGCCTTAAAACAATGTTTAAACCTTCTAGCTTTATTTCTAATGTATTCTTGACTTCCTTTTCATGTAACCATTCAATTAGGGCCTATACTAATTTGTTATACTTCTTAATATTTAGTTTTAAGTATGATTTATAGTAGTTTAATATAAAATTAATGATATATATGTGATTGTGTGAGTGTGTGGGAGTGGTATACATAAATAAATGCGTTTGTATGTATACATTGAGTTTTTGTGTATACATCTAGAGATTTTAATATTTAGAGAGCAAAAGGAAGATTGCGTCGAACTTTTTTATTGCTTTCTATGCAATTTTCTTGTGCAGTTAAACCATTTTTCTTTAAAATTTAACTAATGTATTGTCAATGTTTAAATTATGCATCGTGATATATAATGGCTAGAGAGCTATAGATACTGATACTGTACGATTGATGGAAATGCGTAATAATAGAATTTATCCTGTAATTAAATTGACAGTTTGGATATGAAGCTCTTCAAAATATAGCTAATTTCCTTTGATTATATTATTCAAGATCGAAACAAAAGGAAATGATTGGAAATCAAAGAGGATTGGATATTCAGCAGTCTCTTAGGGATTTCGATTAAACAATAAAATGTTTTAAAAATAAAAATAAAAAGATTGACTTACGTGTAACATAAACCAGGCTGCACATTTACATACAATAGTTTCTTTTAAAAATGTATCATTCGCACTTTAGGCAGCTAGTAAATTCCCTTAACTCATAGATTGCAAAGAAAGCAAAATAATAATATTTTAATTCAATATTTGTTTTTCTCTCTGATTTTTTTAAAATATTCATCAGGATAGTTGGCCTAGTAGATAATGACAGAATGGGTTTGGGAAATAATTAACTACATGGGCGAATACTTCTTGAGTTGATCCATATTTGTTCCATATACAAGAATGTTATTAAACAGAAAATTTAGTTTATTATTGTTATTTTGCATCGATCATGTATTATAGAAAATTTACAGACTAGAAATATTAACAATCTTTTTTCCATGACGTATCTTTTTTTTTATTTCTTGACAAAAGGATTTATTTTCTTTTGCCATTTTATTAATGTCAAAATAATTATTTTTAATTCGTTAGTATATTTAATTATTAATATTGAAATGTATTAAAATAAAACAATGAAAAAGAACCAGAAATAATTGAACAAAGCAGTGAAACCTTTCTATTAAAAATGTCAAAAGACATAAAATTAACAATACAATCCATAACACTTTTCATTAATAATCAATATTTGTCAGAGAGAGTGAACTAATGTTTAAATCAATTTCATCTCACTCTGAAGTTCTAATCCATCTGGACATGAACAGGATCTTGAACTTAAAGTACATATTCCTTCCCCATTTGTTCCCTATTTAATTTGTATACTTTACAACACTCTACTCTTGCAACAGCTCCTTTAAGATATCCGACTATGCTAAAAATCATTATTTTTTTTAAAAAAACGACAATTTTTTTATGATTTGATTTTATAGTCATATTATTACTTTATAAAAATTTCAAGTTTTTTTTATTTTCCAGACAGATACCATAACTTTACATAAGATGTCAAATTTTAAAATGCGTTTTACTCGAAATGTGTTTTTTTTTCGAAAAGCTCAAACAGGGACAGCGTTTTCTCAAAACATTTTTAAAGTAATTTGCTGAAACCTTTTGTGTTTGTTCTGTATAGCAATATAAGTAAGTGTTTTAACCATGAGATTTATCAAACACTGTTTTATTACAAAATTTAAGTTATTTATTTGAATACAATCACTGTTTTTAAGCAATTCCATGTAATAGTTCAGATAAAGTGCTCTAGTTTTTGTAAAAATTAAAATATCTCTTATCCTAAAGGTCATTTCAAAAAGGAATAGCAAAGTAATACATCAAAATTGAAAAACTGAGTATAAATGTATTTACTATTTGTACAGAGCGGACACCGTTTATGTAAATTTTGTCAATTTTTCCCGTTTTCCTCCATTTTAGTTGTAATAACTTACTTTCCTCTTCTTAATTTTAAGCTCTTATTTTCTTGAAAAATAAGAATTTTTCTAAATATATCTAAAACCCACAAAAAACTCTCCATGTCTCCATTTAAAAAAAAGTTGTCGCAAGTAGTCGGATACATTAAGCCAACCTAGGGAGCAGGTATTTATTTTCATACAATCGTAATTTCATCCTTTATATACCAGCCGAAGAGTGTAATTTTGTAACACATGCACCATAATTTATTTACTACTTGTATAGTGTGGGCACCATTTATGTAAATTTTGTCAATTTCCCCCCGTTTTCCCCCATTTTAGTTGTAATAATTTGCTTTCCTCTTCTTTATTTTAGCCTTTTTTTTTTCTTAAAATGTAATAAATAAATCTAAAAACCACAAAAAAATTTCCATATCTCCATTTTATTTTAATAAAATGTTGTCACAAGTATAGTCGGATACCTTAGGCCAACGTATGGAGCAGGTATTTCTTTTGATAGTATCGTAATTTCATCATTTATATACCAGCCGAAGAATGTAATTTTGTAACACATGCACCATAATGAAGAAACAGAGTATTGCAATATTATATGAAATCCATGTTGCGATATCTCACTTTCATTTAAATTCGTTTATTTATCAATTTTTTTCAAGTTAATACCAGCAATATTTTTCAAAACCCTTAAAATAAATAATTTATATAAATCTACGAATATTAACATAGAATATGAGGAAGATATAAAGATGTAAGTCAATTGATATACATATTCATGGAAACATTTAAGAAAAAGAGTATGCAGATTCCTTATAAAAAACACAATAGAATGCACCATGGAAAAAGAGAAAATCCATCAAAGAAAAGACAAATCTTTTTCTGCTAATTCAGCATCAATGCTTAAATGCATTTTGATTTCTTAAGGGAAATGCTTTTTTAACTAAGAATCAAAAATTTTCTAATGGCGACATGTTTTGCATTAAAAGGAAGAAAGAAAGAACAAAAAATTAAACAGCTTGCATGAAATATCTCCCAATGGAAACGTTAGTGGCAATCGAACGTCGTCTGGCATTTTCACTATTTCAAGAAACTTTTCAAAGAAACTTAAATGTATACAGCACTTTAGCTTATTTATTCGAATAGGGATATAGGTTTTCTTTTAAACTTCGAGTACCAGGTTAAATTTTATGCAGAAAGTAATTTAAAATCTCGACCTGAGAGGTGACATTTATAAACCAGGAAAGCATTAAGTATTCTGAACTATAGGATGAATGAATTCAGTAAAACGCTACATTTATAGAACTCCTTTGAGAATAACATGTGCAAAAGTAGCATTAAATATTCACAGAAAGTTTGCATACGTTATTTCACACTTATTTCCTTAATAGCTTATGAATATAATTCAGAAACTATATAATCAAAGGAAAATATCTGAAGATAGTGAATATGAATATAATATGGAAAGTCTTTTCATGATATAAGCAGATAAGTGCAGCTTACTCTTGACTTTGCATCAACCTGAGCAAATAATTATAAATTAGAACTTATTGCTGTCAAGTCAAAATTAAGAATCTTGGAGAAGAGAGAAAACAAAGCTCTCACTGACAACCTCACCCTTAATGGGTCGTCTCTTGATTGTGTAAAAGAACTAATATATATTGGTATTGTCCTTGACAATTAATTCTGCTGGATACAACATGTTTTGCATCTTTCAAATAAATGTGAAAAATTCTGCTTGGGCTTAATAGAGATGACAGAAATGGCTTTGTCCATTGTATCCTCCCTCTTCCCTCATTTAAAGACAAGTAATTGTTCCATTTATCTGTTACGGCTCACGAATCTGGGGCTCCGCCTTGAGAAAGAAAATAAATTGTCGACTTTTACGAAAAATTCAACGAAGATTACTTCGAGTTATTTCTGGGTATTGAACGATAACCTATGTAGCTGTGTTTGCTATTTCGGGCTTTCCTCCTATTGACATCTTTATTATCAGAAATAATGAATTCAAGATTGCAGTGAAGAAGAGTATCAATAAGAGTCTAGATGGTTCCCGGCGAGTTTTTTTGCTTCCACATTCTTCTTGAACGATTTTCCCTTAACTTGGTTAATTACAGTAAAAATATTGAAAACAACTTTCCAGTTGTCTGCTTTACAGATGGTAGCAAAATCAACATGAAGGTTGGCCTTGCATTTGTTATCTTCCAAGATTTTATTGAAATTAAAATTCACCAATTTAGAATAAGAGATGAGTATTGTGTGTTTCAGACTGAATTACTTTGCATAGTTCAAGCAGTCTCTGGATCTGCTATAACGAAATCCTTTCATCGAATTTCTTTATTTGCAGCGATTCTCTATCATCTGTGTATGACTTAAATGACATTAATTCCCCAAATCAAATAATTGTTAAAACGCATATTAATCTCAATTTTCTTCGAAGCAGAGGTGTACAAGTTTTCTTTTCCTTTGTGCAAGGACATACGGGAATCTATGGCAATGAACGTGCTGACTGGTTTGCAAAAGAAGCGACAAAATTAAGCGATCTGATTCCTATGAGCATTCCGAAATCATATCATAAGAATGTTTTTAAAGAAAAGATTATATCCGAGAGTGGAATAATTTGTATCAAATATCAAATAATGTGCATCCTACCAAGGAATTTATTCCTTGTATTCAGAGCCGTTTAAAGGCTAGCACTTTCAACCTAATTTTAAACTTACCCAGTTTCTAACTGGACATGGAAACTGTAAATCCTATTTGAAGCGCTTCAATTTGTAGCCTACTGAACAGTGTTCTTGCTCCAGTGACACAGTCCGGAATGCCAAGCATCTGATACTTGCTTGTACTAAATTCTCTTCGGAAAGACGTACACTAATGAATTGCCTACAAAAGAACAATATAGCGGGGCCTCCTTCTTTCTCTGCCTTTGTTCAAGGCAAATCATCTTTGATATAGTTTTGTGCATACATTAATAGCATTTTCTCATGTATTATTTAGATTGCAAATTTCGTGTGTTTCCTAAAATTTACTGTACGTGGATATACATGCGTATATATGTGTGTATTTGTATTTGTGTGTGTAAGTATATATGTATGTGCGTGTGTGTATATATATTTCTACATGTGTGCCTATGTGTGTATGTATGCTTTATGTATTTGTATTATGAAAATGTTTTCATGTGTTTTTTGAAAATGCCATGTTTTCTCACGTTCCTCATTGTATAATTTTAATTACTGATTATCTTCGTTTGTGCATTTGAGCAATCCTGTATTTTATTCTGTATTCATTGTATTTGCATCCACTTTTCTTCCTAATTTTGCCCCCTTTTGTGCATATATTCTTCTATATGTAACTTCCTATCACTATTGTTTGAGAATTGACTTAATTTTGGAAGCCTTGTGTTATACTTGTCGGCACACAAGAAGTCTACCTAGAGTATCAAAAAAATAATATTTTCCTCATTTTGTCAATACAAATTTACGTAGTTATAATGGCATTGCAAATATAATTACTTTGAAATTGCTAGTCTACTTTCTGCAAAGACATAATATTTATAGTATTTAGTGTAAAAATTATACTAGATTATTTCTCTACTTCATTTTTATATGTGTGGCAGCTCTGTTAATGGCATTAAAATTTCTGCTTATTCATTGGAATTTTGGTAATTCTCCGATGAATTGCGGGGTATAAAACTTTGCAGTGTGTACTATTTTTCACGTAACTAGAAGTGTCATTTTCATTACATATGTGAATTTTACATTACATAGTATTTAGATAAATATCATAATAATACGAAACATATTCAACAAAGATTTCTTAAAGAATTGGTTTGAATCACTTGAAATATTCCATTTTTAATATTCAATCAATATATGATTTGATTTTTATATTGAGTTGACTTTGAAAGTGGTGTAAGTCCATTTCTGATTATCAGAAACATAAATTTATTTTAACTAATACTTTAAAAACGATAGTGTTATGAAATTAAATCAACTTAATATTTGAAACAGCATAAATTTAGTGTATTCACATATACCAATACTTTTCAAAAACAATTCAAATACTAACCCTTAATTATCTCCATTTAATTTTAAATGGACTTTCACCCCTTTCAGAGAAAACAGCTCATATATATAAAAAACTAGCTGGTATACCCGTTCTTCGCACGGGTGAACTGAAAAATTAAACAACACAGATTGAAGGATAAAAAAGTTTTTAATGAGTTAATTTTACGTGAATTACAAATTAAACAAAAAAAGCTTTTGGCGTAACTCAGGTAACAAAAAAAAAAGAGAGAAATAAAACACCTTTGTTAAATTTTAAGAATGTAGGTCTAATAGCTGATAAAAAGGATTTTTTTTTATTTATAACTCCCCGTAACACTCTTGAGGGTTGATTTTTGAAAATACCTTCCTAAGCTGATCTCTGCTCAGCAAAACTAACGCATTGTTAAAGGTTTTGTGTAATGAACGCTTAAAATAGTATAAATAATTTTTATCTGAAAGTAAAATACATTAATACTACTTTCTGTAGTATTTATTTTATGTTAAAATTGTAATATTCGCAAGCAACGCCGTTTCTTAAATTATAATGACGATCCAATGAAAAACATAGCAAAATGTTAACGATAGAGTCAAGTTGGCAAATACCTAGCTACTTTCATAACTCGAGCTTTATTAGAGCTTTGTAAGACTCGCCGTGTAGGGGGGCGATGCACGTTAATACTTTATCCAACCGCATTATGATTTACTGCAGTTTTTTTTCATACAATATTTTTTGGATCACTACATTTAAAATTAAGGGATATACATAAACAAAATACTCCACTTTGGAAAATTTAATCCGTTAGATCTAATAAATTAAATAAAGATATTTCACTGTAAAATTAATTATATATACCGTTCACTTAAAATAAGTAGTCAAATCATTTTCTAAGGTCTTCATTAACATACAAAAACATAAGACACTTAAATTTTGACAAACTATTTTTTCCGCTAAAATACTCATCATGGAACCCGCGCTGCCATATATCTTGGATGAGTGGATTTCAAAGAATATTTCTGCTAATTATTGGTAGAATATTCCTTTTAAGTTGGTGTGGAGTGGTAGTTAGGAGAAAGGGGTGCCAAATCAGATGTCGTCCACGTTACTTGACTATGGTTCAAAATTACGTGATCCGTTGCCAAAAGCCCTCGTGTAGCTGAACAGTGCGACATTAATATGCACTCACTCTCACACTCCAAGAAATACAGAACAATAGTTATTGCGTTTTTAAGTGTAAAAATAATTATACTGCCTTTTCAATTAAAATTATAGCGTTTTAATTAACTATTAACCACAAATAAATTTTGAAAATTTGTCCAAATGATGCAGTGTGAAAGGGAAAGCTTATTTACTTTAAGTATCAGAACTGATAAAAGCCTTTATTTGGAAAAAAGATCAATTTCTTACTACCAAATATGCATAATAAGATGTTAAAAAAACATTAAAATAAAGAGAGATTTATAACAACCTCTCTCTTCAAAACTTAGTTTCATTCTGAAATAAAAAATAGGCATTATATCAGAGGAATTAATTAGAAGCGAGCACCTTGCGTAGCCAAAACAAAAAAGGTTTTTCACAAACAAAAGATAGATATATGCAGACGTGGTTTTTTTTTTTTTTTTTTTTTTTTTTTTTTTTTTTTTTTTTTTTTTTAGCGCATGCCAGAATTGCTAGCAGACGACAGAATTTTTGCCCTACTTACTTGACAAAGATCGTTATATTTTTGACACTTTTCCCAAATCTTTATAAATTATAATCCATGCTATAAATTATAGCCTATGTGCTATTCTGATGTATAAGCTATATTACTGTAAAGTTTCATTAAAATCCATTCAGTAGATTTTGCGTGAAAGACCAACAAAAATTTTCACAAACTTTCACATTTATAATATATATTAGATTTGTCCCCAAGGAATAAAATGGTCCTTTACCAAACGGCAAACGGCTTATAATCGAAAAAATATTTTTGTTTGTAAAAGTATTCAAAATTGCAAATAATAAGCATTTTAAGTTATTTGTCGTTTAGGCAATGATGATTTAAAATGCTACAAACGTATATAATGAATTCTTTTCCTTAAAAATATTAAAATAAAAGTTCTTAAAACTGTTTCCTTAAGGCTGTCTTCGGTAAGTGTACGAGAGCTTGAACTAAACGCGAAGGACATTTTAAGACAAAAAAATGCCTCGATTTCTATGGAAATTTGTTATATTATAACATATATCTGTTAACAATACGAGGTTTTTAAAAATTTCAAAATATTCCATGAATACTTTCTTCTTCAATTCCTACTATCAACACACACTCTCTATATATTTATTTATTTGTTTATTTATTTACTTATTCAGCTTGGTGAAATTTTCAATCGTTAATAAAATATATTTTAAAGGGCACAATTCAGCTGAAATTTAATATACATGATTATTTTGATGACAATACAATAATTTAATTATAATTAATAAAAAGAAATTGATTAATACTAATTATTTAAAATATTACAAATGCAGCCACGTTGGCGACTTAGCGACCCTTTTGGCGACTTGTGTCTAAAACTGGAAAAGGTTTTTTCCTCACGTTTTAAAGCATTCAGTTGAACTGAAATTTTATAGACACGATTGTTTTGAATGGCAATACGATACTTTAATGATAATTAATAAAAATTAATCACTACTTAATGGTGTGATTATGTCATATGTATATACATATTTATATTAATTGTAACAATTTAATAAAAAGTAGCTAAAATAATAAAATTTCTTAGTTGATCTAAGTATGAATTGACTGAAATTTTTTTTATATTACTTGTTCGTTTTAATACGTAAAGGCATAGTCTATTTAACATTACGATATAGGAGAAAAAACGTGAAACATATTTTATACCAGAAAAAATGAATCAACTCTTTTAAAAATGGGAAGTATGATAAACAAAATTCTGCTCTCTAAAGGATAGTGAAGCCAGAATATATCCTATTAACTTTAAATTTCTTTTATATTTGAAAAAAATGTTCCAAAGTCGGGCCATATTCTTTAACATAAACCGAAGACAGCCTTAAGGCCTTTATTTATATTGAGATCGTGTAAATAGTACATGGAGTTTTCTATAAAAGCTTTAACAAACACTTATAATCAAAATACATAATCGTCTCCTGCTTAATGCGCTATGCAATGATGCTAGGAAGAACAGATTTACTTTCTTCTTCCTCCGGAGCAACATTGTCCAAACAACTCAACTCTTAGCGAAACAACAGCACTTATCTTTAAATCCCGGTAGATCAACTAGTTTAATAAGACTGGGAACAACTGTCCCGTGAAGCGTTCGGAACGTGGCTTCATTGTAATCCACCCCTTTCCTGTTTTTCCCTGGAAGTTTATTTAGAATAAAAGTAGGAAGGGAAAAAAATCTATTAGGAGGTTTTTAAGGAACTCTGAGAACAATCTTGAGAAGTCGTTTCATTCTCTTAACGATGATACAATTCCGGTTGGCAAGCCATTCTGTTTGTTTCCTCCCTTAGGAAATGAAGTGACCTCTCACATTTTATGACCACCACAGCAAAGGGATACCAATTTTGTGTGGTTAAGATTTGATTTCAGTGAGTATAAGAAAAAGTAATAAACTTTGAGTGTCAAAATTTCTCTTGTCTTTATAGAAGGGAATAAAGAATATTTAGCCTCTTAATGTTTTGAATGAAATTTCACGAAAGTTTTAGGATTGGGAAAACAGTAAAATTCATTTAATGTATGAATTGCGTGTTTTTAGAAGAAGTAAAATTCTGAATATGAATTAAAATGAAGGATTTATTTTATACATAGTTTTTCTTGTGAAAAAATTTTATGTACCATAAATATATAAAAAAATGATTGAGATCTGGCATGTATACGATGAGTAAAAATTTCATATTAGTTATTAACGACAAGTTCGATATTGAAACCCAAAGGTTTTGATAAAGTTGTTTCATTGTTTATAACAACGTTGAATCGGAAATAATAACATACATAATAGTGAATATAATATAATAATTCAAATCCTTAAAGGAAATATCAAAAATGATTATTCACTTGAAATGGTTTGCTTAACCGAACTAATTCTGCAATGAATTACTTTCCAATAAAATTACAACACCATAAAGAAAGGATGATACAAATGTCAAAGTTGCAAGAAAGGATAATGATGTTGAGATATGTAAATAACTAGAATTTAAGCACATTCCATCAATGAATAGTGAAAGTTCGTATAAAAGAAAAGTTCTCATTCAGAAATCCCAATTTAATGTTGGTTTTCTGAGAGAAAATCGTATTATTTTTCTTATAAGAAGAAAAAAAAATGGCTATCATCCCTTACTGGAATTCGACAGTGGCTAGATTGTTGCCCATCGAGAGTTTGACTTATTGTTCGACCATATTACTGCTCCCATACGTCAGAATCCAACGACGGCCATGCGAATATGGAGGCGATGAATTCAAAAGGCCATACAGCAGTGCTTCTCAAACTTTCAATACTGGCGCCCCCCCTTTTCGATCACAATTTTTATCGCGCCCCCCTTATACATTAATAATGCACTGAATGCAATAATAATGAATTTTGATGCTAAAGCTACAAAAAGCGATCTTAATTATAAACCATACAAATTAGTAACATAAGTATTAAATTTTGTGTACTACTTTTAAGTAATAAAAAAATAATAGGATAATTATTATGTGTGTTATTTTTCCTTTCTCTAATTTTTAAATTGGACTTATTGCAAAATACGGTGGCTGCTTAGAAGACAAAATATAGATATCTGCTAAATATAGAAAAAGAACTCAGAGGGTCAATTTCTAATCATAAGCATTCCTTATAAAAACTGCTTTGCAAGACAAGCCCATGGAAGTCGGTAATACTTAAACTTGTTCTTAATTTAGTATTAATTAATTAGTTATAAACTACTATGGAGCACTGATACATTAAAAGTATACCGACTGAAGTACCCGCTTGCACGAGTTCATTTATAAGAAAATAAAACATTATTGAAATAATCGCTGAATTTTGTAAGGAGAGTAAAGCCAAGTGCGCGACAATGTTTACAAAAATGTAAAATGATTTTTTTAAATGATTTCTCACAGTATAATTAGTTTAAAGTGAGCTATAATTTTAAGCCTTACAGAATTATCATTTAGAATTGATGTTGAATAATGAACAATAATATAAAATTCAAATGAAGAATAATTGTATTATTTTTAATATTTAAAGCGAAAAGACTTCAACATGTTTTAACCCTGGAGCAGGCGCGCACTCGATACTAATGGTCCAGCGGGGTTATTGAGTCACCCCAATCCTTTTTTTATAATTATTTTTATAGTACACCAGTGTTTCTCAAACTTTCAATACTGGCGACCCAATTTTCAATCATAATTTCTGCACTGAAAACAAAAGCACTTCGTATACTATTACCATTTTGAAAATCTTACCTATGTTAAACAGGATTTTATGCGGAGGCTGCTTTGAAGACAAAATATAGATCTCAGCTAATAAAGAAAAATAACTCAGTGTCTAATAACTTTGCTCTACAAGACAAGCCCATGGAAGTCACTGATAATTATTAAACTTAGATTAATTTAGTATTAAGAAATTATTTATGAAATACCTTCTTCAGTACTGATACATTAAACGTATACTGGCTGAAACACCGAATCTTCGCACGAGTTAATTTTTTTTAAAAAATATAACATTATTCTTGATATAATAGCTGAACTGTAAGGAGAGTAAATCTGCGTGCACGACATTATATACAAAAATGTAAAGTGACTTTTTTTAGATAAATGCTATAATTGTAAATAACTGTTTAAAAGAACTGTAATTTTAAGCATCACAGAATTAGCATTTAGAATTAATGTTAAGTAATGAAAAAGAATATAAAATTCCTATGAAGAATAATTGTGTTATTTTTTAATATTTAAAGCGAGAAGACTTCAAAATGTTTTAACCCGGGAGCAGGCACGCACTCGATACTAACGCTGATGGTAGTGCAGGGGAACTCAGTCACCCCAATCATTTATTTAGAATTATTTTTACTCTACACGATACAAATTGGAATTCCAGTGAATAATTTAATTAAGAGAAAGTATACTTACCGGCTTTCAATGACTATTTAATTTTTCTTTGATTATTTGAGAAAAAAAAAACCCCTATAAAACTGAACTAAAATGATTCAAAAGTGCACGACCTTAATAAAGGACGCAAATCAGAGACACTTTTCCTTAATATTACAGAAATGTTATTTGCTGGCAAAGCTGTCATATTTTGTTCAAGTAATTGTAGTTTTAATGAGCATTCATGATCGAGTGAGTGAATATTAACATCGCACTGTGTTCAGCTACACGAGGGCTTTTAGAGACGGACCTCGTAATTTTGAACCATGGTTGACGAGGACGATACTTGAGCTGGCCTCTTTTAACTACCACACCATTCCAACAAGAGGACGTTTGAGCTCTTTACAGATTTAACGTGCACCTCTCCCTTTCACGGCGGGTCTTTAGTGGTACTGGGCTCGAACTCATGACACCTTTGGTGATCAACAAATAGCAAGTTGAACATTTTCTTTCTTGTGTCCTTTTGACAAGTCGAACTGAACCTTGTAGTACACTTATGGCTTCATATTTCAGTTGATGGAGTTCTTTAGGAAGCCATTGAAAATTTTCCTTTCGTTTCATGTTCATCGTGTTTCTCAATCATGAATAATATGCATCAAATTCCTTCAATACAGATCACAGATGTCACCGCTGCCTGGTTATAAGTGTATTCAGAAAAAAATACGGATGCTCTAAAAAGGATTATGACGTTTTTCACTATGCTTTATATGTTCGAGATTACTCGTAAAAATAAATCTTAGCCAAATAATCCTTCAAAAATCAATCAATTATTTTCCAAATATCGTAAAACTCTTCATTATTTACAATTTCCCTATGTAAAAAATAAATACATAAAAGATGGGATGGAACTAATGTAGAAACCCTACCAGTAAGTTTGAAGGTCAATCAAATAAATGACCAGCAAATGTATTATGCTGCCTGGCTGAAAAGTGAATCATGTCTTCCTTTTCTTTCTACAACTAATATACAGTATTTCAATAATAATTACAGTGATGAAATGTTTATCTTAGAATTTTTCTCAGGGTCTGAGTTTCGTTTTTTCTTTTAACGAGTAATATTTTATGTTAAAACAGAAGAACGCCAGATGATAAACCTAAATTATATCAGTGTTGTTGTGTATTTCTTTTATTATGGAAAAATTATTTTGTTTCACTTCTTTCCGGTTATTTTTTTTAAGAAATCATTAAATTTTCGATATGCTCGCGCCCCCCTTGCAGGGTTATCGCACCCCCAGGGGGCGCCCCACACTTTGAGAAACACTGCCATACAGAGATCCATGCAGGACCTAAACGGATCATATGAGCAAATGCCCGAGATGATAAAAATGATTTAAGACTGTTCTTGCAGGATTGTTCAGTAACATCACGGACCATGAGTCAGGGAATGGGCTTATTTGAGGCATGGACTTAAACCATTACTACAGAATCAATTTACACTGTACATGGGTACATGGCACGAAAACAAAGGAAGTTGGAAATAACCACTTCGTGTGAAGTCCAGATATGTTTTTATTAATCAATTTAAATGATTATGATAACCGAGACAATATTCTAGTATGCTTAGACTGAGATAAACCTAAATTATTTTCTGCTTTATCTTAAATTCTATTATGCTATATTTGAAACTTAACATGAAAATTATCCACAAGAAAATATATTAGTACTAACAAGCAACTAAATAAACATAAGTTTAGTCACTAAGAACCAATGCGTAATTATTAGAGGAAATACTAAAAACTGAGATATTTCAAAAAAAATATCAATCCGTTTTTGTATTGTTTTTCAAATATTTATTACATATTACGGAAAACATGAAATTTTTAAAATCTTGAATCACAAAAATTTTTTTGACGAAATTACATATATACTTCCTTTTAAATCAATTACTCTCTTCAGATTATTAACACTATATTGCCCAAGGAAGTCATTTTGACTCTTTTTTAACTTCAATTAGAAAAAACAATTACATATAAAATGCACAATTTCTTAGAATTTTTAGAATATATATTTTTTCCAGTTGAAGTAATGTTTTTGTTGTTAATATATACTAATAAACTGCTATATGACTGTAAATGATATAATAAATATCAAAAGTTAGTTTTAAACAAATTTCTTTACACATTAAGGCAGTGTTTCTCAAACTGTGGGGCGCGCCTCCCTGGGGGGGCGCGGTAACCCAGCGAGGGGGGCGCGAGCATATTGAAAATTAAAGGTTTAAAAATTTTTTGGAATGCAGTAAAACAAGATGCCTTCTGACAATAAAAAATACACATTTACGCTGATATAATTTATTTTTATCATCTGGTGATCATCAAAAATAAAATATTCCCCTTTAAACGCTCATTAGCCATCTTTGATCCTATAACCAAATTAAACAAATATTTTGTTTGCTTTGCGGTCAATATGAGAACGATGAGAGATTTTTTTTACGTTTCTTTTAACGATATCAAACGATGAGAGATTTTTTGTTACGTTTCTTTTAACCTAAAATATTACTTTAGCTGACCTTCGAACTTACTGGTATGGTTATCTCCGTCTTTTTTTTAGGGAAGTTGTAAATATATATAATATATTTCTGTTTCATCTTTTTTCCATGTGAAAGAGTTTTATGATATATGGATAAACATGAGTATTCTGAAACATATAATGCATAATAAAAAACGTTTTACGCAATTATGTTTTAGAACATGCTACATTTTCCCCATGAACAATTTTGTAGTTTTGATTGCTGTGTTGTACGACTTACTATGGTTTATAAATGTAAATAAGCAGAATATTAAAAAAATGGGCATCTGTGATCTCTAATAAAGGAAGTTGAAACTGATCAAGCAATTGAAGAACCTACTGAAATAATGCATATTAATCAAGATATATATATAGAGAGAGAAGGTAAATATCAGAAAAGCGTGAGACATGAAACGTTTGAGTTGATTTGAGTTTAGCTGGAAAATAACGTTCCTGTGTTAGCGAAAAGTGTCTGGGATTTATGTCCTTTATTAAGGGCATTATTTATTTGGAACATTTTCTTTAGTTTTATTGGATTTTTTTCTCAAATTTTCTAAGAAAATTGAAAAGTCCTTGAAAGTAGGTAAGTATATTTTCTCTTAATTAAATCATTCACTGGAATTGTGATTTTTATAGTGTATATTAAAAAAAACTATAAAATAAATTATAGTTTTAAAACAAACTAAAAAACGTGCTTTTATAGTGAATCGAACTAAGAAGCAAAAAAAAAAATATTACTTAAAAGTAAGATATACAAAATGTAATACTTATCTTGTTAATTTGTACGGTTTATAATTATGATCGTATTGTAGCTTTAGCGTCAAAGTGCATTATTATTGCATTCAGTACATTATTAATGTATAAGGGGTGCGCAATAAAAATTGTGATTGAAAAGGGGGGCGCCAGTAGTGAAAGTTTGAGAACCACTGCATTAAGGCGACTTGGCACCCTTTGAGCAAACTTCTTTATTTACGTATTTAAAAATTATATTTTAACATTTTACACAATGTTTCTATTCAAGAAAATGTTACCAGATGAAAATTTTCATATATTATTCACACAATTTTAAAAATTTAAATTTTTTGAAGAAAATTGGGAAAATTTTAAAATTCTACTCCTTTTGTAAAAATAAATTTTTTGACCTGAAATTTTTTTATAATATTCTTATGGGTGTTCTTAACAACTTTAGGGATCGATTTTAGAATAACTTCATTCGTTTTCGAGAAAAAAAATAAAATGTTGATATACAGGCTAAAAATCAACGAAAAAGCCAACATGTCTTACATTTTATTATTTTTTAAAAAAGTATTCAGTTTATGGCAAAACGGATCCCTAATTTTATTACATGCTTTATTTTTAACACGCAGGAAAAAAATTGAAGTGATTGGTAAATAATTGTCGAAGGAGTAGCATTTTGAACGCACTAAGGTTTCGAAAAACACAAACTGAGAAAAACCACTTTAAAGTTTATAATTCTGAAAAAATAATTATTATAAATTTAATTAAACTTAAAATACCACTTTAAGATATTACTTATACGTTTTTCTTTAAAATAATTGCATTTTCATATGTTTTCAACCCACACATTTTTATAAATGATCAAATTTTAGAGAGTACTAATTGCACAAGGAAACTCAAGAAAAACTTAAAATTTTTTTTTTCTGTCACGACAGAAATTTTAGCTGTTTTTCTTCTTATAATATTAAAGTATTACATTTGTATGAAAAATATATCAGGAATAAGAACTGAGAAATTATAAAATTATTAATATAAAATGCCTTAATTTAAAAATTTTACATGCACACGTTTCACAAGGAAGAAAAATTACATTATTGTATTGCCTCGGAAATATTCTGCTTTTAATACTACACATTCTTTTTTTATAGTTATTATTTCTATTTATAAAATAGATTTTTTTATCATAACGCATTTTTTAGCTTTTATTTCTAAAAAGTGGGTGTGGCTGAATTGCCTAATTTGTTTTCAAATGAAGTTTTATTCAACTTCTAACTTTCCGACATGCACAAGTGATATATCAATCGAAAGATAATAATGCAAAGAATAAGATTAAATGAAAATAAAAAAAAACGATAGGTTTGTGATTTTTAGGGTACCAAGTCCTCTTAATCATTCTTTTACAATGCAGTCATTTTGACTGTTTTGGGGCAATTAGGTATATACTGTGAGTTTCAGTCATTCTAGTGTTAAAAGCAGAAAACACACACACTAAATATAAAGCAGAAATATTCAGAAAATCATATTTAAAAAATGTTGCTCATATTTAATCTAATCTCTATCAGAACAAATAATTTAACATGATGCTTAAAAATATTTTAAGAAATCCATGTTCCTTCCGATATTGAACAATACAAACTTACAAATGACTTCTATATATTAAACCCTTCTATATTTATTATGAAAGACACAGTCTTTGTCACGATAAGTCACCCAAAGGAAAAGATACTCGACAAACCATGAAAGCGAAATGATATTTATTATTCCCCGTAATAAGTAGGCATGCCTCTCAAGTGTTTTCTGAAGTGCTTCCAGCAACAGAGACTTTTCTTTCCGCATGAGTAATCCCGGTTTTCTGATGAATCATTGCAGACACAGCTTTGTTAGAATTATCTTTCCAGTTCTTTATAAGAATATTTTTCTTTATTTCTGTGAGCAATTAATCTTAAATTGTACTTTATTAAGCAAGATTCATGATGGCCTTTTAAGATATCTAGAACGAAAAAAATCTTGGAAATTCTACATTAAAAGATATATTGTTAATCGTAGGAGAAAGAAAAAATAAATGCACAAATATAGTCAAATATATTGTTACGTAGATTCGAGGGTTCGAGGATTTTATGCAAAAAAAATCACAAAGAAAAAATAATCAATTCTTTAAGAGCGATGCGAATTTATTAGCGAAAATCCAATTCTTTAAATACCGGATTCAGCAGCAATATTCACAGGGTAAATATCCGAATGTCTTCACATCTTCGACAGCAATCAAACACAAGAACAGTGTTTAAAAATACACGTACGTAAAGATTATTCAAAAGCACAGCCGAGCTAATCGCTAGTCAAAACAATCATCATTACTCGCTGGCTTAATCAAGACTTTTCGCCGTACCGGAGAGCATCCTTTTTATATGCGCGACAGAAACTTTTAGAAATATAACCGCTCTTGTCATTGAACGTGACACTAGTGGAGAAATCCACTACTTTCTAGAAGATTCCAGAGGGTACCGAACATGCCAACATGGTCGCCAATGACGCCAAAATGGTCGCTAAAGTCGCCAAAAATGATGCCAACTTGGCTCTACCACCAAGATTTCGCCAAGTTCTCATTGAATCGCCATTATAACGTAAGGGGCGGCACTGCTTGTGAATAATACACTTTTAATATGCAACTAATGTATCATAGAGTAATATAAATGCATTAAACACTCAAATACAAATTATTTACACAAAATTCGTAACAATATGTAACAAATTTCAGGAAATTAATCTTGCACCAACTATAACCCTTTAACGTTCATTGATTTCTTACCGAAACCACACAGTAAACATTTTTTTATCTCAATAAGTGTTGTTTTTGAATTTTTGCTCTTTTCCCTTGCAATAAATGACAGCACAAAGGCTATTTTATCTATTGAGACCCCATGAATAGAAAAATATTGACGTCTGTTTAACGTAAGTAAATTCCATTGGCTCTAAAAATATTTTTTAAAAAATAATTATTTTAAATTATAGCACGCGATCTTACTATGAATATTTCTAGTTATTAATTACAATTTTTAAACATTTTGGTGATTAGAAAAAAGAAATTAAAATTTATGATTTCTCTGAAAAACCAAACTCCAGTAAAAGACGGTATTTTAAGTCTCGTGGTGCCCCTTCTAAAGCGAAAATTATCTCAACACCTGACTTTCTGAAGCACTATATGTTTATTGCATGTTCAGAAAAATATTTATTTGCTTTAAAATTATAGTGATAAACTTTTATATTTAAATATATTTATTCGCACTCTAAAATTCTGCCAATCTGTGCAACTGCACATGCGTAAAAGCAACCCTGTGTGTACATAATAGATTCAAATATTCTCTCTTAATAGTCATGGATGGAAAAATTATATGTATTAGCAATTTTTTATAAGAAATATAAATTATTTTTAGTAAGTAATGTAAAACACACACACACACACACACACACACACACATATATATATATATATATATATATATATATATATATATATATATGTTTATATATATATATATATATATATATATATATATATATATATATATATATATATATATATATATATATATATATATATATATAACTTTAGCTCCATTTACATGGAAGCCGGCATAATACCGGCAATTTCGAAATGCGGATGAAAGCCGGGATTATACCGGTATTTTTTTTCGACCCGTTTACATGAGAATCGGGTGCGTTTTCATAAGAATCTGGTGATTGGTTGATAGATTCACGTGATTATAAAATATAACCATGGAAACAACTAGAATTTTTAGCCCGATTATCATGAAGAGGACATGTGATTATGTTTTCGTTTTTTTACCGCCAAACATTTCTATGCTCTTGCACATTTAAACTATACCCGCTAAAATTTCGTATTTGACTATACGTGGTTGCTCAATTATAGTAAAAGAAGTTGACTGTCGGGAAAAAATCTCTTTAATATCCCGGTAAAAATTCGAGTGTTTAGTAAACATGGATAAGAACGACATTTGTTTTCAATACCAACTATTTAGAAACCGTCGCCACCAAAACCCGAACTCTCTTTCTACTATTTTTGTGTTCACATAAGAAACTTCTAAACAGATCGAATCGGCTAGCGATTTTGTGTGTTATGTTTTGAAATAGAAACCCTACGATTTGGCAAGAAAAAACTTGGCGGGATAAGTGGCCGAACAATCCAATCGGATTTTGGATAGATGTATACAGGAATGGAAATTTTTGTTTATTTTAAATTAAATTATATAGACAACATACATAAAAGGATAAACTATATTAGGTTAGTTTAAATTTTTTTATTTGTTTTACACATCTTTATAGTAGTTAAAAGAGATATTTCTGTATTTAATTATCTAAAATAAGAACACAAAAATCTGATATGTAATCATACCTGTCATATTAAAACAAGTATATATATATATATATATATATATATATATAATTTATACCACTTTCAAACATTAGAAATGAAAATTACCATTTATAAAATTATATATAAAAAATCATGTAACATTTTGAAAGTCTGTATTCGCAGTACTATTTTAGTAAAAAGATATAATTTATCGATAATTAACATCTGAGTGTGGTAAAAAATTAAGGCATTAAAATGTGTGTATTATAGAATATAAAATTGTGTGCATACATTGAATATTAAATTCCTGTTCTCTTGTACATGATCAAAATAAAAAGTCATTTTTGAATCCATAATTCTTTTAGTTAAAAAAATAAATATTAAATATTTGTGTGTTATCTATTTATTATGTGAGGATTTCTTAACACATTTATTTTCCAGAATTTCACTGATACAAATTTTTCTCACACAGATGTACCTTTTTTTTATTATGGATAACAAATATGCATTTATTGGTATTTGCACAGTTAAAATGTAAAATTCAATAATTTTGATAAATTTCATATAAAGACTTTACACTTGTTATTGAAATATCAACATTGTGTGTTAAAGAAATCTGTGCAACCCCAGCTGAAATGTATTAAGCATAAGAATACTCTGGATTTTTTTACATAAGTATTAAAGTCTAAATGCTAATATATATATATATTGATATTATCCTTCTAATAAATTTAAGACCTAAATAAATTTGTCGCTTTGAGTTAGTTACAAATATTGACCCAAGAAGTGTACTTAAATCAGTTCTATGATATTTATGGGAAATTAGGACCATGAAACCAAATACGACTTTACATATAGACATTTTCTGTTGGATGTTTACATTCTAAAAGCAATGGAAATATTCAGAATTTTAATACAACCTTTTTCAACTCTCTATTTACCCTCAAATGAATAACTTGACATTGTTGTTTACAATAATCTATATTCATGAAGAATTCAGTAAAAAAAGGTAATTTCAAAGAAATGTTTTAAAAAATAAGTGTTTCATCATCCAAAATCACTGATATTTTTGTGTAACATATGCTTAAGGGACAAATTTGGGGTGCTTGTATTGTATAATATCGACAAATTTCTTAAAATCAAAAAACCGCCAAATGCTGCGATATACAGCCAATAGTAGAAACTGTCCCTGATCACGTTTGCACACAGTAACAATAATGGTGATGTAATTGTTTTTTTTTAAATTTGTTATGTCTTTTTGCTTGGCGAAATTAGTCGGCTGTTTAATGCATGTTCCAAAATTTGTGGAATGGTACGAGTACTGATTTAGCATTTCTTAGAGAAACTTTGAAGTAATTTAATATTTTGCTCATGTGTAATTTGGGAAACTGAGAAATTTCATGAAATTTAGGAATGCCTTGGTAAAAGAATCTTGCTTACAATTAGTACACATTGTGATTAATTTATTAATGATAAACTTTGGTAACTTATCGAATTAATAATGATTGTTATTAATTTTCAAACATTAAATTTCAGATTGAGAATTCTGAATCTTTTTTTCTGATGTCGTTTCATCTTTCATTTTTTTAAGTATTAATGTAATATATAAAATACTTCAGTTGCATATCAGTGATAACGAAATAACATGTCATGTGTTTGTTTCTTTTATTCAACTTCTTTCTATAAGTTGCATGATTTCAGTATTCTAATTTGTTCTATGTAAATTCTGAAAGTTGAATGTATAGAAGTGGGTTTTATAATTCTGCCAGTTTGTAAGATCTGAAATTTCAAAATTCTTGTGATATTTCATTTAATCTAGACCCATACCATATACAATTTCTCAAAATTACTATGAAAAGTTTTGTAGCTTACCTATATACAAATGTTATAGGTTTTTGCTTTCTAGTTTCTGGTATATTTCACACAGTTGGCTGACTAAAAAACTAGTTTTTGCCATTAATTTCTTTGAAAACAAGGGAAGACCATTTCAAATCTTACTTTTGTAAATTTATTGTATCCAAAAAAGAAAAAAAGCATTAATTTGATTAAAATAGTTTGGATAGTATTGAAATTAAAGTAAATAAAATTCGCAGAAACTTTGAAGAAAAAATGTTTTTATAAATTTTTGTTTACTATTAATTGCCTAATCACTAGGTGTTCAGAAATTTAAGTTTTTATGTCATAAACCTAAAGCGAACATTTAGAAATTCGACGTAATTTGACCTTTTTTTATCTATGAAATCTTTGATTTAGGAGATAATGTTCTTTAATTTTTTTTTTGTTTCATTTTATTTGTTTGGGTTAATGACATTTAATACTCTTTTGTAAATATTTTTAAAAATTAATACTTTTTGCTGTAAATAAATTGCAAAAAAGCCATTCATAAGATTTTCAAAGAACTTTATTAGATGTTATCATCAATAAGATAAAAATTGAGATATAATAATTGTAAAAGATATTATGCATGTTGAATATTGGCAGATAGATCCTCGATTTGTCCTTATAGTATAATGTTACTCTTTCAGAGAGTCTGATTTATATAGCAGATCATGAAATACTTTATTTACTTATAGTGCATTCATGTAATGTTAAAATTAAGTGTCGATAAATGATGTATATTAAAATGAGTATGATTATTAAATAAAACTGTATACGAGAAATTTTCACGAAAACAATTTAATTTGATCTACTTTATAATTTTATTAAAAAAGCCTATTTCTTTAAACATGTTTCTTAATTTAATTCAAAAACATCCAATTAATTTATTTCAGAATGTTGGAGACAGACATTTTTAAGAAAATTCAAACCATCTGATAGGTAATAATTACAAAGGAAGTCTGTATAAAGCATATCAAATGTCAGTTTTTTTATAAGATTATTTCAGATACCCAAAACATTTCAATGATGTTAAAAGCAATTTTATTTCCATCTCAGAATTCCTATATAGTTGTTAAACAAAAACTTTCATATTAACCAACTTTAATTAAAAAGCTAAATTACAATTTTTGTTTGTAAAAAATGTGTATTTTCTTCGATGTGCAATATTTTCATAAGAACTTGTTCATAGTATGTTTTATAATTGTGGGATTATTTAATCCTTCGAGGAGAAAAAAGTAGTACTTATCCTACTTTTATAAAATAATTTTGTATGTATATGTGTATAAAGAGATCTCTTTTGGTAGAGTAAATCATGGTTTAATAACAAAAAATAAATGGTTAAGTGAAAGTGGATCAAAACTGAAGATTTTAAAAAAAGAAATTTTCTTTTTAAGTTCTTATCCTCATGAATTTAAGGGAATGTTAATATAAAACAGATCACACATTCTATTGGTTATATCAACTTTCACAGTAAAAAAAAAATTCAATACACCTTTATGGAGTTATTTAGTTACAAGATATTACTAATTTTTTAATTCTTATATGGAAACACTCAATTAGATAAATCAAGTAAAATAACAAAAAAATGGAATTTTTTTGTGTACATTCAATAGAATTATATTGTAATATTTTCAAATCAATCTCAAAAACTGTATTAAAATATATGTATCATCTTATTAAAATATTGGAAACATACATGCAGAGCATACTAAATATAAATTTATTTACATCCTTCCCTGTACCTGTGAATGGAATACAATTTTTATTGAAAATAGGCACTTGTAAACTTCTGAATCCCGAACAGTTGTATCCAATTCGTTTTGGTCTCCCCAGATGTTTATGAGGGTTACTATTTCTTCTATTGTCTATAACGTGAGCAATCCAAAACACCAGCCATCTTGAATAAATGAATCTCTGGCGCAATGCATCATGGAAGAATTAGAAAACGCTCTCCTTTTTACCCCGAAGTTCCTAGTCGAAAGAGGGTACAAAAACAGACCTGCATTTCGAGACGGCAATTTGCCGGGTCGCCGTGTAAACGGGTACAAAGCGGATTCGTTCCGGCATATTGCCGGCAATTTTCGTCCATGTAAACGGGGCCTTTATGTACAAATTTGTATTAAAAATTTTTAAAACTGCGGAAAAATTAAAAAAATAATTAAAAACATCTAATTTTTTTTCCTTAATTAATTTCGTTAAGACAGAGAAGTTTTATGGTCATAAAATATTAGATATTTTTTCTGAATGAGCATTTGAATTGTTCAGTTTGAGTAAAAGAAACCGACCGTTAACTGCTCACTGTTTTCACAGTGAGACCATAAATTTCTCAAAGTTGAAAAATGCTTATTTTTTTTTTGTTTTGTACATTTATGCTCACCTTCATGTCTAATAGTTATTTTTGAGATTGTTTCGTTAATTTTTCAAATGGAATCTGTCGTGAATTTTAAATGGATAAACAAGGGGAAAAAATGTTGGAATAAAACTTATGAGGGTTTATATTTATTTCCGTATTAATGCAAATACGGATATATAAACTGATATCAAAATAATGGATATCATATTATCAAATATATGTATATCAATTATTTGATGTACTTCTATGGACACAACAGCCCTGAATGGTGCAAAGGTTTCTCAAGAAAACTCTCTTCCATTCCGACATCCACTTCGCGACAGCTCTCCCACCCGATTTTCAGTAGCATTAGCACTGGATAAAAAGTGCGGCTTATAATAGAGCAAATACGGTAAATTCTTATGATAAATAAGTAAATGATTATTTTCCCTAGACAGAAGTTTTAATTTATTCGTATTTTGATGCCTTAATTAATTCCTTCTTTGTTTAGATTTATTTTCAAAACATTATTCCGCTGTATTCAAATTGCCTTTGAAAATGTTGTTTTGTAATTAATTAGTATTAAAATTTCTATAGAGATAAGGATATTTGTTTATTTATATACACTTATGAATAAATAAACCTCTAATTGGTGGTGTTTTTTTTTACTTCTTAAGCAAGAAAAAATATATTTATAGCTACTTCAGATTTCAATGTAAACAACATAATTTCAAAAACCTTTAACAGCACTTTACTTCACATTCAGAAGTATTCTTTTATATTTCCATTTTATTTAAATGGAAAACCTAATTCCAGAAATTAAAGTAATTATGGTCCATTCTGTAGAACGTAAATATTTGTTTCTATTCACAAAATCTAACAAATGAAAAGATTTACTTTAAATAAGTTTCGTTTAGTTTACACTATTTTAACCACTAAGATGCTAACAAAAATTTTTTAATATTATTTGTCAATATCCAGATATTTCTTTTATTTTCATGGATCTTAGTATTTTAAATAAAATGTGTCTTGTTATAACATGCTGATTACTACTGGACCATCAGAAGCTGAATAAACTATACCAATAAATGAATATGAATGTAAGGTTGTGCTGCTCTGTAAATGCTATTTATTGATTTCCGAAAATATGAAACTTTAAAAAAAGTTTGATTATTTATATAAATAATTAACGTGTTGCGTAAAATCCATTTGATTTTATCTTAGTCCTTTTCTGTGTAGTTAGTGAAAAGAAAAAAGAAAAATTCGAATTGAAAATAAAAAGAAGACAAACAAGTCCTTTATGTACTATTGTGACAATCAAATAACCAAAATAGTCTTAAAGATTAGCTTTTTTCAAAACAATGTACAAATATATTTTAATCTCTTCCATCATATTCCCCTTCCATATCAATATATAACCACATAAGAGTTTTCTACACTTCAAAGCCATCTTGAGTCTCAATAGGTGTCACCATCTTCAGTTAGTGGGCCGTTTTTCTTTTCACCTCTAATAAAAACTGGAAATGTGTTCTCATCAATGTTTTTTTTTCACGTTAAGTAACACAAGTCGTATTGTGTGAGATCTGGTGAATACGGTAGATGCTCTAGCAGAGTAATGCGTTTGTACGCCAACAACAGTTTTACTGAGATCACAATGTGCTACGAGGTGTTGTCTCGGAGCAAAATACACTTGTTGATATACAGATCTAATCTTTTCTTCCTCACTATTTCTCTAAACTTTCTCATTACCTAAATGTAGTACTCCTGTTTTATCGTTTGGCCTCGAGATTCCCATTCAATCTTGATGATGTTATTAATATAGAACAAAAAGATGAATATCGCATGTTCTTGATGTCACAGATCGAAAAAAGAAACGTTCATGATCTTCAGCAACTTCCGATCTTCCGAAAATCGTTTGTGAAATTCAAAAATTTGACTATGTCTCATGAGCAGTTATCTCCAAGCAGTTCTTTAATAATTTAAAACCTTCAGTTGGATTTTTTGTTCGTAATTTTAGGAGGAGCTTCGTATTTATGCGCAGCTCGTTGTTGAAGTTTCCATGATCGTGGCACTTCGACACAACAAGGGTCTATCTCAAACAAGGAATAAAAAACTAACTGAACTAGGCAGAGGGATGGAAAAAATGCCAGTAGCACAGGAAAAATCAAGTTCAATTATATTCCATTCCAATTTCTTCACACCTAATCTAACGACGAGGATATGCACAATTTGTAATTTTTTTAGTTCTTAATTAAGTTTCCGTTCAAATGCTTTAAGAGGTTCAATGCATGTATAGAATTCAAATATAAATCTCTTACCTGTAATTGGTAGCGTAATGTACTCAGTCTCTTTCCCCTAATTGCTAAGAGGGGACGTGGAACAACGTGGGAAAATTCCATTCGTTTCCCTAATTTCTGGGAAAAGATTTCGCAAAAGGATGGTCACACACACACACAGAAATTCTGACCATTTTTTCCCGTGGCAGTCCAAAATTAAAAGAGACACTGGTATAATGTGCTTTTCGGTTTCTCATGGATCTGGGTTGAGTGCGTGTCTGCAAGACCGGACTCAAACTATGGGCCCAGACAGACTCCTGATATATGCGGTTGACGGAAAAGTGATCAAAGGGGATAGGTGGTGAGTGATCGTGAGAAACGAGAGGTTTATAAAGAGAGAGCAAGGTAGTACCAAGGAGATATTTTGAATAGAGAGAATCCGATTGAGGTCTCTCGTTAGCGATAGACTTGAGAGTCAGCGATACATGAGTCCGCGAATTAAGGTGGACTTCGAACCGAGGAGAATTGGAATCAGCAACTGCACAGCGTATATAGAACCAGGAAGCTTATTCAAACTCGATGTGGAATTACCGAGAGTGAACTGAGAACTTTGGACCTATGTATAGGACATTTCTCTAAAGGATATCTTTATTTATGTATGTTTAGGCGAGCGATATAAGACATTGCAGCGAAAGAGACTCGTTATCTGTGGACCCATTTTGCTAATTAATTGTAATAGAACTTTTTTTTTGGTTGATTTTCTTACTGTGAAATAAATAGTTTATCCCAGAGCTTGGCGAAGTGGTTACAGTACAAATATTTTTGCTAAGAAAAATTATTTACTATATCAAATTCTTGAAATTAGGGATTATGTTACAGATGCAAACAAATTTAATACTTTAGTACTTTGATGTATTTTTGTAATTTTGATATATCATCTTAAAGACCGTTTTTAAATCTTATTATGTAAAAAAATAATAAGATTATATTTCTACTTATGAATATTGTCCCAACTCTTCTTATTGTAATATAGATGAGCTTATTCAATTTTTTTATTTCCAATGGAACTGCGGGTTGGTATTTCACCATTGCAGACTTAGTACATTTCCCAGGAGCTGGTATTTCTACCAGTACTGCACCATATAGGCGGATACCAATCACCGCAGGTAATTTTGACGCCTAGTTCCCTCCCCAGCGGGAGACACCTGAGATCTATATATGGCGATACAAATCCCTTACTTAGATATTTCATTTTGCTGAGAGCACGCAAGCCAAACAGGCACTCAATCAAATTTTATTTTATTACACTTATAGTTATATTCTTGAAAATCGAGCTCTTTATTCAGAGCATGTTATATTTATTTAGCCTATATATATTTGATTTTTATCAAGATTTAAAATTAAAAAATGTTCAGCAATGTTAATAACCGATTATATTTATTGGAATAAGAACGGTTATTAACAATAAAGCAGTGTTTCTCAAACTGTAGGGTGCGCCCCCTAGGGGGCATGATAACCCTACAAGGATGGGCGCGAGTATATTGAAAAGTAGAAAACAAAAGATTGTTTAAAAAAATTATCAATATCCTACTAGGAAACAAATAAAAAAAGAAATACACATTTACACTTATAAATATATCAGTACTGCGCAATGAATTTTAAAATGATTTTAAAGATACTACGTTCAGAACAAGTTTAGTAATTGCCAGTGTCACCATAGGTTTGTCATACATAAAATTAAAAACAAAAATTAACACTTATCTGGATAATTTATGTGGTTTATAAATAATCCCTTAAATGCCGGTTAAAAACCACGTGATTCGCTCTCTAATGCCACCGTTTAACACGCAAATGAGCGTATCTGGTGTATTGGGATGGGGTAGGTTAAAGGAATAAAGAAACAAATATTCTGAAACAAGTAAATCTTTCACAAAGACAATCAAGCTCCTTTTTTTTTGCATTCCAAAGTCTTCGGAATAAATGTATGGATAGCAGTGCATAGAAAATATGGTACTTCGGATAGACGCATATATACGTACGGGGCAATTAACGCACTGGCTGAGTGAGACGTTTACATACTCCGGTGGTACTAAAGAGGTGAAAGTCTAACCGTAGGTTTAGTTTCAAAATATAGTGTTATTGAATACAATGTATCGTTATTGTATGGGGGGGGGTGAGATGAAAATAATGATTGAATATTGGGTCACGAATATTGAAAGTTTGAGAAGCACTGCAATAAAGTAAATATTAGAAACGGACTTTGAAACATTGTAATTATAATAAAATTGTTACTTATATAAAGATAAGTTTGTATTCTAAGAAATAAAGCAACTTTTGTATACGCGATACAAGATAAAAGTAGTATTAGCTTACAATTTATTAAAATATTTTTGTCAGAAGGCAAACAGTTGGTGTCATGTCAAAAGATTGTAAAAATTTCAAATCAGCAATAAAATTGGTTCAAAATGTGCGTGTCGTTTTCTTATAAATATATGTTCATTTAAAAAATAATGTTATATAAATGTGTTTCTTGAAAGACAAATAAAATTTACGAGTAAAATATAAACTTTGAAAATAAAAAAAGCTATATTTAATATTTTAATACAATTTTTCTTTAAGTTGTCTCTATTAATAATTTTTTTTCAATTTAAAGATCCTAATTAATGTTCAATCTAGTAGAAAAAATGAAACAGAATTTTTTTTTTATTTTTTATTAAAACTTAAATTATTGTAAATATGAAAAATAAGTGTACTCGCGTGTTTTAAAAATAGAATTCAAAGAATCTTAAATATACATCATTTTTGGAAAATTTCGTTAATAACATTGGAATTACAAAATAGAAAATATTATCATTTAACTTAAACTAACCTTGCTCCAATTGTAACTGAACAAACAAACAGAAGTGTAACACTTGAATAGTCATTGTCTTTTGATTTTATTAAGCTTTTTAACACACATAATACGTTGATTATGTTTTCTTACTTAATCACACAATAAGAAAGAACCTTTCATCAATCATGAGCTCTAAAATATTAGTGTTAAAAATGTGTATTTACACAATTCATAGAAATTTACATCAAACCTTAATCATTGAAAATTTTACAAAATAAGAATAAATGATACGTGTTAAAACAATAAAATCAATTCTGCCAAAAAGTGAAGCATAACAAGATATATATATATATATATATATATATATATATATATATATATATATATATATATATATATATATATATGTGTGTATATAAGTCAGTTCCTACTTCGTTAGAAAAACGTACTAGCGCCATCTATTATATCCAGTTGTAGCTTCGACAGAAATAAGGCAGAATAAATTTAAAATATAAAATTTAATTAATTATTTGAAAAAACTGTGTTAACATCAAGTGTCCTCTAATACAGGTTTAAAAAAATGAATTTGAACTTGAATGGATAAAAAGAAAGTACTCAAAACTTGAATTATATATATATATATATATATATATATATATATATATATATATATATATATATATAGGGAGAGAACTGGACTTATAGTAATAACTGAAAAAGTACCTAATAGCCAAGTACATTTGAAAGTGCAACTGAGTAAAATTAAGAAAATTATGTGTGTTTACATTTTTTTCTTATCCTAGGGAAGATACATTTAAATTTTGTTGTAATTATTAAAAATATCCTAAGTTATGCATTAAAGAAATATCCTGTGGTTGCAAATTTAAAAAGGAAAAATTTGAAATATAGAAAAAAATGTTTGAAAATGTAGTTCTCTTTTTTGTGTTTACTTAAAAATACATAAAACCTGAGCCCAAAACCATGTAATGAATCTTCTAATTGTCTATACCTACAAAATTCAAGAATATATTAACAACTAGCTTCAAAAAAGGATATTTTTGGTAAGCATAAATATTAAGTAGACAAAAGTTAACTTGAAGAATTTATAAATTTCCTGATATAAACTTATGTGATAAAAAATAAATAAATCATAAATAATAAATATTTATATTTTATTTAACGCCTATCCATTTAACGCAAAATAATAAAATGTTTTTGTGACTGAGTTTCGAAGAATTTACAACACGAACAAATAAAATTCTATTAAACATTTTATACACACATCCAAGAATCTCGACGCAAAGACACTGCAGTCTCTACGAAATTCTATTAAATTGTTAGGATTAAATAATGCGTTTTCTCCCTTCACTATAGACGGACAATCTGCAAACTCTGAAGACCTATTACTTTTTCTTACACTCAATGGGATTGGGTTTCACTTTCATAAACTGCGATCCCGATACTATAGCGGTCATAAAACACCAGACGTCAACTCATTTCCCACAGGAAGAAACACAGAATAAACTACGACCGGAATTGCATTATCGTTAAGAGAATGGAAGGATTTCTCATGGTTGGTCTTTGGGGTTAAACTGAAAAACTCTTAATGTTTTTTTTTTATCCTTTTTCTTTTCGTTCTAAATAAATTGCCAAGAAACACAAGCAAAGAGAATGGAGTATAATGAAGCCTTGTTTCCAGACACGTCACGCTAAAGTTATTCTCAGTGCTATTAAACTAACTGATCTGCCGGGATTTGAGGATATGTGGGTTGTTTTGATCAGAGTTGAGTAGTTCCGACAGTTTTGTTTTTTCGGAAGAAGAAAAACAAATTTGTTCTTCAAAGTAACATTCTTCAGAACATTAAAAAGGACTAGAAGTATTTATTTAAACCTGATTCAAGATCCTAAAACAAAGGTACATTAAAGATAGATTTATTCATATCTTGAGAAAATTGCTTATTCTATATGAGAACTAGGTATATATTTATATTTGTAAAACTGAATTTATATTTCTTACTTAACTCAGATTGATCATTACTGGTTTTGATGTTTTGTAGCTTTGAATATTTTACAATATACATTTTAAAATAACACATGTATGTACACAAACAATTGCAATTAAAGAGAAGCAAATGATACAAACTCTGATGAAGTAAATAAAACAGTAACTGACTATTTTAAACAAGTGTCAGGGGAACTTTAAGTGATAGACTCGTTTAATTTTATCAAAAACCCAATATATCTATAACTGATATAATGTACAACCTCTGAGAAAAAAGTACTGTGAATAGTCTTATAACATTAACGCAGATAAAATATTAACGAAAGTTACCTCCCTATCCTTCGAATTAGTCACTTCCGATAACTATGCACTGCTGAGATCTGCTATAGATGTCCTGGAAACTTTGCAAGAAGTCTTCTCTGTAGCTTTGTTTGCTCAAAAGACTCGTCACGTTTCGTTGGATGTTAGGCCTATCGTCAGTAACGATATACATAACACGTTTTTCTCATTCTTAGATTCTGGGTAACGATTTGTCACACGGATTCGAGGATAATCTGCAGTTCATCACTCATCTGTGCACAGTTAATTAACAATATTTAGTGATTAATTTCCTCATTTTCTGAATGTTTTTGTCACTGGTGGTGGTCTCTGGTCTTCCGCTGCGGGGTTTGATAGAAACATTATCCCGACCTTCTCGAAAACGGGCGAACCCCTCCCAAACACACTCTTCATGGACAGTGTTTGATCTTCATAAACAGGAACCAGCGTCGCATCAGTTTCTCTTCGTATCTTCCCATGCTTAAAACAAAACTTTAAATTGATATTTTGTCCGTTCTTTTTCCGGTTCTCAGATAAGAACTGACGCCCTAAACAAGCATTATGTAAAACAAGTCTTACATGGAACATAAACGAGTCTCAACTAAACAATGGTGGGGCAGATGGTCACCATCTGCCACTACGCATGTGCAGAGTTTTGTTGTTCCAGTGTTCCCAGATCAGCCCCTCTGACTTCATTTACCGAACTTTATTGTTACAGGCTGTATATAAACAACAAATTTATATTTTTTTTTCTAATAATTTGTGTCAAAATATTTGATTTTATTAAAACCAAATATGTATATATATAACATACATAGCATACTGTGTATTTGCATTGGATGTAATATGTATATTTTGTTTCCATGCACATAAACATCATATAAATAAATATAAATTGATTATTTTAATCTTGCTATAATATCTTTTATATCGTGATAAACTTACTAATTACTTAATAAAATTAATAAACTTCACTCAAGAATACAAAACCGGCATTCATATGTTCAGTATTGGTTGTTCACCAAGTTTTTAGAAATTTCTAAGTAGAAAATTTTGTTTTGTTTATAAGACATGGTAACTAAAAAATCAAGGGTATTCCATAGACTAGTAGTAACCAAACTTATAGAAATTCTGAGCTACCGTACCATTTTTAAATTTAACAGTTAACTACCGATTTTTTTTTTTAATCTTACGTTTGCTTCCATGAACTTACTCGTACGCATATAGTAAATACGATTTCTCTCTCTCTCTCTCTCTCTCAACTTTAGCTAATCAGTATATAACAAAAGAATCTTAAATTGATATTATACATACAAAAGAAATTTAAGTGTAGTTACTAATAAATATAAATTATAATAACTGTTATTTTTAATCAGATATTTGTATAAGAATGGAACTCGTTTCCTGACCAACAAACGATTTAATGTTGGGAGAGTTGGCCGTAGCATCAATTCGAACGCAATAGCCCGAATATTCATCAGTGACTTAGTGTTTGCCAAGTAGACATCAGTTCCTGCACTTACTTTTTTAAGGTGCCTGACTAGTTGCGAAGACATTTTTTTGAAATTTTGCTGAAAATTTATTTTTAAACTCATTTTTTGTTTAATTATAACTGAAAACTAATAAAAACAGCAAAAAAAATTTTATTTCAATGTATTTTTTTTAAATATGGCCAATTTTAGGTTTAAATTAGACGTTATTTGTACGTTACGTTAAACATAGTAAAATAAATTCTAATGCATAATATTTCAAAAAACCCACATAATTTTACTCAAAAAACAGTTACTAATGAATTGACCTAATATCTTTGAAAAATTTTAATTTGTTACTGAACTAGAAGTCAAAAAGTGCACGCAATGCAAATTTTTATAAAATTTCACATTTATCACACAGAAAAAAAATCATAAAAAAGGTAAATATATGCTGTTTTTTCTTAATCCCTACGTCACAGAATACATACTATAATAATGCACAGTTACACAAAATTACAGACAATTACCTACAGAACTTTTTGAGATATCATGCTTAACGTGTTGTAAAATATCAAAAAATCTGTTTCAGAGAAAAATGCATTTAAAGATTTAAAATTCAAAATTTAAAAAACTATACTGCTGAAAAAACCTAAAACCTCTATATATCAAAAGAACAAACATTTTCAAAAGCAATTATGAATATTATATACTTTCTTCAAACTTTTATCTTTTAATATTTTTAACAATTTTATAGTGTCAAAAAGCTTTTTCTTAAAGTCTAAGTACACAGTTTACAAAATACAGATTAGACGTATAAAAAGCACTTTAAAAAACCTTATTGCATTAAAAATAAAAATATTTTACATAGAAAAACAAATATATATTATTCCATATTATTTTAGAAGTTAAGAAATATATCATACAAAATATATTTGTGTTGTTTTACCAGTAAACATTCACGAAAAAACTCTTGAAAAATATTGTTTATCACAAAAGTTATCATAAATTAGAATAAAAATCCTGCAAAGAAGTACTTTAAAACCCTCCATATGAATATACTAAGCCTTCTGTTTTTTCATCCTTAGTACTTTTTGTTTTTCTAGCTGCTTTTCTTTTTTTTTTCGAGACAATTTCGCAATCGGTAAAGAATGTCTTAAAGATGTTGAAATCCGTTGTTTATCAAATTTAAGTAACTCTTGAGCAACACTTTCAGGAAGGGAACCATTTACATTTCGAATTACTGATAATATACCAGCATAACCAGAATTATAAAGTATTAGAGCTAATAATGCACCCAAACGAAATGTTTCCAGTCCAATAAATATATTTTTGGGAACAATATTCCACAAAATGTTGTTATAACTTTCATTGCAGTTCTGTGTCTTACCATGAAGACATTTTTCAACAAAGTTTCATTACACAGTTTTAGATATGTAGGCTTTATTTGGTTTATAATTTTATTAAGAAGTCCTTGCTCAATTTCTTTGAGGGGACTCCCAGCTGCTTTTGCCCTTTGGTAACGACACCAACTCTCAGATCCTTCAGGACACTGTCCATGCAATGAATTGTTTTTTCCAGATACACAGTGAAAAATGCAGCTATTACACTACTCATCATCTTTTGTAGATTACCTACATTGTTTCGAATAGCTATTCCATAATAGTTCTGAATTCTGTCAATTAATTTATCAGTTAATTTATTTTTCCCTCCCAAACCTTTCGTCGTTTTTTTTAATTGACGCAACCGCCCCCTACACGTTTCTGTACATGACCTATACACTCGAGTTTGGTTACTGTATTAATTCCATAAAAGTTTTTAACAGATTCATATCCTTTTGAGTCCCCATCTCCGTAGTATTCATTGTACTGTACATTCCTCACATTTGATCTCTCAAATATACGGTAGGCTCCAACAACCTCCATGTTCCCCGCGGAACCTTTGTAGTTCGAACATACATGTTTCGATGATTGGCTATTGCCTTTCGCGCATATGTGGCAATATTGTGTCATAACTTCAATGTCTAAAATTTTACCGGTGTCAACTGATATGGCACTTACACACCCATTCAAAGATGAGTAGCCTCTGCGTTGCCAAGTACCATCAAAAGGATATTCCACATTTAGTGAAACTATTTGAGCCTTTGATTTCACTCAATGCAGCGTTGATGTTTTCTTGAGCAACGCGTTCAGTTGCTTTAAACAGTTTTCTTTCTTGATTGCGGAAAGCAAGTTTTGACAGGAAAGGTAAACCGAGGAAAGCACATAATTTTTTGCCAGCTGAAAATCCTTTCCCGATTATCCTTAGCAACAAAACAATTGAATTGTTTATAAGACAAGAACCTTTCATCTTCTCTGTCGTAGGGAAACCTTTAAAGAAGGAGCAGTTTTTGCACTTTAGGTTCATATGTGAGCATAATCCACTGACAGAGTCTTCTATAAGTTCCAAGCCCTGAAAATAACAATCAGAACAGCAAACTATGGCAAAAAAGGAAATCAAAGTTGTCCAGCTGACAATTCTATTGTCTTTAGAAGTTTCAAACAATCTTTCTGAGAAAATTTCCAAACTTGTATGGCTTGATTCCAAATTTTTGGCACTAGCGGATTCAGTAGAATTGAGCTCAGATGTTTCATCATTCTCATTAATTGTGGCACGAATGGTATAACGATTTCCAGTAAATCGGCGCTTCTTAGACCTCCCAGATCTTGATTTAGCAATAATTAATCAATATTTTGTCTTAAGAAAGACAGTTTTTTTCATAAAATATATCAAAATAATAAATTAAACGAGGAGCGAAGAATCGAGTAGCTACAACATAAGCAAATCGAAAAATGACAACAAACCTGTTGCCAAATTTTACTAAAACTATTAAATAATTTTTAAACGAATATCACCATATTCAGTTTTAATGTTACCAAAATTAATATTTTATAAATAAATTCAATAAAATTCCAAAAAAGAGTAAAAATCTTTCAAATTCAAAGTACTTCCGGTTTCGATTTCTAACTTCCGGTTCGTTTTTGTTGTTCTCACTTGACATAAAAACTGCTATAACTTCGTAAATAATTGGAGTACAAGCAAAAGTAAGGTATTTTTAGAAAGAAGAAAATTCAAATATTAAAAATATCAAATAATTTTTTTTTTTGTCATGTTCATCAAAATTGACGATTTTACACTAGTCAGGCACCTTAAATTCCATGCTGGAAAACGAAATCTTACGCTGATAAGTAGAGATGATCTTCACTTTGAGAAAAACCTGGTCCGAAATTGGATATTATCTTTAGGAACTGGAAGCCAAATATTTTAAGAGCTTAAAAAAAGGGTGTTTTCAGTTAAAATATTTTGAAAGCTGATCAATTCCAACTCCATTGTGGAATTGTCCTCTTGAAAATCGAAATGCTGCATGACACAATAAATAATTCTTCACCATCAATCTATTTTTGAAAAACTGCAATACTTGAAATCCTTCGGAAATATCGGAAGCTTTTATTATATTCACGTCTCAAATCTGAAAACGGAGAATTAGCACGAATAAATAGCTACATTAATCGAATTTAATTTTGAGTTGTGAGGTAACGCCAGAGCTTAAAACATCAGCCTTTCTCACTACTGCATTTGCAGAAAGTTGTACAAGTATAATGACAAACATTACCCAAGTTTTATTTTTGAAACTATCAAATGATGCATCTGCATATTCTAAGACAGGTATGGCGAACCAATAACATGCGTGTCATTCATGGCACGCGACTAATCAAAATGGTTGGTAATTTAGCTCAAAAGAACGAAACTCTCTATGATATATTACGAACAAACGCGAGTGATCAGTCGCGATGCGCAGAGCACACTTGTTTTGTATTGGTTTGCCTTAGTTACATTATGAACTACTTGTATATTTGTTAATGACGGAAAGTTTGTCTACGTATAATATAGTCAGTTTTATTGACACAACTGTATTGTAATGTTTACGTTCACATTTACGTTTTTTAACAATTATTTAACATGGCTAGTTCAACAAAAAACAAAAAGTGGATGATGGCATGAGTAACACAGAATTTCAAACTTGAAGGACCGAGAAATATGACATGATTAGTAAATGCTACAAAGCAAAGTGTGTCTTATGTCTGGAACATAAGACACACATACGATGCTAAGAACATCGTCTGTAAAATGGCATTTTAAAACAAATCACAAATCATTTTGTCAAAAAAAAAAAAAAAACGAACCAAAGCAAAAAGAATTAATTGCAAGGGCAATAAAAGACAGAAATATACAGTAGACGTCTATGGTTAAATATGTTGGCAAAAATTGTCACAGTAGCGCAGCAAGTTACTGGGCTACAAATGTCATTGCTCATCATAATAAACATTTTCAATAGGGGAAGCCTTTGAAAGAAGCCTAGTTAGAATGCGCGTCCTCACTTTATGATGATTTCGATAATAAAGATAAGATAATTCGATGCAATCCTCTACCTAGAAACACAGTAAAGGAAAGAATTTTAAAACTGGTCGGAAATATAACAGATCAAAACAAAAAAAAAATGACATTAATTCCACTCCTTTCATATCGCTACATCTTGACGAAAGTACTCACTATACTATACTAAATATACAAGTTTAGCTGTTTTAGCTCGATATTGTGTAGGAAAAGCCATTAAAGAATTAATTTCGATAACATTGTGGCTGTGGTAGCCGAGTGGTCAAAGTATCGGTTCGTGGCTGTCCTTGTCATGAGTTCGAGCCCAGTACCACACTAAAGACCCGCAATGTAGGGGAGCGATATAAGTTAAATCTGTTGAGAGGTCAAACGTCCTCCCGTTGGTGTGGTTTGGTAATTAGGAGAGGGGGTCCGCTCAGGTATCATCCACGTCACTTGACCATGATTCAAAATTACGCGGTCCGTCTCCGAAAGCACTCGTGTAGCTGAACAGTGCAACGTAAATATTCACTCACTCACTTAAGGCGATAACATCGTTGCTAACAACTGCAAAGGACACATATACTTGCATGTTTGTTAAAAAATCGCTTGCTGAGAAAGAAATTTATTAAAAAAAATGTCTGATTTACAATTACGGTGCACCAAATATAATGGGAAAAATTGTTTCATTAGTTTTATTTCAAACAGATGTAGGACATCTGATTCTTTCCAACAAGCTTTGTGTGTTAAAAGTGGTTTTCTGATGACCCCCCTGCATCACACCTTGAACACCAAGATTAATTTGAGGCAAAGAACCACTAAGAGCCATTTTGAATAATAATATTTATTTATTATTATAATTTTCTCAAAAAAATCTCTGATAACATATAATATAATGTTACATCACTTAAAGGGATTTGCCTTATATTAAATCAAATTACTAAGAATGGAATTAATTAATAATTAAGCTCAAGATCAAGTAAGGTTTACCGAAATAGGAGATCCGAGAAATACACGCGCGTACACGAATTCTTAACTCTCATTAACTTTAATTAACTCGACAAAACAAACGCTTCTTTTAAGCGTAAGTAAATTATATTTACCGCTGGCTAATATCAGCTTTCTGGTACGTCTAGCAGCATGACGTCTTCACGAATCTAATCTCCTTGAATCTAATAATGCTTTTAAAGTTGCTGGCTCAATAGCATTCCGTCATCTCTCTAGCTATCTCGCAACGCTCGACTTAAATACCTTAAACGATATTTATTTGAAGGTCACAAACGACCTGAAAATAAATTACGTAACCAATTCCTAGACTTGATTTATTGTCCCTACGACTTTAATATATATATCTACCAATCGGATACTAAAAGTTCTCCTTCCTTAAGGGAAAGAAAAAATTACGACCTAAAACTACATTTTAAAGGACGTAACATTTACAGAATTAGATTTTCCTACACCACGCCCTATTCGCTCTGAAGCGAGGGAAAACCCACCGAAGTGGTAAAAAACCTGCCTGCGTGGTTTACTTAACTACTTATGTATCTACTTATATGTTATACAAACATATTCGGACTTGCATCTGGATTCTTTGTTCACTATACAATGCTCAGTGTCAGCTACCCTGAAATGAGAATTTCTTTGTGTGAAAAAAACAAACATCTATGGTATATACATATTCCTTCATTTTTTACATAATATTTTCATATACATCAATTGAAGCATCTGGTTCCTTAACATTCTCATTCCATACATGCTGCGCTTGTTAGTATTAAATGTTAGCTCTACCTAATTACGCCGCATCCCAAGTCACCAGATGTCAGATAAAATATACATATATTATAAAATATACATACAATTTCAAACATTCTTCAAAACACAATAAAACAACCAAAGGAATTGTCGCATCTTAGCGAAGTCATACATAGAAGTAAACAAATGCATTCTTACAAATGTTTTCTTCATATTTATACAAAAAATTAATACAAACGCTAATTTTTCTCATCAAGAAAATCACACTCATTGTAGTGTCCACTTTTGCTTGGCTTCTTAAATTAAAAATCCGCCCGTGACTTGCTTCATTGCAATAATTCTTCCGACCACTTGTTCGAAAGGAGAAAAGAAAAAAACGATACAGCCTGATATATTTATTTGTCCTTTATTCACTCCTATCCACCGGATCTTCGTCTATGGCTCCCTGCTGAGACTCCTTCTTCTGATGTTGTTCAGCGGGATACTGTTGATTCCATTGCTCCTCCGTTCCTCGGGCTGTTTTATTCGGCTACGTAGGTAGTACGGACAAGGTCTCACTGCTGTCACCTGTTTAGACCGGACAGGTCTACTCTCAGCTGCCCTGTTGGTTCCGTTTTTAGTTGTCCTTGTCTCCCGGGCCTTGTCGTATTGTCCACTTCCTTCGTGTCTCCTCCCTTCTGTGTCCTGCCTGGAATCCCTTGGGTGAGAGGGACCTGCAATGGACTGTGATTCCTGAGAGGGGTTATTAGGTCTTCTATATTTATAATTTTGAGATCAAACCGAGGACAGAATTGCTCTTTTTATCCCCTGTTTTGGTTCAGGGGTTGGTCTTTTCTGGTTCCTATGTTCGGACCCCTGCAGAGAACGTTTCTGCAAATTTTGGACCTCTATAAATCATTCCTGTCCCGTGATCCATTTGACTCTACTTTACGTTTCAATCTCGGATCCTCCCATCCGGCATTACCCTTACTTGATTTACGACCGTTACTCTCCTCACTCGAAGTTTTCCTGGATCATTTGAATTTTCCTGGCTGCGATCTACTTGACCTATTACTCGACCTCTGTCCTTCATATAGTGTCTCAACATGACTGTCCGAACTAATCGTGTAGGATTGTCGTGGACGATACACTCGCACCTGGTCGACATTAACTGTTACCCTTTCACCCCTCTTCCAAATAATTAAATTGTTATTCCGAACCTCCAACACTCTATATGGCCCTTCAAACTTAGGCATAAACTTTCCAACCACTCTCCTACCCGCAGCACTAATAAAATGAGTTTGTACCAACACCAAATCATTTACTTTGTGATGCTAACTTCCCTCCTTTTCCGATTATAATATTTTTCCCAATTTGTGTTGTTTCCGCTTATTCTGCCTTGCTTCATCGAATAATTTCTCAATGTTTCTTCCTACATATTCAGCCCCCTCTATGACATTTATTAATTTGCTAAAAGGTGTTATAATTTTTCTACCTAAGAATAACTCTGCCGGAGTTTTATTTGTTGTCTAATTCATTGAAGTGCGCCGCGCGAAAGCGAACTCATGAAGAAATCGGTCCCAATTTTCGTGATTTTCTTCCACAAAACAGGCTATCATCTGGACTAGATTGCGATTAACTATTTCCGTTAAATTCGCCTGAGGCCTGTATTTTACCGTTTTCATATGTTTTATGTCCAGCCTGTGACTTACGTGTTCAAATTCCTCTGATATAAATTGGGGACCGTTATCACTAATTAAAGAAATCGGAGCTCCGTATCGTGAAATATAATTCTCAAAAAGGGCGTTAGCTATGGCCTGGGCCGAAGCTTTTCGTAAAGGAATAAGCTCACTCCACTTAGTGAAGTGATCAGTTATTACTAATAAAAATTTATATCTTTCGGGTAGGGATGCGGGGTAGGGGCCTAATAGGTCTAACGTTACAATTTCATTGGGGTAATTCGATACTATCGGAATTAAACGACCAGTTCGTAGCGCGTTTTTGTAATTAAATTTTTGACACCAGTCAGGTTGATACATATTCAAATATATATTTCCTATTATATGGAAAATAACATGTGTCGCGTAATTTTAAATAGGTCTTCCTCTTTCCTAGAAGGCCTGATATAGGCATATCATGAAATTCTTTCATTATTGCTTCGCGAAGCGATCTAGTAATATACACTCTTAGTTCTCCAAGAGTTGTAGGATATTTTGCGTGAAGGAGTAAACCATTGATTAATTTAAAATCCTGGGACAAACCCTCGCATACAGTCGCATTAAAGGAACCATCGTCCGGATTAACTAAATAATGATAGATGTGTCCTAACTCAGGATCTTCCCTTTGCTCTCGAATGAGTTGTTCTCTGTAGTTTAAAGCTAGGGCTCAAAGAGCTGCAAACGAAATTTGTGATCCATCCATATTGCCTACTGGATTCCTAGACAAAACGTCCGCAACAACGTTTTGGACCCCCGGGTTGATGTTCCCATTCTATGTTGAACTCTGATAACTTGAGTGCCCATCTAATCATTCAACTAGATAAGTTTTTCCCATTCGTTAGCTTTGTTAATGCCGCGTGATCTGTGATTACCTTCACCGGCAGGGATCCGAAATAAGTTTTAAACTTATTTAATGCCCATATCACCGCCAAACATTTGCGTTCAGTAACAGTATAGTTTCGTTCCGCTTTATTGAGGGTTCTAGATACGAATGTGGTACGAATAGGTATGTGGTTTTGATTAAGCACAGCACCAATTCCGACCCTACTAGCATCAGTAAATAAGTTAAACTGTTCTGTAAATTTCGGCAATTGTAAAACTGGGGCCTCTGTTAATTCTCGTTTTATCTTATCAAAAGAATCCTGTGCTTCTGTCGACCAATTAAATTTAGCCCCCTTTTCTTTAACCGATGTAATGGTTCACATATGTCTGCATACTGGGGTATAAATTTTTGATACCACCCCGCCATCCCTAAAAATTTCGACACTTCCTTGCTATTTTTAGGACGTTTCATTTCTGTGATTGCCTTCAATTTACTATTGTCTGTTTTGATCCCTTCTTTACTAATTACGAGACCTAAATACTTCAATTTGTCACGTGCGAATTGTCATTTTTCATTATTTAGTGTTAGCCCTGCGTCTTTCAACAATGTAAATACCTGATTCAAATGATCTAAGTGTTCATTAAACGATGGAGATGTGGTGATAGCATAATACATATAAACCGACACGAAACGCCCAATGACAGGTTTTAATATAATATCAATGGCCTTTTAGAAATTTGGCGCCACCCTTGAAAGACCGAAAGGCATTCTGAGGAATGCTAATGTGCCATTGCGGGTTATAAATGCGGTTTTCTCGATATTTTTAGGACTAATCGCCAATTGAATATAACCACTTTTCAAATCCAATGTGAACATCACGCCGGTATGCGGAATGTTTGTGATTAGATCATCCATCACCGCTAATGGATATCGGGGGTATTTAGTTATTGCATTAAGTTTGCGATAATCAATCGCGAATCGATACGCCTCAGGAGAATCCAGAGGAAGGCCATTATTCTTGCGCGTTAAAACTACTGGTGACGCTTATGGGGATTGAATAGGACGGATCTTACCCTCTTGCAACATTTTCTCAATGTGATAATCGATTATTCCTTGTTTGACACTGTCATATCTGTAGGGTCCCTTGTCTCCAGTATCAATTTCGTGGTATAAAACATGAGTTAACCCCGGCTGATCTGAAATGAGCCTTTTAAAACAATTAAATAAGTTCTTTAATTTTTGTTTTTCCCTTCACCGAGCTTTGTATCTGATAGATCAATCTCGACCGGCTTGTCCATTTTCTGCAAATGCTTAATTTCGTTATCAGGAATGATCAGCGATTTCTGATCGAAATCTAAAGTTAATTTGGACTCTTTCATAAAATCAATGCCTAAAATGCATTGGTACTGCATATTGTTAAGAATTTGAAATTCCCAGGTTTTCTGGAATTCTCGGATCCGAATCTGTAATTCGACCCGACCTAAGGGACAACATGAGGCTCCTTGGGCCGTCACTACTCTTTATTTCGTCTTTTGACGCGGTCGATACGGAAAATATTTGCGATAGACCTCTCCTGATATGAAAGATTTCTCCGTCCCCGTGTCCCAAAGGGCTGTAATGAATGTCTCATTTAAAAGAATAGGGATATACGGTAAATCTACTGGAGTCATTCGTAATGAGGATACCCTAATAGTTTGGTGTTCTGTATCTGGAGGATTTTCCGTACATCGCGATCGATCACCCCCATACTCGCATCGATCGCTTAAAAGTTTAAATATTTGTTTCGATCATTCTGACCCCTGAAAGCACTATTTCTCGAACCACCTAGTCGACCGCCTTCATTGTGGAATCTATGATCCGATTGACCACCTCGGCGTCGACCATCGAATCTCTGATTATCCGCAACACCTTGACCAAATCTATTGAACTCTCTCCGTGATCTACTATTGTCCGTGTACCTATTGTTACCTCTCGTTTCCCTCCAATTTTCCTGTCGATTCCTGTTAGGGAAACGATTGTTCTCGTTGGGTTTTATATCTCGGGATTTCCAACTCGAAAACCTCTGATCCTTCTATTTAGAAACCGTTCCTCATACTTATCAATTATTTGTAGGAGGTTAGATGTGGTTTGCGGATGCCTAACCTCTACATAATCATCTAAAATCTGAGGTTCTAACCTATTAATAATATGATCAATCAATTTCTCCTCCGTCATTTCGAGTTTTAAGATTTTGTGGATCTTTATATAATAAGTCATACACAAAATCAGACGGTTTTTGGTTATGCTTTTGGGATGATGAATAGAAACGCGTTTCTAGCTCTGACCTATTTCTAACCACGGGGAACTGTTCTGACAACGCTTGCTTTAAGGGCTCGTAATCCGTCGCCTTGTCTTCAACAACCCTATAACCTAGAACCTCAAACCAATCTAGTGCCCGTCCTGTGAGATGACCCTTTAAATATGCACAAGTGAGTTGTGTGGGTATCTCGTAATATGTTAAGTCATTATCCATATTTTCCAAGAATTCAACCACATTCTCCACCCCCGAAAAATACTGCTCAGGGATGATTCGAAAATTAGATACGACTCGGGATTTACTCGTTGGGTGCCATTGTAATGACCCCCTGGGTCACACCTTGAACACCAAGATTAATTTGAGGCAAAGAACCACTAAGAGCCATTTTGAATAATAATATTATTTATTATTATAATTTTCTCAAAAAAATCTCCGATAACATATAATAATGTAATGTTACGTCACTGAAAGGGATTTGCCTTACATTAAATTAAATTACTAAGAATGCAATTAATTAATAATTAAGCTCAAGATCAAGTAAGGTCTACCAAAATAGGAGATCCGAGAAATACACGCGCGTACACGAATTCTTAACTCTCATTAACTTTAATTAACTCGACTAAACTAACGCTTCTTTTAAGCATAAGTAAATTATATTTACCGCTGGCTAATATCAGCTTTCTGGTACGTCTAGCAGCATGACGTCTTCACGAATCTAATCCCCTTGAATCTAATAATGCTTTTAAAGTTGCTGGCTCAATAGCCTTCCGTCATCTCTCTTGATATCTCGCAACGCTCGACTTAAATACCTTATCTAATTTAAATATCCCGTACATCTTTTTCGAGTTAATTGGAAATAAACGCGAATTTATATTCCCCAAAAAGACGCCAAAGAAGATTAGTGGAAAGGTTCCGTACAGATTAGGTCACAGTTTTACATCTCTTGATAATGCAATGGCATTAGTCACGAAAATAGTCACCCTCCTATCATCGCAGGCTTTAAATAAGCAAAAGTTTGATACTTGATAGGAGGAAGTTAACGGTGTATAATCGTACACTATTGAATTATGTTGTTTGGTCGTTGTGCCGGGGGAACGTACTGCGTAAGATTATTTGACTGCTTGGAAGAAAAATAAACTGTTTCCTCAAAATAAAGAAGAAATTGAACAATACCCCCAGATGTTGGATGTTATCTGGCTGTAAAAATTGTTGTTCTTTACAGGTGTATGTCAATATTTCAATGAATTGAACTAAAAGCTTCAGGGTACAAGTAAAACATTTATAGTTATGATAGATCTAATGCATTCTGTTGACTCTAAACTGCATGTTTTCATAAATGATATATTATTTCAAGAAACTACAAATACATCCCAAACGTAAATCAATATGAAACATTTAGATGTATATGAGAAACCAGACGAAGAAAAAGGCATTAAAGAATTTGTTTCCGTAACTATGAAGAATTTTTCAGAGATTTTTTCAGTTCTCTAAGTATTATCAGAAACGCTCAAGTTTATTATGTACCCTGATGTGACTTCATTTGTTAAACTGAACTTATCCCCCAATTGGATTGATTGGAAACTGAAGAATTTAAAGTAAGTGCAACTGATTGATTTACTGTCTAATTGAATATGGATTTAAAACTTTGGTGCAGCAAGGGATAATTGGAATTGATTGAAACAGAAAGACTAACAAGAAATATAAGTAAAAGTGTCAGTAGAGAAATTTTGGAAATATCGAATTCGATTCTAGACACATTTGACTGTTTGAAGAAGCTGGCTTGTGCTATGTTAACAAAACTGTCCTCTACCTATACTTGCGTCATTACTTTGATCGAGGAATAACATTAAAAGTTTGCTTATAAACCGTTAGGCAGATGACTCAATTTCAGCATGCATTCTGCTAAAGGCTATATCTTGCAATCCTAATATAAGTAATCGGTCATCTAATCTACAAGTTCAGAAGTCACACTAATGTTATTTTTAATTGAAATTACACGTATAACTAAATATTTACTACTATACAGTACAAAATGTATTTTTTTGGTAGTAAATAAAGGGTTTTGAGATTTTTGTATTTAGTTTTGTTATATATTCCCACTAGTTAAAACTGTTCGATGGCACATCTGTACCTTATTTAACATCTCTTTAGAAAATATGGCACGTTGATCCATAAAAATTCCCCACTCCTGTTCTCAGAATATTTTGCAATATTTCTATTATATATATATATATATATATATATATATATATATATATATATATATATATATAAATATACTCCTCTTTATTTTCTTTTATCAGGAAGCAGCTGAATTTTATAAAGCACTGATGTAATAATTTTAGAAATTTATGGACAAGCTTATGATTGCGGCCTTTAAGAATCCTTGCGGTAACTTCATGTTTCAAATCTTCCGTGATTATAAGGTTTTCGAACACGTGACTCATTTTAGTCATTGTTCTGACCGACCATGAAGTTACGAACCTTGCTGTCACGCATTTCATTATATCTGTTCACCGCACATTTCTAGAGACTGATCTCCAGAATCGAACTGTTCATTTCTGTCGAAACTCAAATGACGGATTCTATTTTACAGTTCAATTATTCTAAATATTATAATTCATAAGGGGACAATATAAGGTGCAGTGCTTCAAATTTCTTCAATTTTGTCCTAAGAATATCAGAAAATGACACAGAGGAAAATTCCTACAAACGCTGGAAGTTTATTTAGTAATACTATTTATTTACTTAAAACTTTTATCACTTAAACCTGCGACACAATCAGCAAAATCTTTTTCTTCTTCATTTCATCTACCTGCTATCTTAGTGTAACATTTCCGTGTCGCATATTCATTGTTTTTGAAGTTTATTTTACATGAAGACATACAAAAATCCAAAATAATGTAAATGAAATATTTTTCAATTTGTTTACGATTTTGCTAACACATTATTAACTTTACGAATGTTTTGAAAAAAGGCATAACTGGTTAATTAGATACCGATAAAAATAATTAAAATTTTACATACCGTAATTTTTTTTGCTTATTTCAAATACAAAAAGTAGAATTCCGATGAATCAATATGAGAGGTTACATAGGTTTTGAAATTGTAAATGTTTATATAATTTTTTAAAAAAAAATGACTGCAATATATACATTTTTCACAGTTACGCCTTTGTTAGAGTATAAAATGAAAGTTTATCTGAGTTTCTACTTAAGTTTTATCGGAAGAATAAATCAGTACACTTAAATAAGTCTCAATACCCACTTATTTAAGTATAAATTAGGAAAAATATATTCAAACTTGTCTCAGGCCAATTTAAATTATCAGAAAATCTGAAAAATGATTAAAAATCATAATATAAATAAAGCTAAAAAATAGAAATAACATATTTTGAGAATTTTCTTTTACTCTTGAATCCTAGTAATTAAAAATAATAAATAACTTTTTTTATACAAATGTTTTTACAAAAGCAAAAAAAAAAAAAAAAAGATCACGATAAGTGAAATGATTCTAATATTTTCATCTTAATTGAGAAGCCACTGGTGACTAGATTTAATCTTTAACAATGGAAAAAGATTAAAATAAAATTTCAATTAAATAATTTGTTACATTCAGTATTACTTTCATAATTTCGTAAAGTGTACAAAACATTCGTTAGCCTCCTTCAATACATTACTTTTGCATTATTTTTTTTGTTTTTGTTTTTCTATTGTCACCTTTATATTTATTCTGTTTCACCACATAAATTCTTTATCCTGTTATTCTTAGAATGTTCAATTAATTAATTTAGAAAATTAATTAAAATGTATAATTAAAAGATTCAAAAAGCAAAATATGAATAAATAAATGCATTAAACAATGTGTTGAATGAATTTTCTCTCAAAAGAATTGGAATTCATTTATTTTTACAAATATCGTTCTGTGTACCTTTCTTCTTAACATCGGTTTTCGAATTTGGATAATTACTTTTGTTTTTTGAATTTTCCTTATACGTATTCATTACCTTTGTCCTCGTATTAATTAATAGTTGATAACAAGAAGAATATTATCTTTCTTTAAGATTTGGCTTCCTAATCGTAAAGAATGAGCTTCTGTCTTTTTGTGATTTTTGGTTGGAAACCTGTTCCCTCATTGAATATATTAGCATACATATTGCCTAATAAAGTGAGTTTCTGTTTCACATCTGGGAACATCGGTCTTTTAAACTAAGCGAAGCATTTCAATTACCAAATTTTTTGAAGAGTAAAAAAGTCGAACAAAAATAGCTTAGCATTTACAAAACTTCCTTTAGAAAACTTAATTGAATGTTTAAACCGCCAAATTATCAAAGACATAAGGGTTTTATTTGGATATTTTGGTTAAGAACGCACAAACATATTATTTTACCAAGTGCATGCGAGTCATGTAAACAGAATATAGGCTAAAACAATTCAGTCATAAGGTAAGTCATTATAAACTCTTTATATCTTTTATTTGACTTGATTTTGTTTATTTGAAATTTGTTTAGATATCTGTTTAAATTCTTAGATAAAAGTTTAAAAGAAAATAATCATAAAAGGATCTCATGTTTTCGTTCCTAGATGCGCTGTAACGTTTATTTCTGAATGCTCATGAATGTTAAGCCTTCTGTTATTAAATTAACTTTCTAACAATTAAAAAGGGCATTTCATGAAATGCAAATAGGAAAGATTAAATATCTATTATAATTAGAGTATGTAAGTACGGAACTTTTAAGCAGTTTTGTGAAAATAAAGTGCAAAAACCACATAATTCGTATAATCCAAAATTATGCATGTAAGCCTTTTTTTTATAGTTCGCTTTGCAGTTATTAATTTTACTCTCTGTAACATGACATTTTATACCTAAATATCATAGTTCTATTCATTTTCGTGTGATATTCTTAATTAGAGGTCTTTAAAAAGGAACGCGTTAAGTCAGTGATAGTTTTACTATCACTTCATTTTTCAAGAATTTGAACTTTAAAAAAAAATTATTCAAATGGAACTAATTAGTATGAAATGTTTAGTTTTTTAACTATTTAAAAGAAAAAGTTATTGGAACGTACTGATTAGGAACTGAAGGTATCGCTAAAGCTGGAAGAAAAGATTAAATTCTCCTTAGAATCCAACTAAAATGCAAGTAGTTGAAAACCTAAAAGTATGATGGTCAACAGAGTCGGAAGAATCAAGAAAACTCTAACATTTACCTACTACGTACATAATTCTATGTAGGACCTACAATACTTACAAAAATTGCAGATTTGATAAAAAAAATAGCTCTAATCGCACACAAAAAAATGGAATTAAAATACAATGAAAAAATTTTTAGATTTAAATGATATTTTTTTAAATATTTTTATACTAGGTATGTATTTATATACATGTTTTTTTACATAAAATTATAAATAATAATTTTCTTAAATATTAAGCATTTTAAATGACATTTAAGTAACTCATGTTCAATATGTAGAATGTATGCTTTCCTTTCTAAATTAAATATGCATTCTTTCATTTTCTGACCAAAATTTGCAAAAAATTACTAAAAAAGTATAAAATTTATTTAAAATTTTTTTTAATAGTTAGTAAAATCAGATTTATTTTATTGCATAACATTGTAAAATACTTGAATATTTTATTCATTTATTAATTTTGTATACCAAAAAAGCAAAAGCAAAAATTAACAATTAAAACTACTTAAGGTATCCGACTGCTTGCGACATCTTTTTTTTGAAAAAATGTAGATATGGGGATTTTTTTGTGATTTTTAGATTTATTTAGTATATTTTAAGGAAAAAATCGTAAAACTGAAATTAGAAAAAAAAATTATTATTATTAAAATGAGAAAAAACTGGAGAAAATCTACAAAAAATTACATAAACGGGGCCCACTCTGTACAAAAATGTTTTGAACAAATTTTCAATTTTTCACAGTTTTATGGTGTTACTTCGTTATTCATGTTTGAAATGACCTTCAGGATAATAGATATTTTCATTTTTACAAAAACTAGAGCACTCTATCTTAGTGACTATATGAAATTGCCTAAAAAAACAGTGATTATATTCACAAAAAGGACTGTAAATTTTGAAATAAAACAGTTATTGATAAATCTGAAGATCAAAACACTTCTACTGTTATACGAAACATTCACAAAATATTTCAGCAAATTATTTTCAAAACTTTTTGAGCAATCGCTGTCCCCGTTTGAGTTTTTCGAAAAAACCTATTTCGAGTAAAACGCATTTTAAAGTTTGACATCTTGTGTAAAGTTAAGGCATCTGCTTTTACTAAAACACTTGTAGTTTTTGTTCTAGTGGAGGGAAAATAAAATACTTGGTATTGTTATTAAGCTAATAAAATGGTCTATAAAATAAAGTCAGAAAAAAAATTGTCAATTTTTGAAAAAAATCATGGTTTTAGGATAGTCGGATACCTTAAGTTGTTTCAGTTGGTTTCAGCATTTCAATTTTAATACGAAAAAAAACGTGAAATATTACTAGATTTCCAGTTATTAGCTTTAATCAGTCTTAGTTTGGAGCAAAACGTCCACATAAGTACCCAATGTTGTTTACATATTATCTCAACAAGTGTAGCTTGTAAAATCTATCCTTCTATTTTAAGATCTCAGCATTTGCCTTGACTTTACAGTTTGAAAGAGTACGCATAATGTTGCCAAATGAAATGTGGACAAGTTAAATAAAAAGAATACATTTCTTGGAAATCAAAAGAAATTGTCATTGACGCTGTGACACAGGTCCCATCATTTCGGTATAGCCGATCTGAGCCTTCACTCTAAAGAGAACGGGGTGGATTCTTGAGGAAGGCCTGCCCAGCTTCCTTCCCTCCGTCGTCCATCGTCTTAAGTAGCCTAAAAGCCTAGAAGTCGCATGTTGATAAATCTGGACCGTACGGTGGACATTCTAAAATTTCCCAACTAGTTCTTTTAAAGTTGCCTTGGTTTCATGGAATACTTGTAGGCCTGATATTGTCATGGACATCCGATAAGGTTTGCCACCCTTCACCTAAACTTTTACACCAACTATTCCCAGACGTTCGACGAAAATAGTGTTGGCCATAGACTGAAAAAATTAACAGTAGATGTACGCATTAAACTCACATTCTGTAAAAAGAAACAATACTACTACACATTATTCTGAGCTGGATGCATCCCTATACGACACGCCCTTTAATTCTGATCATTTTTACATACCAATAAAAGGTTTTACCGTTAAGCGTGGTATAAGCGTGTACACTTCCTACTTTTTTTCGTATACTTGGTTGGTGTTTTTTGCCATAGCTGCACTCAATTTGATACAATCACATATGACTACTTTTCGTTTGGGCAACCCTTATAGAAGAAATGCTTTTTTAAAAATCCGTATCAATTTGTATAAACTTCGAAAAAAATACCTAATTTCTCTAGAATAGAAAGGAATAGGATCGATATATGTAAAACAACAAATCATATAATGTGATGCAATATAAACAAGAATGAATACCATAATGGTTTGAATTTCTTATTTTAGATACGTATGCTTTAAAAAATATTTATACGATCAGAAAATACGGTCTTTAAAAAAAAGATCTAAATTAGACGATGCACTCAGAAAACAAAGCAAAATGCTGAATCGAAGGCACAGAGTTTTGAGACTTTTTATTTGTTACTTAAATAAAAAAATTTGTTCCAAATAGAAGGAGAAAAAGTAATAAGAATTTCTTTTTTAGGAAAATAAAAGAAGAGTTTGCTATGATTTCGGTAGGAAAAACATACTGTAGCGTAGAGTACTTCATGTTTGCCATTAAACTGTGATATTAAGAAAAGTTGAGCATATAAACATAGAAAGTGTGATAGATAACTAATAAAAAAATGTACATCTACATCCTGAAAGAGTTTTGGAGATTCCAAAAAATTTTAATCTTCTCTATGTTGCAATTTGTTTTTCAAATTCGCTATTACAAAACTTCTTGCCTTTGGGCTAAAAGAAAATATGAATATAAGTTAAATTGTCTACTTGAAAAAGTTCCTGAGCTGAATAAACCTTGTTTAGTTGACTTTAAATTAAAAATGGTTTCTTCTGTTATGATTGATAAAAAGTACCATCGGTAGTATTATGTGAAGTTACCATTTTCAGTTCTAAAATCCTTTTTAAAGTAACTTCTTTTTACAAAATCAACTGAGATAATTTAAAATGTTTTTTTCCTTAATTTTATTTCTTATGGAACTTATTTCGGCATTTAAATATAAACTAACACTATTCATGTTTTTTATTTCCTAAATGAACTAATATTAGTGACGAAAGTAAATTAACACCGATTATTTCTTAGTTCTAGTATCTTCCTGTTGTACTTGATGTAATTTCTCGTGATAATTATTATCGTATTATTTTTTAAGTATTTAATAAATGTGCTGTAGTTTAAATATTAATGTATTAAAATCTGCCTCAAAAATATATTTTGGGCTTTGTGCATGAGCAGGTTCAAATTTTTTGAGATTAACATTTTGGGGGAAAATAACTGAAATTCAGTATTATATCACTCCTGTGACTTTGGTATTCTATTTTAAACATAACGTTTTTTTTTTGCAATAAGATACGTTGCATATCAACATTACAATCCCATTTAATGTTGCTAAGAAATACTAAGCCTATTTTAGTTCTGGTTTTAAAATAAAAGACATTTCATGCAACAGCTTAGTCTTATGTGTTTCACAAAAATTTAATTTTTCTACGTCCTACGTCCAGATACATTCTCCATTAATTTTTTTTTTAAATTCCACCATTATATTTGATAAGCATATATTTATGACTTAATGACCGAATGAACTATTAGCAAGTAACCCCATGAAGTACAATATTTCACAATATCAAACTCCATACCTTTTTTACAAAACAACCCGAAGTTCAATTATAAAAAAATCGTAAAGAATCACATCATGATGTATCATAACATTTGATAGCATAATTATGGGGATGCATATGTTATGAAAAGATAAGTCGTGCAAAAAGAGGAAATATTGTATTTTACTAAGCCTATGTAATTGGGCATTGTGCCATTAAGCATTCTACATTTTTTAGCATACTTAAATACATAATTTTACTTTTCTTATTAATTTTTGACGAATGAATTTAAATTATATTCACTTTGTTAAAAAGGAGATGAAAGTAATTATAGACGATTTAAATCACATAGTAGTGTTTTATTATTAAAATACTCATACCGTACGAAAAAATCAAATAAAAATTTCCATGCAGAAATTAAAAAATACATCAATGAATGAAATGTAAGGGTTGCCCGAATGAAAAGTGGGCAAATTGAAAAAAAAAATATGTTTTTTTTTGGAATTTATAAAATAAATCGCCTTGGGCATTGCAACACAGATCCCATTGCTTCGACGGTAGGTCTATGCCTTCGCAGTAGAAAGATTGTGGTTGATTCTCGAGGAAGTCCTGCATAGCTTCCTTCATCTCATCGTTCGAATAGAAACGATATCATGTAAAAAGTCATGTATTTCATGTACAAAAAGTTGAGGGTTTCAGGGAGACAAACCCGGACTGTACAGTGGGTGTTCCAAATATTACCAACGAATTTTTTTAAATCTGTCATTGCTTCACGAGAGAGGTTTCGGTCATGAAGATCAGGCATCGTTTACCATCCTTCAAGAAACATTTTCCCCCCAAATGTTCGAACTAAGCAGAGGTTAGAATAACCCTATTTGTTGATAATTGCTTGCATTCAGCTCCCCTTCAGCAATCAGAAACCTTACTACCACGCATTGCTCCAATATGGACGCATCCATGAATAGCACGACTTTACTTGAAATCTATTTCTTCTACCAGGAACAGGTTTCATCATTGTACATTGTATTCGGTGTACATCTCCAATCTACCATTACATCCATGTTTGGTAGCGCTGCTATAGCTGCAATCACTTTGACTGAGTTGCGCGTGCCCACTTTTCATTTGGACAATCCTTATATATTCAAGTTAGATGCATAAAGAATGAAACAGCGGAGAAATAAAAATATTTAACAAATATTCTTATTATTAGGTTTATTATTTATTGATGTCGCTTTTAGGAGAACCCAGGAAACCATACTCGATTAACTTTGTAACTTTGAAATGCAACGAGGACAGCAAATTATGATTTGAGACTGTATTGAACACTTGAAATATATATATACCTCACCAGTCTGATGACTTTTGAACTTTAAGGTAGATGTAGAAATGTACTTTATAAAGGAAATGAATGAATAAACTGTACAGAAATGCATTTTTAGAATTTTATAAAAGCAAATATACATTTTAGTATGAAACTAGAAAATTCTTCGAGAATCAAATTTCGTTCTCAAACAGTAATACCATTTACAATACTTTAATAATAATAGATTTAAGAGAAGCTGCATAAAATGTATCTAAAAAAATACAAAAATTGTAAGATTACTACAAAAAGTTTCCAGGAAAATTTTGATTCAGTAATGCAAATTTTTCATATTCTATCTAGATTTTTTTATTGAAATGAATTATGGGGAGTATTAGAATCGAAAATCAAAAGAATACACACAGAAAGAAATTCAATTCAAGTCAAAGAAATATATATATATTGATATTACATTTCATATCACTTAAGAAAGAGATGACTGTAAGAATCGTTATTATGAAACATAATATTAAAATGTCAAGTAGAATATTGCTACATGAAAAGTAATAGTTAAAAAATATTCACTATTTGTGATTATTATTATAAAACTGAGCACTGAATTTCTCGAAAGCAATAAGAAAGAATTTGAAAGTTTTCGGTAAAATCGTGAATAACTAATCAAAAATTAAGCTACCAAAATGTAAATTTCAGTTTTCGGTGTCAGGTAAAGAAGATCCAATCAAAGTTGGAATTACTGGGATATTTTATTTTTACATATTTGTCAAAAATTAAGTTTTTGACTAGTTTTTTTGTAATTTAATTGTAAGAGAAAAACAATCGTCACTCATGTTAAATATTATTTTATTTTAAACAACAATTTAAATATGAATATAAGGCATCAAATGATACATTTTTCAAAAGAATAAAACAATTCTTTTTTTAAGAAAATTTTCAATTTCTTAAGAAAATTTAAGTTTATTCACATTTCTAACTAAAATTAGCACAATTTTAAAAAAAAAAAAATACACGACATTGAATAATTGCTTTGTATAATTTATTAGTGTTAATATATAAGAAAAAAACTATTATTACCGATTGCAAATTACTACGAGAAACAAAATATAATTCGGATTAAATACCTTACACAACTCCAGATAACTAATTGTAACACACGCAACCTAATTCAAAAAAGCTTTCTGATCAGAAACTCTGAGAAACGCTAATTAGTGAATAATAGAATGTTGTATGTAGCAGGCTTTGTGGGAGATTGCGATAAGTGTTACCCTTGGAAAATTGCATATTATTGAGTTTAATGACCGCATTGAGTCCTCATAGGATTGCATTTCACTTGGTCTTTTGAAGGTTGTGACGCTTTCTTGTTTTAATTATGACTTTGATAAGACAAGATAACAGGAAATAAGACTCGAGTGGTCGTATATGCTTCTTTGGATGTATTTTAAATCAAATTCTCCTTTTGGGATGCAAGATTGCAAAAGAATCTGATAAGGAGTTAGCATATAAATGCAATTTTAAGATACCAGAAGGAAAAATACAACATTACTTTCATTCAAATTGAAATGCAAATTGCATTTGTGAGTATATTTAAGGTATTTGACTACGTTCGGAACCGTGATTTTCCAAAGAGCATAAATGAATAATTTTAATGATATTTAGTGTCACTTCGATTTGATATGCATAAAATTGTTTTAAGGACATTTTGACAAAAGAAATTTATTTAAATACAATATTTTGGCAAAAAATTAACTTAGAATAATCTTTTTTTCAAATGTTCTCCTTTTGTGAAAAATGTTTCTTTTAGAATAATATTTTGCCTCTGTTCATATCAGACCTCTGTTCAGAGGCTCAACTAGAATTTTTGAAATATATAATTTAGAAGTGGGTGTATTCATATTTTACGACAACAGAGGGGAGCAATGTTAAGAAAAAAAACGCGAATAATTATTTCAATTGGTGGTAAATCTCAAAATAATGTGAATTTTTCAAAACTTCTGCTTGAGCCTCTGTAGAGATGTCTGAGCTATACACAGGCAAAATATAATTATAATAGAATCATTTTTCACAAAAGGAGAACATTTGGAAAAAAATTATTCTAAGTTAAATTTTTACCAAAATATTATTATTAAATTATTTTTTTTGTCAAAATGTCCTTAAAACAAATTTATGCATGTATTCTAATCTGAGTGACACTAAATATCATGAAAATTATCCATTTATGCGCTTTTTTAAAAATCACGGCTCTGAACGTAGTCGGATACCTTAAAGGAAATTAAAGTGGAAAAACTTTTAAAAAAATGCCTTGAAAGGAAACATCATTGAACAGATTTTATATGAATTTTAATATTTTCTAAGATGTAAAATTAAATAATGTATTAGTTATTTAATTATTTATTGTTCATTAATGACTATTAAAGAGTGTGTGAGTTAAGTGGAGAATTATTTACTATCATGAAATTTACAGGAAATATAGCAAATAGGGTGGGGCTGAGATTGTGAGAGCTATAAATCATCACGTAATAGGTGGCTGGGTCAACTGCGCAGATATGCCGATATTTTTCTATCGGAATTCTGTCTTTTTCGAACATTTAAGAAACTAGCCGTATAGAAAGACCGGCTATGTATGACGGTTAGACAATTTTGAAAAATATCTCAAACTAATAGGGATCAACCTATGGAAGGCCATCGTAACTGATAGGGCAAACTAGTGGAGGACTAGCGATTCAGCCTTAGCCTGCAAAAGGATGTTGAGCTTATGAAGAAGAATTAGTTGTTTAAAATATTGCTATTTAACTTTGTAAGAAATTTAAAATCTTTTTGTGCTGCTTCGAAACACACCTAGAAGACCATTAAGTTTAATGTAATGGATATATCTACTTAATATGTTTATTTTTTCAATTGAATAAAATATTAATACATGCGCAATATTTTATAGACTTTAGCAAAAATATTGTATTTTATATATATATATATATATATATATATATATATATATATATATATATGTCAGGTTTGAAAAGTTTAGGTTCAAAATTAAGGAAGTAATAAATGAAAATAGAGCGAACTCTTTACCATCGCGTAAGGATTTATGAGTAAACAAGCCTGTTAAAAGGAGCAACGAGCGCTGACGAAGGCGAACGCATACTAGGAAGGACTTGGCTGGTGTCTCCTCGCTGCGATGTTGTATTTGGTAACACCCGGTTGCGCGGCAAAAGGTCCGCCATGTTAGATTATATATGATGAAAGCGTAATAAAGGAATATTGTGAAGATGATGCCCTCTTCATTTTACCAGCAGGCCTGGGCCTGTCATATATATATATATATATATATATAATCCTTTTAAACTATAACTATTTTACCACGATAAGCATGATTTCTTCAGGTAATGAGATATTCACAAAGAATAACTGAATATATTGCCTAAGATATTCGTCAATGAAATGGGTAGTAAATGGCAGGATATTACAACTATAAAGTCGTGGTGTTTTACGCACAATAAAATAAATTATATCTATTAAAATTTTCAAATAAAATTGAAACGAAATTGAACTCAAATCAGATGAAATATTAGTACAATGCAAAACATATATTATGAAATCTATTGAGATTAATGTTTATTATGCTTGCCGAAAAATACAATTTTTCAAATTTACATGGATTATAAGATATAAACTATGGTGACTATTAAATGAGAAAAAGTTAAAAAAATATAAAAATAAATATACCTTAAAATTCAGTGTATAACGTGCACCTAAACTTTGAAGCTGCATTTTTTTTTAATTTTGAGGTATATTCACTATAAACGCGCACTCTCTTTTTACGAAGGAACCTGCAATGTACCTTAGTAATGCCATAATGTTTTAAAGCCATTTTTTCGAGGTATTATCCACTTATTTTGAAAAAAAAACAGTATATTTCTAGAACAATTCTTTTAAATATATATATATATATATAAAGATTATTCCGATATTTGTAGAATTCTAATTTTTTTTTACATGCACATTTTTTTTTATTTTTGAAGCTATCATTTTTATGGCCTGCATATAACGCCCACTGTAAATTTCTTTCTAATTTTTTTAGTTAAATTTGGACATTATTTGATATATTTTACGGCAACTTTGAAAAAAAAGCATTGTGCCTAAAAGATTTCGTGTGTATAAAGATATATATACAAATATACACTGCTGGCTATTAAAACTGCAAGACCATGAAGAGAGAACATATAGAAGTGAAATGTGCTTTAAGGGAAGATGAACTTGGAATATGCAATTATTAGAAGTTAAGCTCGATCAAATGACTTGGGAAAATCAAGCGACATCTCTAAAAAAATTACGCAGCCGGAGTTTCATTCAAAGATTGAACAAAAATATTGGTTATTAGATTATCTAATATATTGCCTCGTATAATAAGAAAAACGGCTACCAAAACGTTCCGAAATTAGTCAGGATCGTGTCCTATTGAGTAGAGAGATTCATGAGATTGTAAATAGCATTTGTCGTGTTCTAATGATTGCTACCCGAATATGTAATCAATTGGTTCAGAAGGGACATACTGAACACCAATGCAGTACCTCAGAGGTCTCCTGCCACTAACGTTAGAGAAGACAGGTGTGCTGTCAGTTTGGACTTGCAGGATAAATCACTAATTTTGAATCATGAAAAGAGCTTGTTGACGTACGACAAGATTATGTGTGAGAAGTGCGAAGGCGTCTGAAATGTTTAGATGTTTGTTTTTCTGATTTAAATATGTAATTTAATGTGTTTGCGCAATATTCGATATTGGAAAATCTTGTACTATTTTCTTTATATAATCGGAAAGTATTATTTAGAAAATTATTCTTAAGTTACACTGCTGGACAATTGCTAAGGACGGATCACAAATTGCTATGTAACATAACATTAAGCGAGACATGAGGCCTAGTAGGATAAAATATAGTTGCCACACTGTTCAGACATTAGAATAAAGAATATTTATTGTTCTGGAAAGTACAAAAGCTGTGAAACATCTAAAAGAAAAAAAATGTTCATTTGATCTGCGTACGGAAAAATGGAACAATGCATCTAAAAGTCAGCAGGCACCTTAAAGAAAGGTATCAGTACGGGATATGTCCACCGTGGAGTGTTATGTAACATTCCACACGTCGTACTATACTTTGCACAACATTATCCAGCAGCTGTTGAGGCAATTTATCCCATTCCTCTATGAGTGCACGGATGAGGGTGTTCTTGTTTGTCGGAGGATAGTTTCGACCAGCAACTCGCCTCCCCAAAGCATCCCACACATTTTCAATGGGGTTTAGATCTGGAGAACGCACTGGCCATACGAGACGTTGAATACCCTCGCTGTCTAGACAATCCTGAACAGCGAGTGTTCGATGACATGTTGCGTTGTCGTCCATAAAAAGAAATTTATCACCGACAGCAACACGGTAAAGACGAACATGAGGAAGTAGAACTCCATCAATGTATCGTTGGCCCATCATAGTCCCATTCGCAACCACATGTAGGCGCGTGCGGCCATTGATCATGATGCCGGCCCACACCATGATACTGCATGTCAGATATCGGTCCTTTTCCTGGATATTTTCTGCACGATAAGCAGTACCACTCTCGCGCCAGATCAGTTGGCGTCTACAATCCGACGACAGACTGAACCTACTCTCATCTGAGGATAGTACGCATGCCCAGTCCTGTTCAGTCCAATTGTGATGCTCACGACACCATTGCAAACGGGCAGTACGGTGCTGTCTGGCCAATGGGACACACACAACAGGTCTGCGTGCGTATAGTCCTCCTCCCCTCAAACGCCTGGCAACAGTTTCTCGGGAGATCTGCTTTCCTGAGGCAGCAAGAAACTGATTTGCCACCTGCTGAGCTGTCGTGCGCCTGTTTCTTTTTGCTGATACGACGATATATCTGTCTTCTGCAGGCGTCGTACTTCTAACACGACCTCCTCCGTGCCGTCTACTACACATTCCAGTAGTTATAAATGACTTCCACAGCCGTGAAACAACGCTGTGAGCGATGTCGAACTCCCTGGCAACATCTGTTATTTTTCGCCCTTCTTCGGTCTTTCCAATAATTCGGTAACGCATAAAATCATCTATGTGATGTCGGGAAGACATGCCAAAAATTTAAAGTTCGTCTATTAAATCTTTCCTGTAAAACATTGACTTGAAACAACAACTGTCCACACGCGTCAAAACCTTTAAAGCTCTTATGAACGCTATCACGTGATGAACAGACGTGGAAAAAAATTTGCATACTCATACTTCTTCTTACTAATATCCCGCACTTATTCTAATTTTCCACATTTTGCTTCCTTTCATTTTGTGGTTGCTATGGATGATAGTGTTATCCGTCCTTAGCAATTGTCCAGCAGTGTATATATATACTCTATTCTTCCTACACCTTCCTACATTCTTCCTTTAACTCTATAATCTTAACTTCTAATGCAAGGTGTTTGCTGTTATACTTGTGCCGTTGTCTTATTTTTTCACTTTCACTCTCTTATTATTTTTCAATTTATATGTAATTCATTAGATTTATGACAATTCACACACACACAGTGAGTGGTTACTAATTATAAGGATTTCTATCTATCTGTCTATCTATCAATCTCTCACCTCCTACCCAGGGGACTTACCTTCTCTAGGTGAGTACGGGTGTCACAACTCCGAGGTGCCCTAATGATATTTTTTTTCTTTTCCCAGGGGTTTATTGTCTTTGATAAACACGGGTTTTACGACCCCGGGGTACCCTATTGATACTTTTCAATTTTCGACCCACTATCGTGCCAGCTCATTTCCTCTTTATTTCCTTTCCCGTCCAGACCACAGTTACAACTTTTTAAAAATACATGAGTTATTCTAAATTTATTTCTTTTGATTGGATTATTTTTCAATTTTTCATTAATAACGTTTGATTGGGTTTTCTTTTTGTAATACGTTAATTTGGCTTTCTTATTTATTTTTCTCTATATTTTCGTCTTTTGTATTGTGCTTTACTAGCACCTGTGGTTTTCCGACCTGCATGTTTGCCATATGCGGCATCCCATAAGGACTTAAATGGTATCCTGGGGATAACTTTGTGTTCTTTTTGGCCCACGCTTCACGATAGACGGGAGGCAGGAGTGGGTCCACTCATATCAATCGGCTGGTGATACTTCTCTTCGGTGATCCGGAGAGACATTGCTGTAGGGTTAGTGCTGCAGATAAGAGGTGGCACGTTTCCCCGTTGCATCCTCGCCCTGATGATGTAGCACTATATTTGGGGTGTATTCCAGGTAAGCGAGGTGCCTGGTTTTTGGCAGATTACCATCACACTACCTCCCTTGTTGGGGAGGGAGACACGCAAGGGTGAAGCTTTCTTCGAGCCTATGGATCCAAGTACACAGTACCCGGGTAAAGGCCTTGTTTTACCCAACTTAAACATTTACGATATTGCTAAACATTCACGATTTTTAATTTTATCTCTACCAAACAATGAAATTCCAGGAAAAACTCGGATTATTATTCACAAAGCTTTAATAGGAATAGGTGGAGAACCCAAATCCATTAAAAAATTACGATCAGGTGACCTACTTATAGAGACTGCATCTGCATTACAAAGCAAATCATTTTTGCTCGCTAAAACCTTTTTAGATTCTCCGCTAACAGTAAGTCCTCACAGAGCTTTGAATTCTTGTCGCGGTATCATCTCTGAACTAGATCTTTTGTGTGTTTCTGAAACAGAAATTTTGGAAGGTCTTCTGACCAAGATGTTACCCAGGTGAGAAGAATTACAATTAAAAAAGACTCGTCACTTTTTCCTACTAAACATTTAATTTTAACTTTCAATATCCCTTAATTATCATCAAGCATTAAAGCTGGTTACCTAAATTGTAAAATACGTCCATACATACCGAATCCTCTGTGCTGTTTCAAATGCCAGAGGTTCGGACACTCTCAAACTGTCTGCCATGGACAATTAACGTGCTCGAGATGTGCGTCTGTTGGACATGTCTCCTCAGATTGATGTATGGTGCAGAAATGCGAAAATTGTTCACAGCATCCTTCTTCAGATTTAAGACTCTGTCCGAAATGGAAACTAGTAAAGGAAATACAAGAAATTTATAAAATTATAAATTTACCAAAATTATATCCTATTTAGAAGAACGGAAATTAATAGTTCCAGAGTTATCCCAAACATATGCAAAAGTTGCCAAACCCTTAACTGTAACCACAACAACCCACACTGATGAAAATATTACAAAAATATTATGTATGCCTTTAAAATTATTACAACTATTGATATCCGTTCCAAAGTCACCAATGTCCTCCAAAATTCCTGAACTTACCAAACCATCAACAAAAACTCAGGGACACATCTTCTGTCACAGTTACATCGTCAACAGAATCTCAACCACCTATTCCTTTGATGGATACTGCTCCCACAACTTCTAATAGTTTATCTACTTCTGCTGCATCTTCATCATCCAACCAATTACTTTCCCCTTCTACAAGCCCTATGTCCACTGTAAAAAATACCTCTGTATCTGAACCTACTACCTCCACATTTAATAGCTTGCCATCTATAATTACATCTCCTGTACCCCAAACTCAAACCCTCGTAAAAAAATGACCTCCAGAAAACACTGCAAAACCAAAAATAGAAATAAAGATGGCTCTGCATAAACCTAAAAAACCAGCAACTGTAGAATATACAGCGGATGGGGAAGACATAATAACGTATGACGTGGAGGAGGATGAAATTGCATTCAATAATGATTTTACGGTAAAAGATGGGAAAATATATTACAAGGGATATTTAATGTTAACTCCGACTAGGAACAGGAAATGATTTTTTTTTCACAATAATTTATTTTGAACTCGTGTGGTTGAGGAATCCCCATCACCAGTCTGTTTTATTTTTCGATTTCTTCAAATCCGCTTTTACACATATTATAAGATTTTAACTTTTTTTAAACTAAAATTTTATCAAACATTTAATGGTTTTAAACTTTTAATGTTTTAACAAAAGCTTAGCGCAATTTGGCCAAAATTGGATTTTTAATATAAATAGAAACATAGTGAATATCCTACAAAAAAAAGACTGAATAAATAATGGTATGATAACCAGTGACTGCAAACCAAAAAAAAGTAAACATATAAAAAGTCAAGTTTAAAAAATGGAAAACTGTTGTGTTTACTAGTTATGTCACTAAACCTAGGGGGCTGATGTAGGGTTAAGCATGCGTTATAGGATCCTAACCTCCCACCTCTGCAGAAAATTTCAGCATAGTAATACAAGAAAAAAACAATTTTTAAGAATGAAATTCAGACTAATAATAACGAGTGTATGCTTTTTTTACTCTAACGGACAATTAATCTAATAGGAGTGACTACTGTAAATTGTCCAAAGCTATATAATTATACACACAATATAATCGAACACAAATACCATAACTTACGAAAAACATTTTTCCATCTAGTACGTTAATAATTATTGCGAAAGGCATGACATACGCATACAACAAAAGACAGCTATCTGTGACTAATACATCGCTAACCTTCACTATGGTGCACCTCAATATGACAGTTTTGGAAGTAATAATAAATAAACAAGCGCCACTTCATAGAAAAGTTAACGAGAAATTTACCAAAATTATAATAAACTAATAATTTTTTTTCATAAATATATGGGGACAGAAAGATATTTGGATATTCACATTGTAAATTAGAAGCAGTATTTATAAAGAATTTCGAAATTATACATATATATATATATATATATATATATATATATATATATATATATATATATATATATATATATATATGTAAGGATAATTAAATTAAATTAAAAATTAAATTCCCTATCTAGCACTTGATTCATCTTTCTCAGGTCTCATCTTCAAGTATCAAACTAATCACCCATTTATTTCTTCCGAACATATGGCCTAGCCAATAAACATGTCTAATTCCAGATCGTTAGATTTAATAGTCAACATATGTCAGCATTAACTTGCAAGCAACCTCTTCAAAGCAGCGATACTTACCATATGTTTTTCAAGTGTTATCCACTTGAAACCACCACCATGGCGTGCTTTTTACTCCCTGCTCTTAGTGTCAGAACAGATGTACAAATGAAAGAATAAAGATCTCCTTTTCACTTTTCTAAACTTAATCTGATTCTGTCTTAAAAATCATGACATATATACACACGAGTGTGTATAGCATATAATCTATTTTAAAGAATTGCGCAAAACTTTTGCTTAAGCAGTTGTGAAAATCAATGTGAACTGGAAAAATATATACTTATTATCTCCACCTCTAACGACATGTGAAAGAATTTTTTAAAGTTCTAAATAATAACTTTAATAAAATTTTCACAATTTTTTTCAAAATTTTATTTATAAAATCTTTATTTCAAAAGATATTTTCGGAGAAACATACAATTAATTATTCCTTGATATTTACTTCCATACATCAAGAGAGAACTTTATATATGAAACACTTAATTTTATATACAGATGTTCTTGTTGAAAAACAAAACCGGTTTCCTTAGGTAATATATATGCTAATTCATCAAGTTCCTCTGTAGTTTTACTTTAGAAAATCTCAAAAGAGTATTTGTTGGTTAATTTGTTTGGACGAAAAATTGAAAGAAAGGGAATGTTATTTAGAAGACTAAAATAGTTATTAATATTATCAGTCGAAGTAAGAATTTAATTATCTTTGAAAGCTTAAGCGTTTCTTCTCTGACGAAACAGAAATATGTTCAAAAATACGATTAAAATAAAGGTCTGTTGTGAGAAAATTTGAACAATGCATTATTTAGTCCCTATTCTATTGAGAGAGAGAGTTCTTTCTCCTTTATTATTTCTTCATATATTTCCAAAGTATTATTTTTTGAAAAAGTATTTTTAAATGAACATAATATACTTATGAAAATTTCCTCACATGTTTTGTAAAGAATATGTTTTAAAGTTAAAAAAAAATGTTAAAATTACGAAACTTTTGTTTTTGCTTTGAAATCTCACACTATTAAAACCTATATGCTTCACTAGTTTGAAACGCACACACATAAAGCCTAATAATTAATGACTTATTTTTTTCTGATCTATTCGCTGCATAAGTTGCTTAAATTAGTTCAAATTTTTACATGTACGTTTGTGATTTCAAACATAGTTTACTAGTTTATAAACCATTGCCTGTTTTAAACTGAGCCTCTGTTTGTTAAGGTCACATTTAAAAGTTACACAAAGGCTATGTTGAAGGACCTTGTACTTTGAGGCTTTGATAAAATAACGACGAAGGCACCCCTGAATTGTCCCAACTCTTTCCAAACTTTCACATAACACCACACCATGAAGTGTTTGAGCATCGATATCCTTAATGAGCATTAGAATCTTTACATATCAGGTCTTCAGTTTCCTCACAACATGACCCCAATAGCTCTTGGATGACAAATACTGATACTTCATCCCATGTTACAACATGTCTAAGCTACACTTCATAAATCTTAGTGTTTGGAGAGCAATGGTTGTAAATGAACTCGAACAAATTTTCAACAGGTGACGTATCTGGAAAACTGGATAGCCAGAACAACAGTCGAGCCCCTTGTGAGACGAGGTAAGTTAGAATACATCGGGGACATGATAGTTCGCATTATCAAACTAAGGTCATAATGAATATAGGGTTCAGCTGCAGGCCTAAGGCATGGAAAACTTAATACTGACGATTGGATTACCGATGATGCGAATGAGTAGGAGAATGTGGGGCGTTCTGGCGCAAGAGCCAAATCTAGCTGTACTACGCCAAACATGTCATGTAGACGGGAAAAAGAAATAATAAATTGAATGACAAGGAGGGTCGAAAATAAAAAAAGATCACTCGGGTACCCGGGGTCGTGACACCTATATTTACCAAAGACGGTAAATCCCTTGGGAAATAGAAATAGGAAAACTAGGATACCTCGGAATTGTGACACCTTTACTCACCTAAAGAAGTAGAGCCCCCTGAGGGGACCTACAATGCGGACAAAAGGAGTTCATGTCGTGTACCCAGTGATTGTCCACAGATCAAGCCAAGTACTTGGCTCTTATGACAATACCGAATGCAAGCAGATAATGTGCAGATACATAATTAAAAGCACCTTAGTTGCTACGCTTCTCTATGCTGAAGAGTCAAAGGAAGCCCCCAAAATGATTACAATGGTGCTCCAAACGTCGTAGAACTTGCGGCGTTGGTACTTGATCGGTCAACATATTTTTTTCATGACTCAATTTCCAAGATGTCACTAACTGGATGTAATGTCATGATTCGTTGTTAAAATAATCAATCACTTTATATCACTTTCTTTTCACAAACAGCAACATTCAAATATGATTTTGGAATGAGGAAGTGATAGTGTAATTTTTCCTTTTACGCAGAATTTGAGGTGTCATTTCTTCCCCCTTTGAACGCTAAATTATACTTAAAAATGCTTATCATTAACATATATCAGCATATCACTTATTTCGTGTGAATTTCACAATTGTATCATCCTTACTTAAGGGTGTTTAGTTCATTTTTTTGGTTTAATGGTCACTGGTATAGTTACAGGAATTCCTTGAATGGCTAAAACTGGGTTTCACAACGTATTGCATGGAACAGTTTTAAGTTCTGTACTATTTTGCATTACATAACAGAAATGTCTTATTAAGTAATAGCAATATATGGATTATCTATTTAAAAAGAAAAAAACAAATTTTAAATTTTAGAATTTGATTACACCTGGGATTTTGCTTTATTTACATTGGAATTGTAAAATTGAAAAGGTGAAAAGTAATATCAACTTTATTGCTTGCCAAAAGAAGTCGTTGTAAATGAACAAATAAGATGCTAGCAAGCAAATAGTTTCTTTTGTTTTAATTAAATTAACATAATCTTTTGAGTTCATTATAAATCATGAAAAACAACTTTCTCAAGCGTTAATAAAATCTGGTTCTTAAGCATGAGATACTTTTTTTAACCTTTACTTCACAACTAAGAGACTCTTAGAAAGGTAATTTAATCCAATTAGTTGCCCTGAAAGCACTTTCTTGGTTTATTCTTAAAATGTTTCTAACAGTCTATAACAGTTGCTACAATGTTGTATCTGATTAGATGATATAATATACAGAAAGTGCTTTGATAATTTTTTTTATTTTCTCATTTTACTTTAACTCTCATTTAATTTTTTTTTCAAAAACTTATGCAAAGCTTTTAGAAAATATTTTTGAAACAATAAATTCTGCTTAAGAATTTATTTTTATTAAAACTGTAGAAATTATTTTCTTATTATTTACATTTGTTAGAAGCATCTTGATTTTGTGTAGAAGAATAATTCTGAATAGAATCTTCGAAGTAAATCGAAAAAGAAATGTTAAAAAATGGTAACACGATTAAAAATGAAGCAATTTTAAGTACACAGCCACAATGTATCATTTCACGTCTCTCTTCACGTCTTTAGTTCTTCTTGACAATTTTCCAATTTATTTTATTTCTTTCAACTTCTTGATCAAGATATAATAATGAATCTTTTCAATATAACCAGAAAAAAAGCTGAAGAACTAAAATAGTGACGAATTTGCGCAATAATTCCATTTCCGGAGTTAAAAAAATGTGTTAAGTATACTTGTGTTAATTAAAATTATGAATATAAAGAGATTATGCAAGAGATTAATGGTATTTATTATACGTGAAAGAAAATTGCAACATAGGATTATGTATACATTTTGTCAATACATATTTAATGAAAATTATTCATTTATCTTTATCCCATTGAATTCTTTAAAAATACGTAAATATTAAAAATATATCATTACTATCTCAAATTCTAATTATCCATTATTTCACATACGTAATATTTCTAGAAATTTTTCTGCAAATAAGCATGAAGTGATTTCAGAGATATAAGCGATGTTTTTTTTTTAAAAAAAATAAAATATTTCATATCAAACAAAGAATAAAAAGAAGTGACTTCGAAAAAAGTTTTGAATACTTTAAATACTTTAAAGAACATTTGAGATTTAAAAAGCAAGCAGAGAGATTAGACAGAAATTTAGCGGTTAACTTAATTAAATGCAATTTTAGAGAAACAGAATTAACTTAAAATGAAAGAAACGAAAATAAACATATCCTTATAAACATGTTTTTTTCTTTATATGCTTTTCAAATTTTAAGGTATCCGACTACGTTCGGAACCGTGATTTTTAAAAAGCGCATAAATGGATTATTTTCTTGATATTTAGTGTCACTTAGATTAGAATACATGTATAAAATTGTTTTTAAGACATTTTGACAAAAATAATTATTCAAATACAATATATTTCGGCAAAAAACTAACTTAGAATAACCTTTTTTCAAAATGTTCGCCTTTTGTGAAAAATGATTCAATTATAATAATATTTTGCCTGTAGGTCTCTCAGACCGCTGTATAGAGACTCAACTATGAGTTTTGAAAAATTCACATTATTTTCAGAGTTACCACCAATCGTAAGAATTATCGACGTTTTTTTCGGAAAATTTATCCCCTCTGTTGTCGTAAAACACTGATATAAACCCCCTTCTAAGTTATATATTTCAAAAATTCTAGTTGAGCCTCTGCACAGAAGTCTGAGATATGTACAGGCAAATAATTATTCTAATAAAAGCATTTTTCGCAAAAGGGGAATCTTTGGAAAATGGGTCATTCTATGTTTATTATTTGTCAGAATATTGTATAAATAATTTTTTATTTTAATACTATTCTTAAAACAATTTTTTATACATTTTCTAATCTAAGTGACACTAAATATCATAAATATTATCCATTCATACGCTTTTGCAAAATCGCGGTTCCGAACATAGTCGAATACCTTAAAGTATGTAGTAATGAAGAAAAACTAATTTATTTTATTTCTTAAATGTTCATAGATAAGAAAAAACGTAATCTAACAGAAATAAAATCCTTCATCTTTAAATTCCGGCAGATCAGGTAACAAGATAAGAGTGAATCTAACGCACCCGGAACACAGTTTCATTGTACACTATTCATTTTCTTCTTATTTTTTCTGGCAGTTTAACTAGACTAAAAAAGTATTTCCGAAAGTTTCCAATCTAAGATTTCGGAGAACAATTTTGACAAGCCCTTTAATTCTCTTAACTACAGGGCAATTTCATCTGTAGTCTATTCTGAACGATTTTTCTTTGGTGAAAACGACCGACTTTCCCTGTATTTTATGTGCATCATAGTAAAAAGGGTTTCAGTTTATGAGAATTGGACCCTATTGTAATGATTCTAAAAGTAGATTATAGACCATGACAGTTCACAACCACTTTATGTATAAAATGAAAAGAATTTATCGTATAAAAAACATTACCTTAAGAAGAGTTGTAAATTGTGTAATTTTGTGAACTATTACTTTGTATGCGATATTGAACAATACTGGTTTGAAAGAAATAACTGCCAGTACGTATTTGATCAGAACGAAAAACATTTATTTTTCCGAAGCATAATTTATTTCTTTATGCTTATCAAAGGAAGTCGATAAACATGCTACATTTTAGAAATTGCGTTCTACTTGCGTCTACAAGTAGAAATTGCGTAGGTCCGTAACATCTCATGATACCGTTTTCCGTTAACAGAACAGTGGTAAGTTATTGAGGGGGTCACTTGTTTTAAAAAATAGGGCAACGAGAATGAATGAAGCAGTGAACTTACACCACATGGTCACTTTCATATAATAAAATGCTTTTAAAAAAGATACAGATATACAGATATATCTAATATATATTATAACTGCGAAAGTTTCTGAGGATGTTTGTGGGTCTTTCACGCAAAAACAACTGAATGGATTTTAATGAAACTTTACAGTAATATAGCTTATACATCAGAATAGCACATAGGCTGTAATTTATAGCATAGACTATAATTTATAAAGATATTGTATGAAGTGTCCAAAATATAACGATATTTGTCAAGTAAGTAGGAAAAAATTCTGCCGTCTACAAGAAATTCAGGCGTGCGCTGCCAAAAAGCCCACCACAGCATATATCAATCTTTTGTTTGTGAAAAACCTTTTTTGTTTGGCTACGCAAGGTGCTCGCTTCTAATTAATTCTTCTGATCAGCATAATGACTATTTTTTTTTATTTCAGAATAAAACATTTGGTAGTAAGAAATTGATCTTTTTCCAAATAAATGCTTTTATCAGTTCTGATACTTAAAGTAAATAAACTTTCTCTTTCACACTGCATCATTTGGAAAAATTTTCAAAATTTGTTTGTGGTTAGTAGTTAATTATAACGCTATAATTTTAATTGAATAGGCAGATATAATTATTTTTACGCTTAAAAACGCAATAACTACAGTACTGTATTTTTTGGAGTGTGAGAATGAGTGAATATTAATGTCGCACTGTTCAGCTACACGAGGGTTTTTGGCAACGGAACACGTAATTTTGAACCATGGTCAAGTGACGTGGACGACACCTGAGTTGGCACCCTCTTCTCCTAACTACCACACCACACCAACTTGGAAGGAATATTCTACCAAAACTAAGCAGAATATTCTTTGAAATCCACTCTTCCAAGATATATGGCAGCACGGGTTCTATGATGAGTATTTCAGCAGGGAAGCCGAATAGTTTTGTAGCAGATATTGCGTTTTCAGCTGACGGCGTTTTCAGCGGATTGCAAAGATTATTCTTTTTATCGCGAAAAAATAGTTTGTCAAAATTTAAGTGCCTTGTGTTTTTGTATGTTAATGAAGACCTTAGAAAATGATTTGACTACTTATTTTAAGTAAGCGGTATATATCATTAATTTTACAGTGGAATATCTTTAATTAATTTATTAGCTCTAACGGATTAAATTTTCCAAAGTGGTGTATTTTGTTTATGTATATCCCTTAAATTTAATTGTAATGATCCAAGAAAAATATTGTATGAAGAAAACTGCAGTAAATCATAAAGCGGTTGGATAAAGTATTAACGTGCATCGCACCCCTACACGACGGGTCTTACAAAGCTCTAATAAAGCTCGAGTTATGAAAGTAGCTAGGCATTTGTGCCAACTTGACTCTATCTTTAACATTTCGCTATGTTTTTCATTGAATCGTCATTATAATTTAAGAAACAACGTTGCTTGCGAATATTAATATTCTAACATAAAATAAATACTACAGAAAGTAATATTAATGTATTACACTTTCAGATATAAATTGCTTTCACTATTTTAAGCGTTCATTACACAAAACTTTTAACAATGTGTTACTTTTGCTGAGCAGAGATTAGCTTAGGAAGGTATTTTCAAAAATCGACCCTCAAGAGTGTTACGGGGAGTTATAAATAAAAAAAAAATCTTTTTATCAGCTATTAGATCTACATACTTAAAATTTAACAAATGTGTTTTGTTTCTCTCCTTTTTTGTTTTGTTTAGCTGAGCTACGCAAAAAGCATTTTTTGTTTAATTTGCAATTCACGTAGAATTAACTCATTAAAAACTTCTTTATCCTTCAATCTGAGTTGTTTAATTTTTCAGTTCACCCGTGCGAAAAACGGGTATACCAGCTATAGGCTATATATTATAAAAATATTGCGTTAAGTTTCCAAAATATAACAATAATTGTCAAGAAAGAAGGAAAAATTCTGCCATCTGCATAAAAGCCCGTGATAGCATACATCGATCTTTTTTATACCTTTTTTTTTACTACACCATGCCTCAGTGCGAGCTCGCTTTTAATTTATTCCTTTCATCAGTGTGATCACTATTTTTTTTATTTCATAACAAAACTAGATTTGGAAGGGAGAGGTGGTGGCAAGGTTTTAACATAAAATAAGTACAACAAAAAGTAATATTTAATGTATTACACTTCTTGATATAAATTATTTACACTATTTTAAGCGTTCATTACACAAAATTTGTAACAATGACAATTGAAGGAAAACTATGAAATTAAAATAAAATATTAAAATGTTTTTATCACATAGTTTTTTTTTTCTTTTTGAATGTTTTTTTCATTGCATGTAAATATATATCTAAGCTTTCCCCCATACTGTTTTTATATACTATATATATATATATATATATATATATATATATATATACACTAATTAACAATTGCTAAGGACGGATAACACTATCACCCATAGCAACCACAAAATGAAAGGAAGCAAAATGAGGAAAATTAGAATAAGTGCGGGATATTAGTAAGAAGAAGTATGAGTATGCAAATTTTTTTTCCACGTCTGTTCATCACGTGATAGCGTTCATAAGAGCTTTAAAGGTTTTGACGCGTGTGGACAGTTGTTGTTTCAAGTCAAAGTTTTGCAGGAAAGATTTAATACACGAACTTAAAATTTTTGGCATGTCTTCCCGACATCACATAGATGATTTTATGCGTGGCCGAATTATTGGAAAGATCGAAGAAGGGCGAAAAATAACAAATGTTGCCAGGAGTTCGACATCGCTCACAGCGTTGTTTCACGGCTGTGGAAGTCATTTAAAACTACTGGAATGTGTAGTAGACGGCACGGGGAGGTCATGTTAAATGTACGATGCCTGCAGAAGACAGATATATCGTCCTATCAGCAAAAAGGAACAGGCGCACCACAGCTCAGCAGGTCGCAAATCAGTTTCTTGCTGCCTCAGGAAAACAGATCTCCCGAGAAACTGTTGCCAGACGTTTGAGGGGAGGGAGGACTATACGCACGCAGACCTGTTGTGTGTGTCCCATTGACCAGACAGCATCGTACTGCCCGTTTGCAATGGTGTCGTGAGCATCACAATTGGACTGAACAGGACTGGGCATGCGTACTATTCTCAGATGAGAGTAGGTTCAGTCTGTCATCGGATTGTAGACGCCAACTGATCTGGCGCGAGAGTGGTACTGCTTATCGTCCAGAAAATATCCAGGAAAAGGACCGATATCCGACATGCAGTATCATGGTGTGGGCCGGCATCATGATCAATGGCAGCACGCGCCTACATGTGGTTGCGAATGGGACTATGACGGGCCAACGATACATTGATGAAGCTCTACTTCCTCATGTTCGTCTTTTCCGTGGGGCTGTCGGTGATAAATTTCTTTTTATGGACGACAACGCAACATGTCATCGAACACTCGCTGTTCAGGATTTTCTAGACAGCGAGGGTATTCAACGTCTCGTATGGCCAGCGCGTTCTCCAGATCTAAACCCCATTGAAAATGTGTGGGATGCTTTGGGGAGGCAAGTTGCTGGTCGAAACTATCCTCCCACAAAAAAGAACACCCTCATCCGTGCACTCATAGAGGAATGGGATAAATTGCCTGAACAGCTGCTGGATAATGTTGTGCAAAGTATGGTACGACGTGTGGAATGTTGCATCACACTCCACGATAGACATATCCCGTACTGATACCTTTCTATAAGGTGCCTGCTGACTTTTAGATGCATTGTTTCATTTCTCCCTACGCAGATCAAATGAACATTTTTTTTTCTTTCAGATGTTTCACAGCTTTTGTACTTTCCAGAACAATAAATATTCTTTATTCTAATGTCTGAACAGTGTGGCAACTATATTTTATCCTACTAGGCCTCATGTCTCGCTTAATGTTATGCTACATAGCAATTTGTGATCCGTCCTTAGCAATTGTCCAGCAGTGTATATTGTTGGAATAGAACAGCGTTCTTGTTCATTTGTGTGGATCAAAGCTACGTAACAATCCAAAATAATATTTTCTGTAAAACTGAACTGAAAAATTGAGTTGCAAAGAATTATTTAATTGTTGCATAATTGTAGGATGACTTATTATTAATTTTAAGGTATTACCCCAGTGCATGTCAAACTCTCAATATTGTCGACCGGATCTTTAAACATAATTTTCATCTCACTCCCTCCATGCAATGACAATATATTAAAGGCAATAATAACGTGCATTGAAAGCTACAATCTGTGTACAAATTAGGAATATATGTATTAAAATTTTTGTATATATTAGTCAAAATTATTTTAAGTTACTTTTAAGTAATAGGATAAGTATATCATGTTGCATTTCATAACTCAAAATATTGTTTTGCTACCTTTCAGTAAATTAACAATTTTTCTTTTAAAAAAATAAACATTTACTTCAAACTTTTTGATATGCTCGCACCCCCTACGAAAACTATCATGCCCCACAGTTTATAAAACGGAGCATTACCATTTAGATATTTAAAATAAATTTCATAAATTTAAAGCATCCAACTATATAATAATCATCTGGGCTTGTTACTTACTTTGCATTACTTATTTATCGACAACTGATTATAAAAGCATATCGTGCCCATCTAACCATTATTGTTTCCAATTATAGTAAATTGATTAAAGGGCAGGAGTATTGGTTGAACTACAAATCTGCAATTAAGCAAAACCAACCAAGGATTTCTTGTATTAGTAATTTTCAGGCAAACTTATTTTTTTCTGAAGATAATTTTATCCAACTCTTTGTTTTCATAAACTCAAAAGTTTCATTTATTCTATTCGTGGAAATTCAAGGTTTTACTGGAATTTCCAGACTCAGCTGTCACATGATTATGAAAGAGATTTGGAGGTGTTGCCAAGACAAAACCATCATTCAATACACGCTTAAATGAATGGATGTAATTAGGATTGCACAGGTTTCAAACACAATTCACATCCATATTCACTCGTATACTAATTCACTGCAACTAGCGTTAAATTTATCTCCTTATAGTCTAAAACGACGTCATTGATAAGAATATGCAGATGTTTAACAATAATGCCTCTATATATCATTCCATGTTATTAGGTTTCATTCTAGACTAAACACTAAGAAATATTGGAATAAAAGGAAATATGTTTGAGTGATAAAATATATTTCATACATGAAGAATAGAGGTTTAATTTGCGGAATTCTATTTATGTATGTTTATTGGTCGTAATTTAGCATTAATCGAGAGTAAACGTATAGCCTAGATTGGCTGTTTACAGTCAATCACGTACGGAAGCCCATAAATGCGTTGGAGTCTTATCATGAACCACCATGCATCATACTTCTTTCATCATCATTTACCGTGCTTTTTCGTGAAGTATAAATCGTACGCATACAGTTCTTTTGGCTTTTTGAAAGTATATATTACTTTTTTAATAACGAGGAATTTGATTGTGCACAGTTTAAGCGATATTTATTGGACACCTTGTATATATATATATATATATTACTTATAATTGTGATAAAAATTCATGAAAACAACTATTAATGGACATTCCTTTTAAAAGCTCAATATAAATTTAATAAAAATGCAAAATTATTTCATTGAAGAATGTTTACCGCTCTTTGCGATCGTTTTTAGAATGTCACTAAAATTGCATTGAATATTAATATTACATGCATCAGTAAAAATATTACACAAGTAAGAATCGTGGCGAAAATTCTGTAATTATTGTAACGAAAGATCCTAGTTATAATTTTATGTTGGTTGCTTACACTTGGGGGGTTAACCATAACTGATTGATGATTAAAAGATTTGCAGTTTTTAAATATCTCACTAAGCTTCATTTAGCTATTGTCATGTAACCTAAGAACAGCGTTTCTCAAACTGTGGGGCACGCTGGTGGCATATAAAAAATTATAATCATATTGTAGCCTTAGTGTCAAAGTACAGTATTATTGAATTCAATACATTGTTATTGTATGGAGGGGGCGCGATGAAAATTATGATTGAATAGTGGGTCACGTATATTGAAAGTTTTAGAAGCACTGCCTTAGAAAGATGATTTTAAATTTAAAATGAGATTGTAGTTAAAAATTTAATCCATAATGATGTTGGTCAAGTAGCGCCACATGTGCTGTAGTTGGCTAGTTGGAAAAGTGAAAGAGATCCATTGTTAATTCGGTCATTACTTTTAAGCTTTTTGAAAGGTAATTCTCAGAATTTTTGCTGATTCAACAGCTTTTTTAGACTTGTGATACTAACAGACAGAGCAATTTTCTATTTATATAATTGTACATACATATACACATTAAAATAATATTGTATTTGTAAGTGCGTGTTTCTCACACATTATAATTAATAAGAAAACTAAAAATTACTTTATGAGGTACTAAACTAAAGCAAACTAGTATCAATAATGATGAATTGAAATAAAAAATAAAGATCTCAATCAATATAATAGAAAAATTTATGCATAAAAATATCAAAATGCCTTATTGATGAAATCAATTCTGTTTCAGGGAGGAAAAACTCATAGAAATTTAATTCTTTTATCGAAAAAGATACATGTATAAGAAATGATTAAATTCTGAAAAACATTCGAAAATTAAATTACAAAAAAATGCAAAGAAAATAACAAAACCCAAACTATAAAACGTTGGAATATTGCATGATATGGAAGTTCATCCGATATTAATGAATTTTAGAATGATTGGTCAGCTTATTGAGTTGGTAAAATTATAATTATTAATGATTGTATAGAATATGTACTTCAATATAGGTCTCAAATATAGTCTGAAATTTTAACTTCTGCTTGATAATTTGTATAAAAATAAATCAATACAGGTATTTCTGAACTACTTTTCTTTCTTCCTTTTTGCATGATAAGATAGGAACATAAAAAAAACTCTATGTGCCTTTTTTAAGAAATCTTTTGTTTCGACGACGCAATTGGTCCTTGCATACATCCGCATTAAATAAACTTCAGGGATATATCTTGTTTCCATACCTATGCAATACATAAAAATTTATATGTGCACCAAAAGAATCCAGAGTTTCAGAAATAAATTTGAAAGAGTAATAAACTAGTCGAATAAAACAGAGAAACACTCCATGTAGAAAACCATCAAAGAGTTTCTTCGATAAAAAGAAAAAGTCAAACTGTGTAAATCTTTCTTTTTGGAAAGAAATCCTTTGTGTAGCGGCAATTTCTTCAAATATCAACACAGCAAATCTCTTTTCATTGTCTTAGGAACGTAAAACATAATAATAATAACAAATATTTGGTTTTCAAATTCCCATGTATAATATTCATACACAATGTTTGGAATATTTATGAGATATACCTGTACTACATTATTAAATGATTTATGTTTGTAATGAGTGTGATTCTCTATACTTGAATCTCTAATGTTTTGTTTTTGTGTATGTCATAGGAAAATGAAATTAGGGCTATCATCAAATCCCTAAGGTATCAATTCACGCAAAATGTTAAAATAACGCCTCTTTGAGGTCATTTCCCTGATAAAAGTAAGTGGTTTGATAAAATCCCCGAAATGTTTAAGTGAAATAATGAAATAAACAGGTCAGCATTTGTAGAGTACTGTTTTTGCTTGTTATCACTTCCCTTTAACTACCCCCTATCTCCTCGTCCGTGCCAGGCAGCCCGGGCTTCTGACGTGACGCACCAAAACAAAATGATCTAATTATCATTTTTAGGTTTGATTTAGTTATATTCTTTGCATTATTATCTTTCGATTGATATATCCTTTTTGCATGCCTGAAAATTAGAAACTGGGTAAAAATTCAATTGAAAAATGTAAACAAATTAGGGAATTCGACCACGCTCTCTTTATAGATAAAAAAAGCTTTTTGATAATGAAAAAAATCTATTTTAAAAAGAGAAATAAGAACTAAAAAAAAAAAAAAAGGTATAGCAGGATATTTCTGAAGTATTACATTAATGTATGTTAGGTATGAAATTGTGCTACAAATATTCTTTTTTTAAAAAAAATGTCAGTTTTATTATCTAATTATTTTGTTAATTAATTTCGGATAAATAATTTGTAATTCAATGATTATTGTTATATTAATTCCTCTACTAATGCACCATATTTGCTAAATAAACACTTTTAAACTCTTGACAATATTATTTCATCGTTTCACTGAAACAGGTTTGGGATTTAATGAAATCACTTACTTTTTCTCCTGAGGGAAATCACCTTACTGAGTTCTTATTTTAACATTTGGCGTGAATTGGTCATCTCCCTTAGCAATTTGATGGAATTCCTAATTTAAAATTATCAACATCAATCTGGTTTCCACATCTATTGACACTCCGAGCAACAATTATATGCATGTTTATATGGTTTTTTTATTATTCAAATATATTACGGGGTGTGCACACAAGATCATATGACAAAATATTACCCAATTCAATTGAAATAACAATTAATATATGGATAGTATATTTATGGATTGTATTTGTGTTCACTTAAATTTCAATGTACTTGATTTTTAACATTATTTTAATTGTTTGCATCATTGTCATCCTTAATTTCAACAATACTTAGACATTTGTACTTTCAATTATTTCATTTTGTTCTAAAAAGATAAAATATGCTTATGGTAACTAAAGTAAGAAACGAAAATGTTTAATTCAAATTTATCTAAATATCGCGTAAAAACCACATCGATTGTCGTTTTATATTTTGTAGTACCGAGTTTTCGATCATTGGACATATTTAAAAAATAAGTGTTTCATTTAGAAATTCAATTATTGGTAGATTTTTATCATCTGCAAAGTGATTATTGAAGTCCCTACTTAAAATCATCAGTACAGTATCATATTTTTCGCCAAATCTTTTTTCGAGAACTTCAGAACCTTCTTTTGTATAAATCATCAAATTTTCAAATGAAAATTGTTGAATCTGTCTCATAGATCTTCCAGGCGAGATATAAACGGCAACCATTAATATGTATTGCCCATTCTCGGAATCGCAACGAGCAACGCATATTTCGCCTTTATCAGAAACATTAACACCAATGCTTCTATAGAATTTAGTATGTATGTCCGTATGAGAATTAATGAAGTGTGACGTATCTTTAGTATTGTGATAAATAGCTACGCTGCTGGAACTTCGGGACTTTTATAACTTACAACAATGTTGAAATTCAATCATCAAGTGGTTCTTCATTCTCAAGTGGAATATCAAGTGGTTCTTCGTTTTTCATACGAATTTCTGACAAAAGCAGAATATTTGATTTTTTTTTACGATAGCATCATTTTTCAGGTCAGCTGCATGCGCATGCAAATTTTGACAATTTAATGAAAATATCGATAACCCTTTCTTGTTAGAGATGAATTCTAGAAAAGTTTTCTTGACCTTTTGTAGTGTATTGTTTTGTAACTTTTTCAATTCTAACGTTAGATCCTCTCGATGACTTGTTCATCTCTTATGATTTTGACCTGTTTCTGAAACATTTAGAAGTGTCCCTGTTCTACTAATCCTAAATTTCCGACTGCTGCTAATATTTTCTTGAGTAACCAAAAATAAACCTTGAATCCTCATTACTCTTGTTAAAGCTACGTATACTAATTCTCTAGGATGTTTGCGATTGTATTCATAGACAATAGCATCATAAGTACCTCCCTGTGATTTGTGAATAGTCATTGCCAAAGCAGAAATAAGTAGAAAATGTTTTCGCTTCGCTATTATGGTTTTATTGTTATTGAGTTGTATGGATAATGTCTGAGGAGTGATTGGCACAGCATCATCGTCAAGATTAAGCTGGACACTAAGATTCCTTGATTTTAACTTTGGAAATTTCATCCAAATTCTTATGATGTCAGGATTTTCATCTACCCCTCTACGTAACACAATTTTCCAACAGGGCCATTTGATAATCCGTCTGAAACATCAATGTAGTTTGTTATCATGTAAGGTCGGTTGAGAACTAAAATTAATTCGTAAAGCATTCCACCAGTGTTATCAGCTCTCATTTTATGCAACAAATTTTCTTACGATTCTTTCTTCAACAAAATTTTCTTACGCAGCATTATGACATCTTACGAAAACATCAGATGCCAAATATATTATTTTATTTTCTTTCCTGTTTAAAATAGAATGGTTATACTCATTTACAGCGGCGTTTGTAAATATAAGTCTAATTCTTTCAGGATATACTGACTAGGCTCCTTCTTTTGTGATAAATCTTGATTCTATTTTACCTGGATTTCTTCTTCCGTTAAAATATTTCAATTTCCAATCAAAAATAGCATTATTTTATTATTTTAATATCAAAATATCAATGTAAAATTTTAATTTCTCACATAATTTGACTTCTAAAAATTCCAAAAGTTATATTTAACCCTTACCTTAAAACAGTTATACGTTTCTTATTTTGCAAAATTGTGTGCGCGTGTGGTGGTAAGTTTTATATATATATATAATTATATTTAAAAAAATCAAGAAACTATTAAATAGGCAGACAATTTATTTTAATAATATATTTTTCAACTCGCTACAAAGTTACTCAGTAAGTTGGCGAATTACAAGTTCCGTCGCCAATAGCTTTGTAGCGTGACGTAAACATAATTCTCAATCACTCACTCGGTAAGTTGGCTTTCGCACAACACTACCATATGTGAGGAGAAACAACCTTTACAGCTTAAAGAGCATGTCGGTGATGCGACACCATAAGATTTTCCTCTATCAAAAAATGTCCAATGCGGCTAAAGAAGTTTTCACTTCAAAAATGAAAACGTAAAAAACGATTTTTTGAAGACATATAATTTTTACTTGTGAAAGATACAAGCAAACGTCTGCAAAACTACTGCCTACGGCTCACCATCCGTGGTTTTCTGACTGTAACTTGTACCTGTTAAATAAAGTTTGCAAAATAAATAAGTTATTCTTGATATTTTCATTTTTTTATGTTATAATTAAGTGAAAATAATAAGTCTTTCTATAACTTCTCTCTACACAAATATCGCTCTAAAAAGCTATTTTCTTTCTTAAGATTGGAAAAAGTAGCAAGTGAGTGTATATTGAGGTGGCACTATAAATCATCAGGAAGGATATTGGTGATGAACCTCCTAATTTTGAACCATGGTCAAGTGACAAGAGCAACAGCTGAGCTCTTTTCACCAATCCAAACTTCAACACTTCACCAATGGGAGGATGTTTGAGCCCAGTGAGATTTAACGTACATAGGCATTTCTGAACAGGGGATCTTAGGCTACAATAGGTTCCAACTCAGGACACTCTGACCACGAGTCCGTGACCTTGACCACTAGTCTATTACGACCACAGGGTTTAGGAAAAAGGGATAACTTTCTTGCTTCTGTGTATGTGTGTTTTTTTAATTTTTTTGTATTTTACATTTATCGAGCTAAAATGAATAATGTAAGTATGTAATAGGACTTTTATAAAAGAAATCTATATTCACTTTTATTCTTCTCTATCATTATTTACAATAATTATCTCCAGAAGCAAATAGATTGTTGAATTACAAATTTAATCAAATGAATAACTAAATATAACAATACTTCAGACAGAGGAAGCAATTTAAATAATGAGCATCTCTATCTCTTGTAACAAAAAAGCTTGATGTAAAAACTAAATATATTTACAATATGTAATTGCTTAGCCAGCGTAAAGATTTCTAACCTGGTAGAAAAGCTAAATCATGCAAGTACACGGGGACCTCAAACAAACTTGATCAGAGCCTATTCTCATGTAGTCTATTTTCAACTAAAGCAGAAAAGTGGTGAAACAGAAGCAGAAAAAGAAAGTTTAAAAACTAAGTTCCATTCCTTTCAAAAAAATAAAAGACTAGTTTTACAAAAGAAATGTCTTTTAATGAAGGAGGTTTCCTGTTTCTCAACAAAGTCATGTGAAAAGAAAGGTTTAGTTTATGTAGACAGTTAAGAAGAGAGAAATATATGTTATATCTGTATGAAAGAATTCACCAAAGTTTTAAGAAAATTGTAATCTACTTTTTCACACTGTAATTTCCTTTGTGAAAGATAACATGATCCTGCTTATTAAACATGCAGAAAAAAACATTTTTAGCTTCCATGTGATGGAATGGAAAAAGAATGTAGAATTTTCTGTTCTGAAAGAGTTTTAAAGCAGACCAATATTTTTCCTTGTAAGGCTGATTTGAAAGTACGATAGAATTAATACCAAAATTGGCTACAATTTTCAACTATCACATACATTCCAAATTGACTTCATATAACGTAGCTGTATTATTTTCTTAATTTAGATTAAAAGAGGTTATCAAAAACATATGTGTGTAAAACAAATTGAGGTTGGGATTTTGTTTTAGTGTGTGTGTGTTGCACATTTTCTCTGTGTCACAAAAGATTTCTGTATAAACAGTTCCTTTATGTATCGCATATGATGTAAATCAATAGTTTATAAATTTTATCACAATTTTGTAAATCTATGAATTCTTTATAAGATTTTTTTTTAAATTAGCACTTAGTGAAAGATTAAAAAATAATTATTTCAGATTGAACGAAAAATTACTTTGAGTATTAAGGTTGCTTTGTGTTTAAACTCATGATGCGTTTCAATGTTTATTACAAAACTTTAAAGAAATAATTAAGGGAAAACAGTTTGATACTCTTGAGATTTTTTTTAAGATATATTATATTTCTCAACCCTTCATATATATATATATATATATATATATATATATATATATATATATATATATATATATATTCACCATTTTTCAGCATTATACATCTAAATTTCTAATTAGCCCTCGTTCCACACAATAACCATCATATATAAAAGCTAAGATATTTCATAAGTGTCACGATTCAAAATCCTTATGGTGGGAATGAATTCTGAGTACTCTAATGTTCTTATTCACTTAACTGTGGCTCCAAATTATTAAATCAATCATCAGTCGCTATTTTGAGGCATCTAAGGGTAACTTTAAAAATGAATCAATCAATTGTTCTATGATATATAATATAACAATATGTCGTATTCTCTATATTCTTAACTATGCAGGGTGTCCCAGGATTATTGGGACAAACTTTAAGAAGAGGTGGGGGACATCACAAGGATTTATAATTGTATAGCATCCAAAGGGGGATCTTCTTCATTTGGCACTAGGTGGCGCTGTTCACAAAAGCATTGGAGGAAATAGATCCTCATTACCACAATCATTTGAAATGCCATCGTCTGTAGAGAAGTATTGAACAGTTTTACAAGCACACCTAGCTGGAGAATATGTTCCTGATTTATGGATAGGCAGACTTAATGTATTAATTACAGATAGATCGTATGGAGAAAGGTATCTACAGAGAGATTCACCGGATGCCTCGATGTTAACTAATTTGCATCACAATTTGTGATAGTACTCTTTGAAGATGGTAAGAATGTAATGGTTTGCTTTTACGTTGCAAAACACCTTGAACATTACTCCGATATCTCTTACGGTAGTAAAGATGCATCTTAAGCTGGTACTCGGATTCCTGTGAACGGTATCCAACACATATTGTTCTATGCTTGAAGTTCGAGTACCTCTGCCTCACCCTCACAATGCCTATTATCTCGTAATGGTCCATTTTCACACAAATTGTGATAAAAATTAATAAACATCCGTTGGTACAGTGCACCTCTCTGGTGTCCTCTTTCCTCCTGCTTTTCCTTCAGTCAATCCGTGAATCAGATGCATATCTGCGAGTTAAGTGTTCATAAAACGTTCCATTCTCTTCTGAGGGCGGTGACAGCTAAAATTATTGCAGTAATGCTGGTATGCTTCCTCAAATGCTCTTGTGAACAACGCCACCTAGCCCCAAACGAAGATGTTTCCGACCATGTATTGCTATTCAAATCTGAATTATTGTGATGTTCTCTACATTCCCTTAAATCTGTCCCATTATACCTGGGAACCATGTATAAAGCTTCAGTTTAATATGTTTTAAGAGGACTTTTTAAATTTTAATTCTTATTGACTTTAGAATATTAAAACTGCGATTTAACTTTCATTCTGTGATAAATAAAACTTTCAAGTACTTCATATATTTCAGCTATGTGATTAAGATTACTAAACCCATTCACGCTCACATTCTACTGTAGACGATAAACAGTATTTATCTCTCTGTAATTTCTTGTTATTCATTCTAATTTTGTCACTTATGTTCATTACACATGCATTACAGAATGACTTTATTCATCAGACCTTGGGACCTTGTACACGTTCACTATTGTCTACTGTCGCCATAGCCAACAGCACTGATTACCTGTGTTAAGAGGTCACAGGGGTGTTAAATTTCTCTAGAGGTCTGAAAATATAAACAATTTTCAAACAGGTATAATTTCTTTAAATGTAAGTTAAATAATTCGAATCTCTTACACATTACCTATAAAGGAATGGGGCTTCAGAAAAGTATAAAATGTTTAAAATATAATCATAATTTTAAAAATTATAAGCATATGAAAATAAGAAACTTTTCTATAAGAAATATTTATCAAAAATTACGTCACGCATGCTATTTTCTAAAAGAGTAGGTTTAATTACTAGTTATAAGTTGATTTATAAAGACAAATGTATTCTTAATACTTTTTAGCTACTTTTATATAAATAGAATAATAACTTACATGTTTTAATAAATAAAAAAATACATTTTTAAAAATATTTAAAAAATTGCAATATTTTACAAATATTTTGAAATACAAAAGATATATAATACTAAAACTAGGTAGGGTTTAAAGAGTATGATGCATTGTATAATTCTATAAAGTTTTATACATCATAGGCTAATATTTTAGAAAATAGCGTGTGCAAAGCAAAAAATAATTAATAATTATTATAGAATTTTCATATGCTTATATGACTTTTAAAATTATTATTTTATTTTAAACCTTCTATACTTTTCTGAAGCCCCATTCTATTTTAAATAATATGTAAAAGATTCGAATCATTTAATTTAAATTTAAAAGAATTACACCCGTTTGAAAATCGTTTATATTTTCAGACCTCTAGAGAAATTTAGCACCTCTGAGACTTCTTAATGATAGTAAATTTTTGTTTGGGATTAAAATTCATTTTTCTTTCATGTGCACTATTTTAACGTTAGTTTTTATGCCAGCATCCAGCCACATTTAGATCTACAGTCCCCTATTTACAGAAAGTATGAATTTAATGTTGAAGTTAAAATAAAATATTCCGGATTAAAATTGTAAAAAAAAAAGATACAATTATTTCGGAATGTTTAATTCAGGGAAATGGTTAATTTTTTGTTAAAATATTTAACTCTCATAATTTTAAAATCATACGAATATGAAGGTCTTTTTAAAAAGACAAAATTTTTATTTTAATTGCCAATTTTTATTTTGTTTCGTATTTCAGCTTTATTAGGAGACAAAATATTACCTTCGTACTTCAAATGTTTTTAATATGTTAATGAACAGAATTACAAATGTAACAAAAAATTAAAATAAAACTTTCGAGCAAACGTTTAAACTTATTATTTTTTCATTATTCAAATAATTTTCAAAGATGCTGTGTTTTCTAATTATCTTAATGAAATCATAGGTTTGAGGGGTCACACACACACACATAAACATAAATCCTTTTAAATAATAAAAGATATTGGGGCGAAATATATATTTTCAATGATAATATTTCAACATTTTTATAAAGATAAACTCGCGTTTTGTATTTGACTTACAATTGGCGAACATAACATGTTTTTCTTATTTTCACCGTTTCATTTACTGAAACGTTTATTTTTCAGGATTATTATTTTCCCTAAATTTACGATAGCAGTACATTTGATTAGGGAAGAATTATTAATACTGATATGAATTATTTATTACTGAAGTCTGAATATATTTATTTTGAGAATGCTGCGCTTTAAAATATTATTTGATGCAGTTTTTATCATAAACCACGCATCATTATACAACCATATATGCACTCTTAAGTCAAAGAATAATTTTTCAATCTAGCACTTTGTTAAAAGAAAAGAAAAAAAATTCTGGTCTTAGCGGAAATGCTGAAAACAATGCACATCATACTTTTTCTCTAGCGTTTCACAATTCCGACACATTTCATGGTTTTAAATTTATGTGCTCGTTTGTACATCAATGACAAATCTCAGATTCGTTCTTTTACATCCAAATTCAGGTATATAGATGACATATATTCAAACTCTTAGCTCATGTTGTACCAAAATATTTCCAAGATAGTAATGTGATATGTAACTAATAAGGTCTCGAGTTGGGGTCATCCCCTATTAAAGTCCATATTCTACAAAGTATGTGACACGATTAGCTTAGAGAAATGTGGTTGAGTTTACCATTCATGATTGTTATGGTACTTGTGAGGATATTTCATGAATTTATTACAAAGACCAGAAGAAATCTGGTTTTATTCAACAAGTTTTTACGACTGATGACATAAGGCTAAGAGTTTGTTCCAAATTCTTGAATATACTTGTGGCATACACATTTAATAGTCGTCCCTGGAATTGTGATTTTATATCAATAAATTACCTTAAGCCTTACCTCTTTTGTGCCAAGTAATAACTACTGGATACATGGTGTACATAGGGCAAAATACCATCGTGATCTTATGCGGATATACGGCTTGTTTAGAACTAGTGTTTGTGAAATCAGCGTAGGACAGTGCTTCTCAAACTTTGAATACTTGCGACCCAATTTTCAATCATAATTTTCTTCGCGCCCCCCTTCCCTTTCCAAACAATAACAATGCATTGAATTCAATAATAATGTACTTTGACGTAAATCTACAATACGAATTTAATTACAAACCGTACAAATTATCAAGATGAGTATTAAATGTTTTATATATGACAAGCCTATGGGGTCACTGGTAATTGCTAAAATTGTTCTTAACTTGGTATTGTTAAATTAATTATCAAATACAGTGTGCAATACTGATACATTTAGAATTACATTATACCAGAGTAAATGCGTATTTTTTATTTATTTGTTATCTCAGAACGTTTTTTTTTTTTTTTGCTTTCTTTCAGTAAACTAATAATATTTTTAAATAAAGTTTTATTTTCAACTTTTTGATATGCTCGCGCCTCCCTTGTTGGGTTATCACGCCCCCCCCTAGGGGGCGCGCCCCACAGTTTGAGAAACGCTGGCGTAGGAAACATTTTTAAGGAGATTTTCTTTTACTGGGGCTGTATAAAATTACAAAAGTTACCTTGCAAAATGTTTGGGTTGCCAAAATGTGAAAAAATAGGAAAAATAGAATTAAAACTGCAAATATTTGTGAAAGTGTTTGAATGTACATCGTAAGATCAAGCTCAGTACCCCCAGGGATTTTTACGTGCGCTACAATGCGTTGTCTGGTAAGCAAGGGGTTAGTTATCTTGAGAGCGTCAAATATGACATTGGATTGAAAATCACATTTTAATTATAGACATAAGTAAAACACACACATTCGGAGATGATTGTTGATAAGTAATGTAATTGTTATCTTGAGTCTCATAGATGCAACAGAATATATAAATGCGTGTGTGTGTGTGTGTGTGCATGTGCGAGTGTGTGTGTGTGTGTAACTTGTAGATAAAAATTAGTTTAAATATTAAACATACTACAGTAAAAAAATCAAACAAAATAAGCATTTCAATTCATACATTTTAATGAAACGCACGATTGGAATAAAAATAAAGAGCATAATATTTATAAAAAATCTACTTCCGAATTTTTACAAAAAAATATTATTATTTTACTGAAACTTAATATTTCAATGACTGGGATTCTATTTCTATTGTAACTAAAGAAAACAAAAAGAATCTGTTCGTATTGGATATAAAAATAAGTATTTTCTCCCAGGAGAAATAGAGTATACTGGGATTTGAACAAACTGTTTGAGCTATTTTTTTCTGTGTATTTGTATTAAAGAAAGTAATTTAAGTAACCTGAGCTTTTCATCTTTTTTCAATGAAGTGACTATTAATCCTCCAACCACATGAGACATTTTTGCACATAAAGTTACGGAATGCAGCAACGCTAATCATGTAATTGCAAATCATTTTCATATAAGGTATTAATACATGGAAAACGACCCCCAAAATTTCAAAATAAAAGAAAATAAATCCTATCAAGCAATAACATCTTCTGAACTCTTATATAATATTAAAATTCATTTTGGCTGCGGTTAGGAGATTAAAGGCAGAAGTAGATGAACTTCATCCTGTATATTTTTCATAACGGTTTAAATAAGTGATTAAATTAACATATCAATAAAGCAAATCAACTTTTGCAGCAGGAATACACAGTGACAAGAATCGGTACATTTCATGGCTTCGAATCATACATAATTTGAATGTTCTTGAAAAAAATAAAATTTAGCATAGTTACTATCTGCACAAATCAGCTGTATACTTTGCCCAATAAGCATTGGGAGCGAAATACAATCTAATACAATCTCTGAAATATTCATCTTGCCATGTGTTTGAAGAATATGCCTGTCATGGAAAAAAAGGAATCTGTCATACACTAAAAACGGTATGTACCCTCTAAGGTACATGCAGACGGGCATTGTTCTGTTTCAATTTATTTCCGGAAAAGTATTCGAAAAGGGTAGCAACTTTGAAATCCTGATCTTCCTTGATGTATTAACACCCGATAATCCCCCGTGATATTCAGTGATTAGGCTTCTATGTTATACAACCCATCACAACTTAGATTAAAACAGTGTAAGAGAAAGAGCTCACCACAATAGCATTTGACGAGTATACATCCATCTTCCTAATCCATAACAAAGTGATATTCATATGAAAACACAATTTTTTTTTCAAATCGATATGACTTAAAGTGTACTGGTTAGCGTTTTGTTGCTAGAGGTAACAATAGTTCAGCGTCAAAGAAATCCTGTTCAGAATAATCCATGTGCATAGCTTATGGTGCTGCGTGTGTTGTTGAATCATAGGTACACGCACAGAAGTGATCCACTGTTACGCTAATACACGAGAGTAATCCTTACAGCCCGTTATTTTGGATCAATTGCTATCATATGGTGAGGTTGTATCGAATGTCCCCAAAATAAGATATCTACGTATATAATTATCAATAGCCCATCTTTTCTACAAATATATCACTGCTGTGGTATTGAGCACACAAATGTGGCGATTTCGCAAAATAAAAATGCATCCTCAAGGAGGCAAATTATGATGTTCATCTTGAACTATGTTAGTTGTTCTCATGTCCTTTTAGTAAAACATATTATATATAATTTTAAATCAGTAATTTGAAGCATTCAAATGAAGATACACATACTTTGCCCTTTTTTATAGTGCATTTTATACAAAGCTGAAATGGCGGTTTAGAGGTTGTTGCTTTACATGCACGTACATCCTTAACAGTTTTAATCATTTCCAAACCCTAACATGTTATGCCTTTTCTGTATGTTTCGTTTAATTTGCATGATTCCTTCACAGTACAGTATTTTTTCATAAACAGGAGTATTTAGCTTATTATTTAGCTGTGATATCGAAGTACTACCATTATGCCTATCTATATTTCCAGAAAAATTTATATTAAAGGCCTCCGAACACTTGGAGTGACTAATTTAAGTTGAAACAAACACATTTTATGTTCTTGAATAGAGCAGTCTCTTTTGGTTTTACAAAACGCATTTGTTTTTGTTTCTATGTTACCTAGAAATCGAGTTTTTCAGTAAGTCTTATAAAATTTTTAAAAAAAACTGTTGCATGTGTTTAATGTACTAGGAAGTGAGCCCAAACTTTTTAATAGCTCTCCTGTTGTTTTAAGCGCTACGTCAATAAATATTTACTCACTCATTCACTCTGAAATAAATAGAAGTTCAAATATTTCAACATGGAAAACCCTTTATGCATAAAATTTTAAACCTGGGGTAGTATTTTGGCACTAAATAGTGGTTTAAGCTTCAGTTTCTATCCGTATTATTCAAATTTAAGTCTAATTTTGTTCATTTCCATTGTACTATAGTTTGTCAGCATTTATCTTCATAAACAAAATTTTTTTAAATGAAAATGGTAGCGATAATTTATCATTTCCTATATTGATACTAAAATGCTGGGAAAAAAGACTTTTTTTTTTTTTTCATTTTAACAAACCCGTTCTTCTCTTGGATTTTATTTCACCATACTCTCATTTTTTTTTTTTTTTGGTCACCTAATATAAAATATTTTTTCTAGGGAAAACATTTACGACTAACAATAAAATTTATTTTTTTCTTTAAGGAAAATAATATTAATTTTAATTTATTTTTGGAAATTTAGCTCAAAGTACATGGGAAATAAGTAAAATAACTAATAAGCAAAATGTAAACGTCTGTTCTGTTTCATTACGAATCTAATTAACTTTGTTTGTGTCTGACCGTGTAAACAAGGTTATTCTACTTTATCTATGCACTTAATAAATAACAATTTGTGGAATTATTTATATATTTTTAAGAAATAACTGCACAGTATAAATATTCACTTTAAATTTTTTGACAGACATATGCTACAATATTTCATTAAAATAAGAAATAATGTCAGTAGACGAATTATAAACAACATCTGTATCATATTTTTAAAAAATCTTTTAAGCTATTTAAGTGCCAAATTTAATTACATACACTTCCAAAAATCATCTTAATTATGAATTTTCTAAAATCATACTCATCAATATAAACATTTGGAATATCTTTTATTTGGCTGTATTACATTTTTAATTGATCACTTTTATTATTTTTAGCGGATATCTGCCCTTTAATATTATTTTGAAAACTAAGTTACACTCTAAGGAATTACTGTAAAATTCATTTAATGTTAACCACTGAATGTAAGAACGTTCTAAAAAGAAATAAGCATTTGTGTAGTATTTATATATTAAGAAAGAATGTTTAGTATTTATTTAATGAATGTGTGCTCCTTTAAATTTATTTCGAAATTATTTTACCATTGATTCTCACCTTTTCGTAAAAAAAACAATTATAGAGGTTATTTACTACGTGAGTATAATAATTAGACGTAATCAGCATTAGAAATATTTTATGAAAATTAGAAATATCGCTTGTTTATAAAAAGGATAATAAATTACTAAGAATTAATTTTTGTTGCAATTCTTTTTTAGAAAGCAAGCAAATGTATATTTATACCGTATTTATCAAGAATCATAAACTAAATATAATAAACCAAAATCTGGATATAACTTCCGTTTTTTCTCGTGACAAAAGCAAGACTATGTGAAGACTTTGAGAACATCTTTGTCCATAAAGTTTTAACACTCAAATTTGAGCAATGTATACTTTACGCTACAAATACCATTGCAAAAAGATACAGCTAATACAATTATACTTTAGCCAGAAGGACAAGATTCTAACAACAGAATTATTCCCATTTTTTTACAGAAATTTCATTTTTCAAGAAGGAATAAAATAAAAAAATTCTGAAAACTTCAGGGTAGGCGCACTTCAATCCGTTGTATAAATAAAAAACTCAAAGTAGAGTAGTAATATTCAATAAGATACAAGGAAATAAAACTTCAAAGTAGGCAATATCAGCACCGTTTTACTTGCCAGGGAATGTTCTTTTCCTATCTTAGAAGACGAGTGTAGTAGCAGAGAATGCGAGGTCGCCGCTAATGGAACCGTCTACAGCTGACAGTTGTTCCTAGAGGCATAGTGATTGGATTGAAAAGGGCATGTTTTACTCTCACCATCAAATCTTAAATAAAATCCTACCTAGAATAATGGAATATAAATGTATTCAAAGTATGAAAAAAAATAGTGTAACAAGTGACATCAGCATGCGTAGACCGAATATACCGACAAACAGTAGCAGTTACTCACGCCATATCTGCTGCCATTTTGTAGTATTTTCTCGGCACCCTTGAGCTTCCTTTGCCGAACAGTGTTATTATTTGCCAATTGGTCTCCATAGTACGGATGACTCGTTTTTGGATTTTTGCAGGCTACTGTGAAGTAAACAACGTAGTTACTTTGATCATGTTCTCGGATTAATCAAAGATTTCTTTACCCAAAAATGTATAATATAGCGCCGATGTCCGATCCGAACTCATTTTTGGAATAATACAAAACGCAACACGGATTGGGGAGCTACGGCATGCGATCAAACATAACTTTTCCCAAGTTGTTCAAATTAGGTCATGAAGACCTCCCAAAGATACACTGATTAACGTACTCTGACTGGGAACCATCCCCTTTTTTCGAGGATATCAGATGCTCTTTACTTGTAAAAAGCAACTGACCTTACACTGCACTCATTAGTCAATATGTTTTGTAAAATGTACATATGTATTCCTGATCATCATTCTCCCTTCATCTCTCACCAATCGAGCTCGCCTTGGTCGAAATAAGATTACCGCTGTAGTTTTCAAAAGATGAATTCTGGCAAGTAATTGAGAGCAAATGAAGATCCTTCCCCCAGAAATTCATCCATTCTCTTGTGGCGCGGTGTGATATCTTTTTATGAACTAGTACCAACATCACGCGAAGGCAGTCGTCTTGGCATGATCGGTAACGTACTCACACCTCGTTCGGAAGGGAAGGTACCCAGAACGAACCTTCCTTCCTTCATTGGAGACCCTGGCCGTCATAAGAACCACACCCTTCACGCGCTGCAGTCGTGGCGCCATCTATCCACCGAAAAAGCAACAAAAACTATCAAACATTGACGCAATTAAATTAAACCGTCACACAAATGACGCAATTCTCAAACCATCACGCACGAATGACGCAACCCCCCTCAAGTGACGCAACTGCTTACATGCTCGCCACTTACATGCTTATCGTTCGCTCGCCTATTCGCCGAAACACTGGCAGGGGAGTATGAGGCGGTAAGATATCTTTATGAACTAGTACCAACATCACGCAAAGACGATCGTTTTGGCGTGATAGGTAAAGTACTTGCATTCGTTCGGAACGGAAGGTACCCAGAACGAATATTCCTTCCTTCACTCTCATTGACGCTGTGCCTAGACGTGTTTCTTCATGTATCACCTTGTGATGCTACTAAAACCTTCTCAGTTGACGTTGGTTGTTCTCACTGTGTGTTAAAATTATCATTTTAAATAAGCATTTCTGTATTTCTGTGTCTGAGATTCTTCACTTTATTCATGTTACATTTTCAAAATATCATGAACACATATAAATATAAACATCTAACAGTTTATCTTATACATTGATTAGAATGTTTATATTACTTTGTTAGTCGGTATCGCTCCTAAATTGTTTAGGGAGCTTCACAGAAGCTCCGAAGGAGCAGTAAGCATATCTTCCTGGAAAAAATAATTAAATTATAATTTATCTTTGTATTTTTTTCCTAAAATTCCCTTTTCCATGAATTCTGCTGTTATTGGAAGATGACAGCAATAATGACTAAATCAGTGAAATTGCATGTATCATTGATGATTTTTCATTCAGGAGCAATCATTTGTTTTTAATACACACATTATTATTAAGTTCAGATTTGTAATTTCATTTTCGGGGTTTGAATTAGTAAAAAAGTATGCTATAAAAAGCAAGGAATGGTACACTAGTATACCAAACTACTGCTAGTATTTATTTATTTTGTTGGTAATTGTCACTAATCACACAAATCATTTAAAATCAATTTCAAACACACTGCGATTTGGCACTGCTTGTAAAAGTCCCGAGCATTTTGAACTTAAAACATTTGAATGTAAAGCTTTAAAATTTATGTTTTCTCTCTAGGAAGTATAATTTATGTAACGCCCTTTTACCAAGATCCATTTCTCTCTGAATATTTGGGTGTTCGTAGCATTTTTCTCAAAGTTTTCGTAATAATTCACTTAAAATTCCAAATGATAAGGAGAGCACTAATTCGCAAAATTTAGAATACAGTAATTATATCCTGGAACCCCTGTTTGGTAGTTAAATAATTTTTTTAAATAAAAAAATTGTACAAGCAAGAAAAGCACAAAAAATATGAGATATTACTATTAACGTCCCAGGTGTAGTGGAATGAAATAAAAGTAGGCCTTAATAAAACTAATGCGAAAAGAAATATAACTTGAATATGTCACACAAAAGCAAAATGCTAATTATAAGGTTATTCTTAGATCAAAATAAACAGCGTATATTTTTCCCCGGAAGAATATTATATTGACTTAATTTTATCTTTATTAAAACAGGAATATTGTAAGCTAAAGTTATTTATGTATTTCAAAAGATTAAAAATGTATCTACGACCAAATAAAAACATTAAAAGTAATAGAAGTATAATACAGCTTCTTTGAACCACTTTCTTTGATCTTCTGTTGGCTCAAAATATTTCCACAACTTTTACAAAAAATGACACATTAATATAACAGGTTGAAAAGTGTGCTGATGATTCTAGAAATTAAAGAATCATGTTTTCTAATTAATAGGACTAAATATTTTTCTGAATATTTACTCTTTTAAATATCTCAGGTTAGAACTCAACTTTGTAGCATGATTTTAGAACATGAAAATTAGAAAGAAAAGCAATGTGTACTACCTTAGAGCTCTTAAGAGATTAAAAGAGAACTGTTGTTCGGAATAGTCTAAAATTAGTAGACCTTTACAATAGAATGTTGACAAAGTAGGAGTAGAACTATTCTCTTTCACGGGCAAACAAATCCTTAAGATTTAAAACTGCTCTGCTGCATTTGAAGAGTGTGTAATTCATTTGGAACTTAAAGGGAGTTACGTAGCTGAAAGGGACATTTTATGCCACTTCGATAAGCGCTAAAACCCTTGCAGAGATATATTTGCCTCAGGTCAAAAGCGTTCCACCGTGAAATTCTTAATTCAGTATACATGGACTAATGCACAGTTTGTGCTTGGGGATTAGAAATAGGGGAGGAAATATTAACTAGAGGATATAGGTAGAAGACTCCTACTCTGTCTCGTATGAAATACTAATCATTTTCGATATCTGAAATTATTGATTAATGTTTTAATTAATTTTTATGTGATTGACTGAAATTTTAGTTGAATAACTGAATATATTTATTAAGTATTAGAATGTCCAGAAATCCGACTTTGCTTCTACTTTTACTCATACCGTCTAACACGCAATCATGAATTTGTATCAATATAAAACTTTTTTATATACTAGCCATTACCCAACGCTCCATTTTGAACTCTATGATAATGTATGACTACATATCTTGTATAAGGGGTTGATATCTAAATCTTAGTATTAAGCTTTCTCTATAATACTCAAACAAATACATTTTTGCTGTCCTCATCTCTGATTTAAAAAGGGCAGGACTTGAAATTGTAAATGAAATATATTTATCTATTACATATATCTTAACCTCGCACTTTAAGACTCTATAACTGCAAAATCCTTTCTTAAAGAATTTCTACTTACCAAAAGAAATATGCTTGCCAAATTATAAAACTGTAGGAGCATTGGAACAATAGAAATGATTAACAATAGGCACGGTTGTACAACTGAAATCCAAAAGAGAATTATTATGCCCAATAGACGTCTTTATGGAATACGAAAGTATATGAACTTGAATGTAATCAAAAGAGAGAGAGAGAGAGAAAGAAAACAAGGCTATATAGCAGTGCTTCTCAAACTTTCAATACTGGCGCCCCCCTTTTCAATCACAATTTTTATCGCGCCCCCCTTATACATTAATAATGCACTAAATGCAATAATAATGCACTTTGACGTTATAGCTACAATACGAGATCTTATGTATAAACCATACAAATTAATAACATAAGTATTAGATATTGAATACTACTTTTAAGCAAAAAAATAAATTAAGTAATAGGATAATTATTACGTTATTTTTCCTTTCTCTAATTTTGAAGATATTGCAAAATGCGGTGACTGTGCTTAGAAGATAAAATATGGATATCTGCTAAATATAGAAAAATAACTCAGAGGGTCAATTTCTAATCATAAGCATTCCTTATAAAAACTTTGCTTTGCAGAACAAGCCCATGGAAGTCGTTAATACTTTTTAAACTTGTTCTTAATTTAGTATTAATTAATTAGTTATAAAATACTCTGTGCAGCACTGATACATTAAAAGTATACCGGCCGAAGTACGCGCTCTTTGCATGAGTTCGTTTAAAAGAAAATAAAACATTCTTGATATAATAGCTGTATTGTAAGAGAGTAAAGCCAAGTGCGCGACAATATTTACAAAAATGTAAAATGTTTTTTTTTAAATGCTTGCTCAAATTATAATTAATTTTAAGCGAATTTTAATTTTAAGCCTCACAGAATTAGCATTTATAGTTGATGTTAAATAATGAACAACAATATAAAATTCCGATGAAGAATAATTGTATTATTTTTAATATTTAAAGCAAAAAGACTTCAACATGTTTTAACCTGGGAGCAGACGCGCACTCGATATGATCTAGCGGGGTTATTGAGTCACCCCAATCCTTTTTTTTTATAATTATTTTATTGTACACGATACAAATCGTTATTCCAGTGAATAATTTAACTAAGCGAAAGTTACTTACCTACTTTCAAGGACTCTTCAATTTTTCTTTGGTGACAAATAAACAGTTCTGCCAGAATCAACAATTTCGTGATCTGTGTGTCCCGCGCGACCACTTCCGGGTAAAAAGTGTATTCATTATGATAATATGTATGTTACTGCTAAAAACAATTGTTATGCTTTATGTTTGAAAATACTCCTCTTGGTCTCAGTCTTCGCATAGTAATCCATCAAAGTGTCTGTGTGTGCTTTCCGTGGTTTTCCAAATATCATAAAACTGTTTTACATGGAAAAAAGCGCAATAGAGAAATACATTATTTACAACTTCCTTAAATGAGAAATAAACACATAAGAGATAGGTTATAACTAATTCTACCAATAACTTAGAAGGTCAAACAAATTACAGCTGTAATGTGCAGTATTTCAAAAATAATGACAGTGATGAATTTTTTATGTTCCTGAATTTTTTCGATTCTGGGGATCTGGGATCTGTTTTTTCTCTGAAAGAGTAGAATGTTATTTTTAAAAAAGAGAAAACGTAATAAAAACTCTCTCATCATGGGATTACAGCAAATTACATAAAATATTTTTTATTTGGTTATAGGATCAAAGATAGCTAATTAAGTATTGAAGAAGTTTTTTTTTGATGACTTGATATCGCCTATAACTTATATCAGAGTAAAAGTGCATTTTTTATTATGTCTGAAAGTATTTTGTTTTAATTCATTCCAGTAAATTAATTATTTTTTAAATCTTTTATTTTCGATATGCTCCCGCCCCCCTCGTAAGGTTATCGCGCCCCCCAGGGGGCGCGCCCCACAGTTTGAGAAACACTGCTATATAGTATAAAAGTCATTTAAGGTATCCGATTACGTTCGGAACCATGATTTTGCAAAAGCGTATAAATGGATAATATTTATGATATTTAGTGTCACTTAGATTAGAAAATGTATATAAAATTGTTTTAAGAATAATGTTACAATAAAAAATTATTTAAGTACAATATTTTGACAAAAAATGATCATAGAATGACCTATTTTCAAAATATTCTCCTTTTGTGAAAAATGCTTCTTTTATAATAATATTTTGCTATATATAGCTTAGACCTCTGTACAGAGGTTCAACTAGAATTTACAATATATAACTTAGAAGTGGGTTTATCCATGCATGTGTGTGTATGTTTTACGACAACAGAGGAGAGAAATCGTTTGTAAAAAAGTGCGGATAATTATTTTAATTGGCTGTAACTCTGAAAATAATATGAATTTTTCAAAACTCCTATTTGAGTCTCTGTACAGGGGTCTGAGCTATACACAGGCAAAATATTATTATAATAGAAGCATTTTTGTCAAAAGGAGAACATTTTGAACAAAAGTTATTATAATTTAATTTTTTGCCGAAATATTGTATTTAAATATTTTTTTATATCATAATGTCCTTAAAACAATTTTATACATGTATTCTAATCTAAATGACACTAAATATCATGAAAATTATCTATTTATGCGCTTTTTTAAAATAACGCTTCCGAACGTAGTCGGATACCTTAACATCAGTATAAACTTGTACATGTGAAACTTGGTCCATGTCTCGAACAGATAAGAATATGATAAGTACCTACAAAAGGAATATTTTAAGATTTATTTTCGGAGGAGTTCTAGAAAAATGGCACATAAGGAAGGAGATCAAAGTTAGAACTCTAGAACTCAGAAAAAGAATCTGACATCGTTAACTTCATTGAAGTACAACGAATTAAATAAGCTGGCCACGTTGTCAGTATGGACGAAGACCACACCACTAAAAAAAATCTTTAATACCTAGCCAATTGACCCACGGAGAAAAAGTAGGGTAAACTTAAGATGAATTGATGACCAAGAAAATATATCCAAGCCTTGAGATTTAAGAATTGGAGAACGATAGCAGGAAGAAGGCTGGCCTTGAAAAGGCTCCTTCAGGAAGGCAATTTCCATACTGGGTTGTCAATCTACTGAGGAAAGGAAAATGTAATTTTTCAAAATCAAGAATTTCTTGCACTTGAAATCCCTTTTGAGAATGGATTTATGCAGTACTCGCTCTTAACGGATCTCTACTGAACGAAAGGGACATATTTGCCAAGTTTTAAATCTTTATGAGCGCGAGCGCAAGTAATATCTCAAAAACGATAAGTTTTATCTTTAACGCTCCCCTCCCTCCCCCGGGTGTTGATATCCATGAAGCATGTGAGTTTTGTCAAATCAAAAGATGTCGTCAAATGCAGGATTCGTTTTCAAAACATAAGCGGGAATGGGTTTCATCTATTTGGTGACTTTGCACATACGCACCACTTACTCTTCTTGAAACAAAAGAGATATCGAAAAAAAATCTTTAAACATAAATTTGATTTTTTTCGGAGGAGGGAGGGGGGGAGCAGAAATATAATTATATCACGTTTGAAACAATAGCGAAGATCTCTATAATTTTTTAAAAGATGTGATCAATGATACGGATATGAGATCCAATAAAATATACAGATATTCAACTTTAGATAAAAGGTAAATATTATTTTAATTTCTTTTTAGCTTTGTACATTTAAGTAAGTTATACAATTCTTTCTATTCTTCTTAAATATCATTAAATGTTCTCTAAATTCAAGGTTAGTTCTGCTAGCTCGGTTTGTAGTTGTTCGATTTATTAAATGGAAGTTTCATATAAGATTTTCCGAGTATAAAATGGTAAAAAAGGGCTAACTTTGTAATATATTCTCTCTTGGTGATTTAGTGAAGAAATCTCGGAAGTGGTGTGCTTTTGAAATTATATAAGTTTGCTTAAGTTTAATGTCAAACTCGGATCCAAATTCAGTACATATTTTCTAGCAGAGAACTGCTACTATTTTCGTAAGAAATTTTTTCGTCGCAACACACATACCTGTTTATATAACACAGAACTTTTAAAAACTTAAACGCTCCAAAATTACCCATTACTTTTTGCTTGAACACACCGAGTTTAAAATCTATTTAGCATCACAGCATTGAAGACTAAATATTGAGCTCATTCCACGCCAGAAAAAAAAACAAAAAACAGATTGATTAGTATCGAACAGAATTTAAAAAATGCTGTTTTCTAAAGGATTGTTACGTCCGAATATGATATTTATATTTGAACTTTTTCTTATTGCAAAAAAATGTTTCTATTATAGGCTTTTTTTTACATAATTCAAAAAAAAATTTGAAAATACTGTCTGAAAACGATTTTGTTTGACGTTAGAATTAGTAGAGAAAGTATTGACTCTCTGTTTTATATCTGCCCTATGCTGGCATAGATAAATCGTGGAAGACAATTAAAAACAGAACTCCAAATTTTTAAATCTTTATAAATTCTAATTATTTTATTCTATTTGAACGTTTAGTCATATACAAATAGAACGATACATTTCTGTTCGAATTGAATACTGAATTGCGTCACGAGCGAACATAAGCAGACGATAAAATATTCCTCCGTGAGGCTTATGTAGCGAATTATAAACGAAGCAATGTCCATAATTATTTCGAAACGAAAGGAGTGTGTATCCGGGCGAATTAGTTAGTCAGTCCACAATAAGCAGTTCCATGAGATAATTTAGGTATAGTAATGTTTAATTAGATACGAATTGCCGCGATGCGGCTTACATTCTACGATACAAGTTACACACACACTCTAACGATCTTTACAATTTTAATACAGATGCGCGCACACCAGCGCCCTCGCGTGGTCAATATTTCGACACACACCCCACCGGTGAACAGAATGTTCACCCAGTAAATATCGAACCACAATTAATACAAACAATTATATTCAAATACAATTCTTACAAAGAAAATACTGATACAATACTACTAATCAAATCTAAATTATACATATTAGAAAGAAAAAAGTAAATATACATTAAAGTACACAATATAATGAAACTTAAAGATGACAAAGCTTCAATTTACAAACGAACAAATACTAGGATACATACCTCAAGATTTCACAAAAAATAAATTTAACAGAGATTAATTAATAATGTGTAATCTCCTACCATTAATCTGAACAATATAAACAAATTAGTACAAGTATATTATACAATTTCTAAAGGGTACAGCAATTGAATGGGTTTTTTGAAGAGACCTTTAAAAGTTTTTACAAGACAAGATCTAACACGTTATCGTCTCTCTCTTCCAATAAATATTTCCTTGATTATTCCAAGTTCCCACAATAATTTTGATTTTACATTTCCTTCAACAAGAACTACGTCATTTAATTTTATATTCTTATGAACAGATGGTGTTTTAAAATGATTAGCTGTTTTTAACTGGAGCAAATACTGTTCTTTCCAGCGTCTCCAAAGTTGTTTTAAAAGAAGAGTTCGGTAAGTCTTTCTTTTCTTGTACGACTCCTTTGCCGTAGTGGCGTCGATCACAGTTCGATGAAATGTATAGGATATTTAGAGTCACCATAACCTAACTCGAGGAAGTGGGCCGGTGTTAGTGGTTCCGGCTCTCCTGGATCATTCTCCACGTATGTCAGTGGTCGATGATTAACGATTACTTCAACTTCTGAAAGTATCGTTGAAAGTTCTTCAAATGTTAGAAGTGCCCTGCCAAGTATTTTACGTAAAGGATCCTTTATCTTAGTCAAGCCCTCAGCTTTGCTACTCCACTGCTGCACCTTGTGTCGTAGCTTTGGGGGAAGTTCAGAGTCCCATTCTACTCCTAGAGTCCAAAGTTCCTGAAGTAGACATTTCAGTTTGATAACGAATGGGCCAAGAATTCCAATAGGGTCGAAGATGCGACCAACCACACTCAGAATAAATCTTTTCGATTCTCCTCTACGTGACATAAACTTCAATAGATCCTTTGGATCGAAATAAATTAAATCATTTTCTGTATCCCAAGCAAGTCCTAAAACCTTAGTTGGAGATCTAAGATCAATAGCACTAGTTTCAGAGGATTCCGTTTTGACACCTTCTTGCTGCCATAACAAATTATAAGTTGTTTCGAATTACTTTGCCATTTGCGTAATAACATGCCTGCGTCACTGAATATTTGCAAGCATTCCAAGGTAGTACGTAGAGCGTCCGGAACATCATTCTGACCACAAATGAGGTCATCAACATAAATGGAACTATTTACCAACTCAAATGTATGAGGATATTGCTCTCTGTACTTCTTAAAAGGATGTTTTAAAGTTGCTGCGAGAAGGTATGGGCTAGGTCGAAGTCCAAAAAGAACTCTCGTGAAATTCAAAACGTATGGCTCGTTATTCAAATTATCAGTCCAGAAGAAACGTGTAAAATCTCGATCACGGAAATCTAATTTAATTTGAAGAAAAGCCGATTTTACATCAGCTGTAAATGCTACAGGACTTTTTCGAAAACATAAAAGCAATTCTAAAATGTTGGGATGCAAATTTGGTCCCGTATATAAACTTTGGTTTAACGATGATTGTCCATCTTCGTGTGCTGAACCATCAAATACTATTCGAATACGACTTGTGGTTTTGTCGCTACGTATCACTGCATGATGGGGTAGGTAAAATCCCTGACTATCCAATAAAGAATCACAAGAAGTACGCTCAACAATACCTTCCCTAACATAGTCATCAATTACACCCTTATACTCGCAGAACAACTCGTGATCACATTTAAACCTACGAACCAACCCCTCAAAACGCTTACGTGCGACAGTTTTATTATTTTGTAAAGCCTCTCTCATACCTGGTTTCCATGGCAAATTTACACGATATCGACCATCTACGAAATTAACTGATTTATCAAACTCACTAAGTATCTCTTCATCCCCATTACCTAAAGTCACCGAAACCTTGTCAAGTATTCCTAAACTTTCTATCTCCCAAAATCTCCTTAGCTCAGTCGAAATCGATTCCTCTTCACTGTGAACCAAATGTACCAAAGTACAATCACTCCGCTCATCACACTTTCCCTGAAGAGACCATCCTAGCCTAGTCTCGACTGCAACCAATGATGAATCTAATTTTTTTATCCGATGCGTTAAAGACCAATAAAAATCGGAACCTATTAACAATGAAATTCCACAATTCTCAGAAGATTCAATACAACTGAATGTTAGCCTAAACCCTTTCGACTCCATTTCTGCCCACGCATCTGGATTAGGTAGGCTAAGTGTTGTCTTTGAAATTTCCTCAATCTCCAATGCCCCAATCACAGTCTCTTCTCCGCTTAATACATTCCTTAGCCTAACCTCGACCTTACTACAAGTTTGTTTTTAGGAGTTTTACAACCGAACGAAAAAATATTTAGCCTTTCCGAACCCAATGTTTTCAACCCCAACCTCCGAGACACATTTTTTTTTATGAACGACTTCTCACTTCCATTATCAAAAAGGCAAAATATCTTATCCGATGAAGAACGACCTATAATTTTGGCCTTCACACAATGCAATAAAACTCCACCTCTGTTATGAAAAACAGAATTTGAAGACGTAGTTTTAACGTCAACATTCTTTTCCTCCAAATCCAAATGCGAATTTTGCTTAGATTTTTCTAACTTAAAACAAATAGCTTGCGCATGTCGACCTTTACAATACGAACAAACCTCTTTCTTGCATTTTTTAACATAACAACTAGTGTTGCAACAAATGAAACATCTCCCTTCTTGAATTAATTTAGCTCTTTTTTTTCTGAACGCATAAATTCTCACACAAATCAGACATATGAGCATTCTGGAAACAAAATAAGCAATTCGAAAATGCAGCCGTCAGCAATTCGTTTGCAGAGGAAAACGATTTGTGAGATGGGTGGAATCGAGAATGACCTTGAACCCTTCGATTTGACTGTGGATAGCTATGAGACGTTCTTTCGAAATACTTAGTATTGGAATAGGAATTATTATTTTTCAATTCTAGGTCATGCGGTTTTACTAAAAATTCTGTGCGTTCGCGACTTTCTACTTCGCTTCGCAAATATGCAATTAAATCAGTGATTTGTGATTGTGTTTCATTATGTTTTTTATTATATTCTAATGCTAAATCAGGGGGAATAGCTTTCATAATTATCGGAAACAATAGACAACTATAGGAATCGGGAGAGATTTCAAGAGATTCAAGTCCCCTTATATTAATTTCTAACTGATCATATAAATTTCTTAACGCAATAACATCAAACGATTTACGGACAGGGGTCAGATTTAACAAGCGATTCATATGAAAGTCAACAATAAGTTCTTTACGTCCGAACCGATTTTCTAAAATTTTCATTGCTTTTGCATAATTTTCCGATGTTAGAGTTAAGCCTCGTATAGCCAATTCTGCATCAGATGTGACAACCGATTTCAAATAGGAAAATTTGTCCACATCATTTAAACTCGAATTTTCATGTACTGCGGATTTAAATCTAGCCCAAAAACTGGGAAAGCTACTGATATCCTTGCCCGAAAAAGATTCTAATGTGAGTTTAGGTAAACGCGGTTGATTTATTAAAATAGAACTAACTGTACTATTTAAAGGAAGTGTTATGTTTTGTGGTTGATTTTCCACCGAATTTTGAATAGCAATGTTCGAAACTGATTCTACATAACGTTCAGCACGGATTTTCCAAATTATAAATTTATCTCGATATTCTTCGCGAGTTACGATTTCTTCTTCTAGACTCTCAATATCTATTAAATTCTCAATTTCCTTATCGAGTGTACTCAGCTCTTCAAATTTAAAAATTAATTGCATATATATCTCATGTACTGTTGTTTTATCAGCTTTATTGCTTATTTCGGATTCTAATTTATTAATTTGTTTTGTCACGAGGGATCTCGAAACAGATCGAGTCTTTTTCGTTCTTTCTAATATAGCCTTATTTCCTGCATCCATTTTAAACCAAAACACTATAATTGCAAACAAATATACAAATAACAACACCAATTCTAAATGCAACTTAGTACAACTTTCAACACTTTCAAACAAAATTCAGCTTACCAATCTGCATACAAATAAACAAATCTATACCAGAGCAACCTTCCAAATACTGACAGTTACGAATAAACCAAAATCAGAAATGATGAGAAATAAGCTTAACTAGACAAATACCGAATTCAAAGTTAGACAAACGAAAGTACTCACCCCCCACGCAGCGAATGACCTTCCCGGCCGATGCACCATGTAGCAAATTATAAACGAAGCAATGTCCATAATTATTTCGAAACGAAAGGAGTGTGTATCCGGGCGAATTAGTTAGTCAGTCCACAAAAAGCAGTTCCATGAGATAATTTAGGTATAGTAATGTTTAATTATATACGAATTACCGCGATGCGGATTACATTCTACGATACAAGTTACACACACACACACACTAACGATCTTTACAATTTTAATACAGATGTGCGCACACCAGCGCCCTCGCGTGGTCAATATTTTGGCACAGCTTATCAATAATAGAGTATCGGTATTTACAAGTCTGAGGCATTTGTTGTATTATAATTGTAATGCACTGCATTATATTTACGTAAATGAATCATTTTTTTAAAAAAACTAAGATTCATTTCTAAGAAGCATTTTTATTATCTGTAGGAGGACAATTATATTTCAGTAGCATCGTCTTAATTTATGTTATAGAAATCAGTGTAATTATAAACTGAAAAAAAATCAGTAAAATGATTAGGAGGAAAGTTTCATTTTTCTCATTTTTCTCTTAAAATAATGTGCTGTTAAAATAATTATTCCTTCTCTCTCTTTCCTAAAAATATTTATTTAATCTTGTATCTCATTATTGATAAAAAATAATACGTACGTTAATGACTTCGAAGATAGGCTCGAATTAAACTAATTAGGAAATTCAATCAAGTTTTTAAATTGCTTCAATTGTGAAACTTTCAATAAACTTAAGCTCAAAAGCTGATACATTTTTTTTATGCTTGAAATCTTTATTTTAATTATGTATTATCCTCCTAATTACTCTACATCTTCGATAAAGATAACAAATTAACGTAGATTAGAATGAGAATCATAAATAATTTAATTTGATATTTATAGTTTATATTGGAAATGAAAAATTATATTTTTTAGACATCGAATTAAGAGCATTGTTAATGAAGTGTATTTTGCTCCTTGTTGAATTTGTTTGTGGAAGCTATTGTCTTGGAAAATAATTTGAATGTAAATTGAAACTTAAAATAAATACTTTTTTTAATTAAATCATAGCTAGAGATATTATTAAACACATAACGTTGCAGTGCTTAAGGATTGAAATGAGTATACAAGAAGAAAATTTATCTTAAGTAAAATGAAGATATCAATGAAAATGTCACTTGACGCATTTATTTGTGAGTCAGATAGAAAGTATAGCTTGTTGGTTCATTTTAAAATTTTGTGTTTGGCAATAGTAGTTGATCTTAGTTTTGTTTCCATTTTTCTATTGATGTTTCCTCCCTCATTTGTTTTCTACTATACAATTTTAAATATCACAAAATACGAAAAAGAATGGGGTGGTATTTTTTTCTCTCAATAGAAATGAAGAGAGAGAGAGGTTCCCTTTTAAAAATATCTCTTTTAAATTTATGTTTGCATTTATTATAGGAATCAGCAAGCATACCTGAATCATGTTTATTTGGTGATGAGATCGTAAGTATATATATTGTGGCTGGAGGGACACGAGTCAGAGAAGTTTGCTTTCATGAATTTATAACCATTGAGAATAACAGAGACAGTATCACATTATGTAAAATTTTTTAGAGTCTCTTATTGTGTATTGAGGAATTCAGAACACATCTCTCATCCTCGCCTCTGAGTTAGGGATCAAAACTATGAGATCAGTCACTCAAAACGTTATGTATGGATCTGAAGGGATATTCAAGTAAATGAAACTGGGATTTAAATCATTATGTAGGAATTTTTTTTCACAATTATTACAATAAAACGAGTTTGTAAAAGTATGATGTGACGTTTACGATTTTACTTTTTTTCTAATCTATTTCTAAGGCATCTGAATAGTTGCATATTTTAAACTCTGAGCAATAAAAGCTAATACCAATGAGAGATTGTTTCTGAAATGTTGATAAGTATATGTTTTTCACTGATAATCTTATTTTTGCATAATGGCATTGCCAAAATGTTAAACAGTGTGCTCACTAAAGTCCCTCACCATCCCAATATTTTATGAATGACAAGAGTTATAGTCATAAAAGTGGGGTACAGTTACATAAAAGAACTACTTACAGCACCTCCCGGTGGATAAAATTGAATCAGCGTTCTGTGTGTGATCTTAGAAACAGCATGTGCTACATAAAAAATGTCAATTACAATATTGCCCACCATCATCAATTTATTACAATAAAACATCTTGCGCACAAAAATGATACAAATGAAAAGCACATAATGCACATGTACAAGTATTTAATCGCGTTCTGTAAAATTGCACTGCACAAAAATTAGGCTGTTCATCTATCTGTCATGCTCAAAATTATTTTCTTCAGCAACAATATACTACTGAACACGGGTTTGTATTTCCCACAGCACTGTCTTCAACATGGCACGTGACACGCAGGAACAAACATCCCCAATACGGTTTCAAAGTTCCTGCAGTATTGGCGGAGGGGTTGCATGCATTCTTTTTTTTTTATGTATCCTTACAAAAAAGTTCAATGGGTTCAGACCAGCTGGCCATGCAAACCACTCAATGCAACCACCGAACCTTATGACGTTGCTGGAATTTGTCTCAAATGTACTGTATGGCCTTCTGCGAAGAGGCACCGTTGTGTTTTAACTAGACAATCCGGAGATAACTGCACGGCAAATTCTCCAGAAAATTAGATATTTCTTCCTTCAATAAGGACAAGTATCTGGACCCATTTAATGCTTCCTCGTAAGACATCGGATCAATCAGTTTGGTTTTAAATATTCTGCACCAGACATTTATAGACCAGCGAGCGAACTTGAAGTCATACATCGACAACGCAACTAGGACTATTTCACCGACCAGAAATTGAGTTTGTGTACTACGGGCTAAAGTACAGGCTATCGTACTACGGACTATCGTACTACGGGCAAAGCATGCCTCGTCCGTCTTTGAAAAGTTGGGAATCAGAAAAGTTCATGAGTGTGACATTTTTCTTTTCTTCTGCATTATGTCGAGTTCCAATTACGGAAGTTACAAACCAAATAAATATGCATTTTAAGCCCTTTATTTTTCACATCAATTTACGGAAGGTGTCTTCATTTACTAAACCAATGATGCTAAACAACTTTGTAATTGACTATTAATGTTTTTGAGATAAGAATACTAACCCAAAATTCATCCACTATATGATGTTAAAAGCAGTTTTCTGTGTAACAGATGGCATTTTACCATATATATATACTTGACCCTACTTTTATGACTATGGCTCTTTTCGATCGTAAATTATTTGGGGGGTCAATAGACTTTAGCTGACATACTGTATACTCGTATAATTCTTTCTAATAGAACATTTTTCCCTCGTTAAAAGAAATTTAAATACATAATTAATGTTTTTTACAAATTAGTTGGTAACAGAATTCAAACGTATGTAATTTATAATGAAATTAAAAGTAAAAGTATTCTCGAAGAGCTATATGCTATACGCATTAAACTGAAAGATCTATTATGTGTTGGTAACTGTATGTGGCTGGTTGTTTTGATTAAAAAAATTAATGTGATTTAGATTTCTCTAATGAATATACTTCATCGTGCATTTCAAAGCTACAAAGTTACTTAAACGATGTTTTAATAGAGTAAAATATATTTTGATTTGCTTGAACAAACAATAATATCTATATTGATTTACACAAAGCTCTTTTGCCAACGATCCTTTTCACTTTGAAACATGAATAAAAGATAGGAATTGCACCTTTTCCCTTTATTTAAACAAGAAACACATTGTTGAAAATGTTTTTTTTTAAGTTTAAGTGCCCAATGAATGAAATACTAGCATCCTCTTACTTATTTCTATTCGAAATCAAAGTTGAATTGTCTCCTATTCATTTTTTGCAAACATTTTAATTACGAATGACATAAATAATAATTATGTTTAATTATGCACACACTTTTTCATAATTGAAAGTTTTTAAAATACTTCAAATATCAAACAAAAAAATTTCCCATTAAAAGTTTACTTCTATCATACATCATTGAATGCGTTTTTCATTTGCTTAGATATTCATAATCCAGCCTTCGTCATAGGAATTTTTAAGTTTGTAAGTACAATATATTTTTGTGTTTATTTGAAACCTAAAAATACTAACCAATGTAATTTTAAGTCCTAATAGGATGGCACAGAGGTATTTTATGTTCCTTTGATTTAGTATTTTTCTCAATAATAAAATGTCCTAACTCATTTATATTATAAAGAGTGTTTTTTTCAGGTATAGAAGCTTAAGTTGGCATTACTTTCCAAGATGGCGAACGATTTAACAGCTGTCAAGTGATTTATTCTCTGTTTGGTTTGGCAATTCATCAAAACGATCATCAAGTAAGGCGTAGATTCGTCGAATGGGCCCAAAACGAGATTGCCGCTGTTCCCGATTTTCATAAGCGAATTTTGTTTAGCGATGAAGCGCACTTCTGGTTGAATGACTACGTCAACAAACAAAACTGCCGCGTTTGGAGTGAAGCTAATCCACAAGTGTATGTCGAAACACCGTTACATCCAGAAAAACTGACTGTTTGGTGCGCTTTATGGGTTGGTGGAATCCTTCTTCAAAAACGATGAAGGCCGCAACGTTACAGTCAATGGTGATCGGTATAGAGCCATGATTACTAACTTTTTCATTCCTGAATTGAACAATCATGATGTCCAGGAACTGTGGTTCCAAGAAGACGGCGCAACATGTCACACGGCTCGTGCCACAATCGATTTATTGAAAGACACGTTTGGTAACCGCCTAATTTCACGTTTTGGACCTGTGAATTGGCCTCCAAGATCTTGTGATTTAACACCGCTAGACTATTTTCTGTGGGGATATGTAAAGTCATTGCTCTATGGGGATAAGCCACAAACGCTTGACCATTTGGAAGACAACATTCGCCGTGTTATTGCCGATATACGGCCACAAATGTTGGAAAAAGTCATCGGAAATTGGACGTCCAGATTGGAATACATCCGAGTTAGCCGAGGCAGTTATATGCCAGAAATCATATTTAAAATGTAATGCCACAAGATTATTTTTCGAATAAGAAAAATTCATGTCAATCGAATAATACATCGTTGTTTTATTGCAATTTAAAGTTCTATACCTCTAAAAAAAACCCTTTACAAAGAAACTAGTGAAACACAGGCCGTAACCAAGGAAAAAAAGAGTTTAATTATTTTCATACTTAAAGAACAATAAATAAGAATATAAGTTAAATCAAATATCATAACTAAGTTTAAAAAGTCCTCATTTTTTTATTATATTTCTTTCTTTCTAACATATAATGTATTACACGCGTTCTTTGTATAAAATATTAAATATAGATTTTATAAGATTGGTAAAGTGAATATGAAATACATATTTTTTAATTCTTTTTTTTCTTTCTGAAAAAATTATATTTACCACATTAAATTGTCTAAAAAATGCAACACAGATGTCAATTAATAAAAACATATTCGGCCACCATTGCCTTTACTATTAATTAATAAAGCTTTTATTGTTGAGTTACATATTTTAATATTGACTAAAAGCACCATCCAAATATACGTGACCAACATTACTAAACTCTCTTAGTTTCCCTCTCATCAATTTGATTAGCATATTTTATGCACATAATATAAACAGTAATGAAACGTGCTTTTCTAGGCGTACTTTTCACCTTTAATCATTATTGGAATAACTATCTCACAAAATAAATTTTGGTTACTTAATTACAGTCATTTATAATAAAAAATAATTAAATCTAATAATATCCTTCAATCACAGCTGGGCATTTGCATAATGTTCCAGACATCACAAAATGAAAAAAAAGAAAACACATTTTTTCCTCCAACTTTTATACTAGTATAGAAATTATTGCTGGATCAACAAAGAGATTTCTTGCCTGAGGGATAAACTAAATCAACCATACAGAAACCAAAAATAATCTAGATCAAAGTCGAACCATTCCCAAGTTATTTATTTACCACAAAAGCAGAGATGAGGTGAAACAAAAGTGGAAGAAGAAAAAGAAAAACTATTTTTCTTCCGTTTCAAGGAAAGAAAGAAACTGACTGCAATTTTTCCGTCAAACACCTTCTAATGAAGAAGGTTTTCTTTTTTCAACAATGTCATGTAAAAGTAAAGATTTAGTTTAAATAGAAATTGGAAGAAGGTGAGAAAGATAAAAAATGTATTGTTCATGTGGAAGAATTTACTGAAGTCCCAGGAAGATTTTAATCTCACACTCTTATTTCATTTCTTGGTGAAGGAATAACATGACCTTTTCTAACAAAACATGCTGAAAAGCATTATAACTTTCTGTACGTTCTAAAGGAAGAAGAATGTAAACTGATGTGTTTTCTAAAAAGTTAGAAATTTGAAGCAGAGCCGAAATATTTTTTTTTTCACTGTGGCTGATTGGAACTAACACGAAAGTGATACCAATGATTACAATTTCCAATCTTAGAGAACAACCAGAAGCAATTTTCTCACGGAATGTAAGAGGAAAGTTGTCGTAGTTGGAATTTTATTGAAAAGTTATTTTCTTTTCAGGAAACTAACATTTACATTCAACAGTAAAAAAGAAAAGAAAACAGAAAGTTAAATTATGTTTTGCAAAATGTTATCTGAATTTGATTTGAGTTGGAAAGTAAAGTAAACATCAAATAAAAATCATAGCCAGATTTTTCTATTTCACTTGATGCAATTATTTTGATTTTTTTGATACTATGAATGGTTTTTCGATTACATTAGGAGTTTGAAATGGAAAATTTCTTTTAACTTGTTTTTACATCTTTTTTGTTTTAATATAAATATTTTTATAAGGAATAGAATATATTAAAATATTGCAGCTCATTTCGTTTTTTCCAACTCAAAAATTTAAAATTTTTGAAAAGTGCACAATTTGAATTGATATCATATGCATCATTGCAAAGATTTTCGTCTCTGATACCTAACTATTTATTGACCACATTGAGCAGGTATGTTAACGTTTCATTATATCATGTTCACCCTCTCATTTGCTGCCAATTTAAGTGTAGTTATGATAACTGTTTAATTAAAATAAAAAAAGGAGAGTATTCTGAATTTTAAAAAAGTTATTAATTCAAAAACATTATTTGTATCTCAGAAATATTTACTTTCCATACTTCGTTTTAATTTAGAAAATAATTCCTTGTTAATTGAAAAAAATGCATGTATCCGTTTAATTATTGGTATTTCTTTCATGTTTAATTTTTATTGTTAAAAATATTTGTTTGGTTAAAGTATTATTTTGTCATGTTTGTACATCAAGTACTTTTTTCCTTTAAATAATTTATAAAAATTATTTTAATTTATATGAATTAATTTTATTTATTCATATTTACATTAATTATAAACTGTACATCAAACGATTCAATTTTCCTTCTGTTTACACTATGTTAATCTAATTCTGGACTTGTTTGTTGATTCTGAAAAAATTGTGTTTTGGTAGATGATGCTATGGCACAAAAATGCTAGACAAAACTTTTTTTGTCAATAACTCTTTTATTGGCCCATTATTCAGCACAAAGTTTTGTTATGGACATAAAATTTTTGTTTGATAATTAAAACCTTTATCTCATTGTAGATAAAAAAAATTAATTTTCTACTTTAATTTAAGATATATGAAGAGAAAGATAGAGAAGGGGATATATATATATATATATATATATATATATATATATACATTTTGAATGCTGCGTCAAATTACCTACTATTAAAGCTATTAGCAATTTTTTTAACAGGAAATAAAAATATTCAAAAAATGTAGATAATAATAACATAAAACCGCCGAGGAAAAAAGTACGGAAATGGCGAAGATATACAATGTATTTAAACATTTGCTTACAAATTCAAACTGGTCGTCTGTCCCATGACCATGTGTGACGTCACGCATCTGTGATATCAGCACAAAAACCTTCTTGGTTGTAGAATATATTTTTTTATCTTACTAGACCGAAGAGTAACTATCAAAGATTATTGTTAAATCCAGCGTATAACGCGAACTTTGAACACAAAAAATAAGATCGAAAATTAAGGGTGTGCGTTTACCCCGGATATAAGAACGATAGCTTTAAAAATAACAAAAATGATGGTCATAAAAAAAATTTACTTCTAGATGCATCGAAACACTGTTTATTTAAAAGAAACGTCTTCCCTTATGAACAAGAACAGTTGTAGTTCTAGAAGTATACTATTTTTCAAAAGTTTGGGATAATACTTCGAATAAATGATTTCAAAACAAAAGAGCTATGCATACTAATATTTCAGATTTCTTCGTTAAAAGGGGGTGCAAGTTATACGGCGAATATATCTAAAAGTTTAAAAAAAATTAGCTTGAAAGTATAGGTGTGCGTTATATACGCCGGATTTTACGGTATAAATAAAACCTTATAGCTACGACAGTGCATGGAAATTTCTTTACGTGTCAAAGGTGTTAGCACGCTGAGATTATTACAAACCTTCTTAGAAACAAACATAGCGCGACGTGTAAAAAAGAGTTGTTAAATCTCCTGGAAAGCTCTTAGGCAAGGAGAAGTATTTTTAGCGAGATCCAGAGGTAACAATGAATGAATCTTGGATCCATCATCATGATTCTTATTTACTCCCTTAACTCAAAGATCGTAGGATGCAAAGTCTGCCGAGATGATCCTGATATCGGTTCTCTTCCGACTGTTGAACTGACTACTTGAAAAAAAATCAATCACCAATAATACCGTATAATGCTCACCGATGCACAATTGTTTTAAGCTCTGATCCAAAAAAAAATCGTGATATAATTAACAAAGGCCGAGGGTGTGTTCTTGCCGACGGTACGTGGACGTGACTTTGAAAGTTTTGTACATCCGCTCTATCCTTCAGTCAAAGCGACTTTTGCTTATTCCCCAAACACAACCCTTCCCTTTCCAAGAGGAGTCGGTTATTTAACGACAAAAATTATGGCATTCAAAAGGTGGAACTATATATGGCTTTCGACGCAGTCGGCTGAGTTCTAAAATGACAGCATTTTGTAAGCTTGGTATAATTGTGGATGGTCACTATGTAGAGATATCTTATGAATAATAAATAAAAATAAGACTTTTTTTAGGTTACTTTTAGATATAATTATAATTGTACGATAATAAATACTAAATACGATTTTTTAATTCAAAAGGTAATTTTTGTATGTTTATACACAAGGTACTTAAATTTATACTTATAAAAACTTGCACACACACAAGGGATATCAATTTATTTTTAATACTTACATATAATTTGAATAACTTGTTATATACAATTATTTTATGGTATATTGTAGAAAGAATTGAAGGAAGAAAAAATATCAAATTCTGAAAATTAATTCTTAAAATTAGGCAATATTTATGTTTAAATCTTATTTTAGAATTAAAAATTTAAAGAACCTTTAGAACGAGATAAATTGTTTTCACAACAATAAATCTAGCACTATGTATCTTAAATTCAAAGCAGGTTTATACGTAGGAAATTGAAGAACTTTAATTAAGAAATAATTGAATGCTTCTGGAGGAGAATTTGGACAAATTTTCTAATAAATGTTACCTGTGTAAAAGGAAATCTTGTTATTACTCAAATTAATGACACCAAAGAATCCAATTCGAGTTGGAATTCCCATATGTGATTTTAGAGTTTTAAGTATTCCATTGGTTAGAAGAATTTAATTATAAAAGGCATTTGTCAATCGAGGAATAAATAAGGTTTCCACGATTACGAATGCATTGGTACAACTACGTTGCTCGAATCTTATATGCGCATAAAATTTTCCCTTTAAAACATAGTAAAAGTGAGGTTTATTGTAGGTTGGAAGTGCGTATGGAAAGAGTTTATGGATATCGAGTTATCCGTCGCTGTCAAGTAGTCTTGGTCTCGAATTTTTGACTGGTGCAGTCGATTGTAAGTTCTAATCTTGGTGTCACTAAAAACCAGCTGTACAGAGGGTTGATGTATACTAAATATGTTTTGGTTCAAATTCCTCATATTGGCATTAGGTTAAGGAATGGAGAAACCGATGTCTGTGACGAAGAATCCAAATTGCGATGTCATTGGCCAATAGTTTCTAGTTTAGCTTCAGATTGTGACATTAATGAAAATCAAATCAGATAAAGAAACCTACTGTAGAGCCAAAGAATAATCTAATACATTTTAACGTGTCCTATAAATTACGTTTTACACGTTATGTTTTCTTAAATATTTGCATTATACAACTATTATCTAGTCATATCAAGTAGTTCTTGTTCCTCTCAATCTAAGAATTTTTATGCTTCATGAATGAAAAGAACGACTGAGCTCTATATCTGATTCATTTTTATGCATAACCGGGTGCAACTGGACATTTTAATTAAAATAATAGAATACCAGCCCTCAAGTTTTCTATAGGACTTTGTTTTCCTTTTTTAAGTTGTGAGATTTATCTACCCTTTTTCAAATTACCTGTAGAGAAATCATTTTTATGGATTGTTTGATTGGCTTGAAAACCTCTTCTTAAATAACTGTAATTTGTGCTGGTTAAATTTGCTATACTTAATGTAATCTGAAGTGGAAATGTGATGAGGGTAAGAAGTTGGAGGATGTTTTAGTACATTTGTAGATTGCAATTGTAACAGTGGTTGTTCAGATTGTAATTATAAAAAATAGAGCAGATTGTAATTGTAATAAAAGGAACAACAGATTGTAATTGTAAAGTATGATATTCAGACTTAAATGGTAAGGAGAGGTTTTGTGGTTGTAAGTTCAAAGATCGGACTCGGTTGTCGGTTATTAGTAACTGAAAGAACAAACTGTTACTTTCTTTCGGCATGTAATTTTTTTTTTAATTCCCAAAGGAATTTGTGGAAGGTTTTTCACAAAAATGACCCCTGAGGAAATCACACAATTGTTTTAATGTATATCTTTTCAAAGTATTTAAACTGTTAATATAAGCGAGGAATTGTTTGACTTCTTCGGTGAATTTTCAACTGTATTATTAATACTTGCATATAAACATAAAAACAAAAGCCGAAGAAAATTATATAAAATATGCCATAACAAAAAAGTAACTACAATATATATAAATAAAAATATCAGTCACACACATTCAGTACATAGAAAATAGGTACTTACGTTTTATCGCAACAATCACCAACTCTATTAAAAACTCGCCAATTTGGCAATCCTGCTTTCTTATGTGTCGTACGCTCTGAATTGGCAACCAGTGGCTTAATTTCATATAATGTCGTCTACAGGTTGAGACAATACGTAAGTACCAGAAAATAATATGTTCAAATAAAAATAAAATATTAAGCCAGACCAATTTTAACAAAAAGAAGCGTTTGAGGAATATTTTGTCATGCATAAATTACAATTCTATGTCCTTAGAGTGCATTTTCGACAACATTCATAAGTAATAAAATTGGAAAAAAATAAAAATAGCTTTTTTCTACAAATATAACCAACACTTCGAAACATAAATTCAAGAAAAATTGTGCTTATATATATTTCATTTACAAAATTAAATTCTCTCCAAAGTTAAAAATTGCACGTATTATACTCCATTTTAAAAATAGTTATTTGCAACTGGAATTCATATATTAAAATTTTTCATTTAAATCCACCTTCTTTACTACCTTTTATGCATCTTAAAAATAACAATTAAGGAGAGAATACATCATTATAATGAGTATTGAGGCGTGGAAATCATATCTGATTTTGAGTTTATGCTTATTAGCTTTTAAATAGTCAAGTCATTTTTAAACATAATTGAATCTATCGTAATTACTTTATTAAATGCTACGTATAAAGTCACTAAGATGAATGCATTTGATTAGTAAAAAGACTTAGTATTAAATAGATCTTTTCAAATCCAGTGCTTAAATGGAAAAAAAGTAACTCGTGTTCAGAATATTTGAAAGGTTCTAAATGAAAAGAAATCTTTTAGTCTCTATCTAATCATTTATTGCTTTTTTGCTTATGGAAATTTTGTTTTCATTAAGGATTTTATAATGGAAATAAACTTCCTTTTATTATTGCTGTTGTTACTGATTGCTAATTTAAGTTTAAAATGCTATTATTCATATTATTAGACTTGAAATAAAAAGCTTAATATCTCAGAATAGTGGAAGTTAATGTAATTGTGTTTGAGAATAATATGTCGGCGAAATTGTTCGGCTATTTTAAAACCCATATTTAAAACCAGAAATATATTTACAGAATATCTAGCTCTAAACTTTCACACTTTGCTAGTGAACTTATACATCTAAATCTCAATGTGCTAGACGCTAATTTTACTTCAAATGAAAATTTTTGTATTACATGAGAAACTTGCTCTCAAATCTCAAAATGTTTAAGCATTTAATAGCATTGAAGAGAAGAGACACAGTTATTTGTTAATCTTATACATAAATTAGAATGTTTGTATTTTTGATGGTATTATGGTATACAAAGGCAATAATGGTAATTATATTTTCTATGCCATGGAGATTTTTTACAAATTAATGTATTGCATGTAATAAGTTAAATAAGTTTGAAACTATACATGAAAATATATACAAATATTTATACAAAAATTTGTTGCCAACAAAAATAAGAGAAATATTGAATATATATACAAAAATAATGTTTTTTTAATTGTGTGTGGAACGTAACTTTTACGAAGTTGCTATCTCAAGTAATAACCGATTGCATTTAACATGTAAAATCTATATTTTTTTCATTCGTATCATAAGCGATACAATCGAGATTAATATATTTATTGTAGATTTGTTCTTTAGTAAATATATTTTATCAATGCATTCGAATGGTAGGCAGAACAGTCTTTTAAAAAAATGACTTTAGAGAAAATTTCAAGGAAGTATATATATTTTTTAATAATAATAATTTAAAAAATCATTATCCATGATACAAAGATTTGCTATTTGAAAAAAGATACTATAAAACTTCCTTGATTACATTATTTTAATATTTCTCTCCATAAAAGGTGTATTTTGAAGGTTCCTATAATACTAGAGAGAAATATTAGAATTTAAATTATTCGAATCCTCCTTTTGCGTACGCAAATACATAAAAGTACAAATGAATATATTTTAGAGTGAATGCATCCTATTCACAATATTCTAGAACTGCATTTTTCCAAATAATATAATACTCAAATTGGAAAACTGCCTGTCATTGTTCAACATGTTCGACACATCTTTCAATATATTACGATAAATATTTCTTCCTCAATACATAGTTCTTAAGCTCCCATGGGGTTATAGGTAATGCATTTCGAATTAAGAACCTCATAGCACAAAGCTTTTATCTGTGACACGCATCTCTGCACAAAAGGGTTTAAGAGTTCATTGAAGTAGTAGAAAATGTTTCATTCTGTGTGTGTGTGTGTGTGTTATGCAACTCCTTTCAAAATTTCAGATGAATTACACGCTTTAAAAAGATACATCTCAAATCCGAAAGATTTATTTGAGTGAGGAAGAGAATATATTTTACGGATAACTTTATCAAGATCATACCTCTAAGGTATTCTAATTTTAGACGATTCATGTAAATCCTTTATAAGTTAAGAATCATTTTATTCATTTCCATCCACATTTGTATAAAATTTAACAGGCTGAGATATTAAAATCGTAGGGGATAGACGAATATTCAGAATGAATCTCTAAAGCAAATATATTCATGTTTTAAAAGCAGAGTGAAATGTTTGGAAGAGATGTACCAAATTTATTTCGTCTAGTGTAGATTTGGTATTGTTAAGTAACCATGGGGTCTTTAAAGAATAAAAATATTCCATTTGTGTCATATTAATATACAAATTATTATTGTTCTCAAAACTCTTTACATTGTATGAATTCTATAATTTACAAGGGGTACCTGTATTTTTCTTCTACAATAAAAGTTTCAAGCTTGCTCTATAGGGGTACTAATCTTTATAACAATCAAATATAAACTAGCTTTACTTATTAACTTTTTATTTTCATTTATCTAATGTATTTGACTAGATTTTAAAACACAAATATGTTGTACCCAAACTCCATTCGTGTTATGTTAGAAACAACCGAAGGAAAAGACATATCTAAAACTCAATATCCTTAAATTCAATTAATTCCATACATAATAAGTTTGCAAAGAGCTAATGAGAGTAAATTGGTCCTAATTAGTAATAGTATAAGTTACAATTACCTAACAAGAATTTGTGAAGAAATGCAGAATCATGAGTTATTTTCGCTAAACACTGATAACAAAGTTGCAGATATCATATGCATAAATACGGGGATAATTCAAAATACAGTTCTGAGAGGTATAATGCAAACTATCACCAACACATTACTGACTTCTTCCTCCACTTAGCTTTAACCCTTTTGGTGACCATTTATTTCTCTTATGAATTTCTTGCAGTTGTTATGTTATATTAACAATCAAACAATAGTATTTAGGAAAATGTATTTTATTTTGCCAAATTTTATGTTTTATGTTTACGCCAAATTTTTAGTAGGCAGGGGAAGAATACTTCTCAAGAAACCATTCACCATCATAAAAAAAATTAAGTTTAATGGTGATTATTTGCCATGAAAAATTAGAAGCGTGTTGCAATGCTCAAGGGGACACCACATTCTGCACATATGTAGCGGGTCATCGTTTCTTGTCTCTTTCTGCTTCATTTCCTACATCGTCTATAGTTAGAAAGGTATATGCATATATATATGTTTTCTCACACTAGATAAGCGCCCATCGTTCGGAACTACACACTTCTTTGCTTGGACGCTAGAAGGACGTCCTTTCCTTTTTCTTGAGGAATATCCAAGGTAAGGACTATTTAGCTGAGACGAGTTCTTGCTATACAGAATGTTAGCTGGTCTGAACTTCTCTTTCTTTTGTTCACTTGTGACAGAAGAAATTATTTATTATGGCAAGTTCAATAAGAAAATAAAAGATACGATGCCACCATTTTTCAAATCTTCTTCGGGTTCTTTTTTCAGGTGTATTTTGTAAGATCATGTAGGTGGGAAATAATCTTCTCAAAGCCCACAAAGAGTTAAATAGCAACTATCATTTACATGATATGGTTCCTTTACAGAAAGAGGTTCTCAAATCAAACAGCTTTCTCTGAAGAATTAGTAGATAGACCCGAAAAGGTCTAATAAACAGCTTTAGTATTATGTTAACTCTTAGTTGATATCTAATTAAATCAAACTATCTATCAAATCGACATGTTTCACTCATAAGACATACTCAGGTTGTTCTGTCTTTTTGGCTTCACCATCAACAAAACTCAATTTCAATTTAAAGTAAGTATGTTTTTACTTTTTTTTTTTTTTGAGAAAAATGTAAGAGTCAGGTTAAAAAGCCCTATTCCGTAAACCTAATTAGTAAGTATTTTTATAAAATAAATTTAGAGAATTTGTAAGCAGTATTAATGAATTTTTGAAAGTTCTAAAATTGATTCTCAATGTTTGATTGTATTAAGGTTAATTTCTTTTGGATTGAATTTTTATAACATTACTGACCTATTCTAACGAAAATGTGTTTTCAATACTTATTTTAAAATAAGGCACATCTATCCTCTCATATGGCTTAAAATATCCTTTTCGATTAACCAGAATAAGTAACAGGGCATTTCATAGGTGTTGAGAACACTGATCAAACGTTTTTCGCATTTTTGTTATGAAAGGTCTTAACATACGAAAGTATTCAAGAAATAGAAAATATTGATAGAATAAATTGTCAAAACATAGCAAACATGAATAATAATTCTACAAAAAAAAATTTTAAAAAGTTCCAGAGTTTCATAACTTGAGGGGTAAGTCAACCTCTTTTCAACGTACATGATATGCTTTCATTCCAGCAAAAGAAAACAGCCATCTGTTTGGAAGATAACAGGAAAATATCTGCAACTAAAGAACAAAAAAAGTACGTATTTTCTATACCGAAACCTATTTTCCTGTTTTTCAGTTTTTCCCTTCGGTAAAAATAATCTTTTTGTACCCCGCAAAAAGTCATACTTATCTATTTTCTTTCATATTTCCCCCTATATTTTGAAAAAAAGAATAACTATGAGAAAAATATTAAGAAACTATTTTCGGAATACGTTCAAGCCAAGTGCATACAATTCGACAGCATTTTCTGCTTAAAAAAATGAGATATTAATGTCAAATTAGAGCTAAAAATGCTTTTCATAATTATTTAAAGACCTGACACATAAAATTATAAATATTTAAATAATTATATATATTTATAAATTGCTATTATTTTTTTAAAAAAATTGACTATTATTTAAATAATAAAGTTTTTTTAATCCATTACTTGTTTTTAAAAAGCAATTAAGGGAGAAGATTAAATTGTTGGTAAAAGTAATTTTCATTGGAATGAAATAGCGCTAACATTGTTTTCTGATGTTACAATTTTACTTTTCTTGACTCAATTAATACATGTAGTGGGAATGACTGTTAGTGGTAATGACTTGAGTAATGTCTGAGAGACTAAGATAGTGTTACTAATGCATCTTATAAAACATTTATTTAAGGAACTGATCAATTCTTTCAGTATAATTTGTATTTTAATCTTGTTCAAGTATTTTGTGTTTTAAATTTCATTCATCATTTGCACAGAGCAACTATTTCCCAATGATAAGATAATTTTGTAACTTAACAATTTTTATATAAAGTATTTTACCTTTGTCCGATTCGCCGGTTTCCACCAAAATTGTACGAGCTACCAAAAATTGGTCACAATCGGTTTGCCCGCATGTTGTACGGGCACTGATATTTTCTTTCTTTCTTTGATTTGCGAGTATTTTTAATTCTTATGGTTATATTATTTAGTATTAGTGCTTTTTAAGATGATACAATTTGTCCATGGTACTGAAATGCTTTTCATCCGCCCTTTTTCTTTGTAATTAATGCGGAAATTATATAGTGTTTAGTTTTGTACAAAAAAAATTTCCATTTTTAAACGTTCTAGGTTTAAAAAAATTGACCACATGTAAGAATCATTTTATAAAAAAATTTGTCTATATTTCTGGTTTCGGTTATTGTTTCTTTTTAAAATGTTTACCCTTTTTTTCCATTGTCAAAAGGTAAAAAGAAGTTGATAAACCTAGTGAAAACATGTGTGGGAAATAAGGAAAATGAGGCAGGCATGATTTTTGTTATGTTGTGTTTATTTGTTATGTGTAGGTAGTCGCAGTAAGCTTGTGGTGAAATCTGTGAAAACTGATAAGCTACTTACTCTGTTACCAAAAAATGTGGCAAGTGACATATTGCAATCACAAAAAGAACATTTCAGCATAACAACATGAAAATGATTTTAGTTGGGAATTAGGATACAAGCTGTATCAAAAAGTAAATAATGAATGGCAGATAAAGCATTTACGTCGAGAAAATTATGTCTAATAGGCTGTGACCTCTATGAACGGCTATACAAGCTTCAAAACAAGCGACCATACTGTTTATGAGGGCGTCAATAAGTATTCGTGACTACAAATCGCCTTTTTCCAAAAGCGGGACTTTTAATTCCTGGGGTATCCTGAGAAGAGTCCTATGTTGAGAAATGGCTCTACTATACCCTTCAAAACATATTGAAAAAAATTGTGATAGATCGAGTGTGAATCCGTACGGCGAATATAAAGGGTGTTTTTTTAGAGGTATATAACTTTAAATTGCAATAAAACAACGATGTATTATTCGATTGACATGATTTTTTTATTGGAAAGATATTCTTGTGGAATTACATTTTAAATATGATTTCTGGCATATGACTGACATGGCTGGCTCGGATATAGTCCAATCTGGACGTCCAATTTTCGATGACATTTTCCAACATTTGTGGCCGTAATCGGCAATAACACGGCGAATGTTGTCTTCCAAATGGTCAAGCGTTTGTGGCTTATCCGCATAGACCAATGACTTTACATAGCCCCACAGAAAATAGTCTAGCGGTGTTAAATCACAAGATCTTGGAGGCCAATTCACAGGTCCAAAACGTGAAATTAGGCGGTCACCAAACGTGTCTTTCAATAAATCGATTGTGGCACGAGTTGTGTGACATGTTGCACCGTCTTGTTGGAACCACAGCTCCTGGACATCATGATTGCTCAATTCAGGAATGAAAAAGTTAGTAATCATGGCTCTATACCGATCACCATTGACTGTAACATTGTGGCCTTCATCGTTTTTGAAGAAGGATTCCACCAGCCCATAAAGCGCTCCAAACAGTCAGTTTTTCTGGATGTAACGGTGTTTCGACATACACTTGTGGATTAGCTTCACCCCAAATACGGAAGTTTTGTTTGTTGACGTAGCCATTCAACCAGAAGTGCGCTTCGTCGCTAAACAAAATTCGCTTATGAAAATCGGGAACAACGGCAATATCGTTTTGGGCCCATTCGACGAATCTACGCCTTGCTTAATGATCGTTTTGATGAATTGCCAAACCAAACTGAGAATAAATCACTTGACAGCTGTTAAATCGGTCGCCATCTTGGAAAGTAATGCCAACTTAAACTTCTATACCTGGGAAAAAACACTCTTTACATTCCTTCATTAAATTGATCAACAATATGAATTATATCACTACATACTATCGTCTGCAAAAATGTATTCCGGTCCCATAGCATCCAGAAAAACCTCACATAGGCTTCCAGAATCTCATTCTTGTAGCGCTGTCAGTTGACAGTACCCGCATCGAAAACATACAGAAGTGTATGACTGCCCAACATTATGCCATCTCCCACAAGCATTCCTTTGTTACCAAATTGCCGATTTTTGTTACGTGAACGGATGAAAAAGAGCTTCGTTTTCGCTCGAGGTGATGACTCGAACAGAATCACTTTGTTTGGTTCATTTCGATTTAGCACTGAAAAGAACACGTCATCAGTCTTGTGGTATACATGACCGATGTTTTCAGCTGCACATTAATCGGTCTTCCTTGTTGGATGCAGTCAAAGGGACGCCCCAGACTAGACACCGGGCGTAAAGACCAGTCACTGCAAAACGACTGTAGACTGTTTGCCAGGAAATTCTTCTTCCAGACACAGCAGCAAGATCACGAGCTAGCTGAAGAGCCACTGTCTGCCTATGTCGTCATGCGCTTAATACCAAGTACTGATCTTGTGCTGATATCGATGCCCTATGCCGACATTGGTGAACCATCCTAGTGAGAGTACCACTTGTTAGTTAGTTAAATTCATAACCAAGATACCAATTTCGTGCCACTTGTAACCATCGAACCACCTCTACCTAAGATTAGTTAGATTCCATCCTCTCAAAGGCTCTCCATCTTAAGGAATCATTTAAATGATTATGAGAAGCCATTCTCTCCATAGATAGACTAATTTGTTTGTTTTAATGCAAAATTCACGAAACTGAAGCCGAAATCCCCATATGCTTGAACGGTCTCAATCCAGTATTTCTGCAAAAACTAACGCTAATTAACCTCTTTACCTAACTGAAGATATTTTTTGTCCCATCCGTTCTTCAAAATATATAAAATAAAAATTCTACCAGTTTTACTGGAGGTATTTTAATATTATAAATAAAAACAAGTTTTTGTAACCTTAATTTTTGATATGAGTATACATACAATGATGCGAGTCTTCCATAGGACCTTCCCTTCTAAATCAATCTGTGATAATACATCTAAATATCAACCATTCAAATGCTGTTTTAAAAAGTTCTGCGATGGATTAGTGTAGCAGTTCTATAAGTTCTTATAGTTACCTTGCAAGATTGATCATCTCTGGTACATTTAGATTTAAGTCTTAACTTGTGCTTCTTAGAAACTGATTCGGATCTTGGCATTCGGATTTTAAATCACGGAAAAACTCACATTCAACCACCTATCTACTTGAAATTGGCTGACATTTTTTTTTATTTGTCTAATGAGATGCCTACCTCGAAATTTTACTCAGCAGTTTCTATTAGAATCTGTAGTTTCTTATAGAAACTACAGTTGTGGCTTAAAAACAGCGGAAACTACAGCTTTTGAATTGTTAAATGAATAATGTTAATGTATCTGAGGTAATTAACATTATTAATCACAATAAGAAATATTTGAACAAACAGAAAGCTACAGCTGTAAATTTATTCATCCACCAGACGTTTCTTGAAGCCTGCTCTTCATGTTAGTAACATGAATACGTTTTACTTAACACATCATTTATTGATTTGTCAATCATCGAAAATTTTAAAGGTATTTAGTACGGATAATGTTATAGAGTTAATAAAATTGTTATTTAGAGTAATATATAGATAAATAATATATATATACACACAGTCCAGTCACATTAATGTGACCACCACGTACTTTCGACTTTGACGTTAAATAACCAATCACATAAGTATGCTGGCATCGCAGTGCTATTGAGCGTATATAAAAGGTGTGTGAGGGCTTCGGAAAACACTACAGTCGTTGGCGTAATGCAAACATGTAAAGAGTTATCCGAAGTCCAAAACGGCATAATTTTTGGCTTTCGGGAAAAGGTTGGAAACATTTCCGAAACGGCGAAGTTTGTGGACTGTTCGTGTGTCACCGTGGTTAAAGTATACCGTGCATGGCAAAATGGGACCGTCCAAAATCAGTGACGTGGCAAATGTGGTGTACCACGGGCCATAGGTGATAGAGGTGACTGATGGCTGCAGAGGTGAGTTCGGGAGAATAGACGTGCTACCGTTAAGCAACATACCACCCAGATGAACCAAGGGGCTACCAACAGTGTCTTCCAAACTACTGTTCAGCGATCGTTGTGGCGTCTGGTTCTCCGAAGCAAGCGCCTATGCTGACTGCTGTTCATCAGCAACGAAGACTGGAATTTTCATACAGGTACCGCAACTGGGCATCCAATGAGAGGCGACAGGTAGAGTTTTCTGATTAATCACGCTTTATATTCCATTGGATGGATGGTTGGTGGCAAATACGGCATGAAACGTCTAAAAGCAAACACCCTGCAACAATTGCTGGCAAGGATCAGGCTGGAGGCGAAAGCATTATGGTCTGGGGAATGTTTTCCTTAAATTTTCTGTGTTTATTCATCATTGTGGAAAGCACGATGGATCAATAGAAGTACGCATCTGTCCTTTCAGACCATGTCTACCCCTTTATGCGCATTGTTTTTCCTCAAGATGGCGGCATCTACCAGCAGGACATTGCGGAGTGTCATACAACTGACAGCCTACGTGCGTGGTTCAAAGAGCACAAGGATCAGTTTATCATGCTTCCGTGTCCAGAAAACTCACCTGACTTAAACCCAATCAATAATCTATGGAACCATTTCGATCGGGTTGTTCGCGCCATGGATCCTCACGCGCGTAATCTAGTGCAGCAATAGATTCGGCATGGTTCAAGATCCTAGTGAATACCTTGAGGATCCTAAATGACTATTTTCCCCTCTGCGAAAGATGGTTATTCTGGCTTTTGACAGTGGTCACATTAATATGACTGGACTGTATATATATATATATATATATATATATATATATATATATATATATACCAAAACTTATATAAAGGAATACCTCTTAAGCAAATAATAAAAACTTACCAGTAGATACTATGCACATTCAAAGCAAAAAATAACTAGTTTCACTTTATTCTAATTTTTTGAATAGTCTTCTTTATATTTTCGAACTATTCAGTTATTCAATGAAAGAAATAAAGAAAGCAGCTGTGATTCAATTTGTTAGTTTCAATAATATTCTATAATTAAAATGCTTCCTGTACTATTTCAAAAATTCCTAAACACATATTCAGCATTAGTCTATGCATGATGAATCAATGGCTTTCACGCCACTACTACACTATTCACTTTAGAGGGACCTCTTTAATGTTATTAGCATTTATCGCAGTGACAGAAAATGCCTCTTTCAGCTCCGCAATTCCTTTTAAGTTCCGAATGAGTTACAGATTTTCAATGCAAGCAGAGTTCCGAAAATCTTAAAGTGCGCGACTACGTTCGGAACCGTAATTTTAAAAAAACATATAAATGCATAATTTTTGTGATATTTAGTGTCACTTAGGTTAGAATAGATGTATAGAATTGTTTTAAGGATATTTTGATGAAAATAATTATTTAAATACAATATTTTTGCAAAAAATTCACTTAGAATAACCTTTTTTCAAAATGTTCTCCTTTTATAAAAAAGTCTTCTAAAATAATAATATTTTGCTTATATAAAGTAAAGATTTCTCCAGAGCGTCTGGACTAGGATTTTGAAAATTTCTCAGTATTTTGAGAGTTACAACCAGTTGAAATAATTATCGGAGTTTTTTTATTAAAATTTCTCTCCTATGTTGTTGTAAAACATAGATAAACCCACTTCTAAGTTACATATTTCAAAAATTCTAGTTGAGCTTCTGTACAGAGGTCTGATCTATATACAGGCAAAATATTATTATAATAGAAGCATTTTTCACAAAAGGAGAATATTTTGAAAATTAGTCATTCTATGTTCATTTTTTGTCAAAATATTGTACTTAAATAAAATTTTTTGTAATAATATTTTTAAAATTGTTTTATATACATTTCCTAATCTAAATGACACTAAATATCATAACTATTATCCATTTATACGATTTTGCAAAATCACGGTTCCGAAAGTAGTCGGAAAACTTAAGGGTCTTATAAACAATGACAATTAAATTATGGTTGCGGAGGACGCCGTTTTTTTCGCTCAAATGATCCAAGGGATCCCCAGATAAGTGATATATTCATAAAATATAATAATATATTTTAAATACAAATACTCGGCTTGATTTTATATCATAGCTCTATTTATTAATATAGTAAAGAAGTTTTCAAAAAAAGAACTCAAAACAAAGTACACAATGTTGCCATACAGCACAAGCTAAATTAAAACAAAACAATAATTTCTTGGATGTAGTTGGACGGTTTGTAATTTAAAAAGGGAGTAGCTCTGCTTCAACATTATCAGAATTCTACTATAAAAAGATTTTAGAACTATTCTATATTACAGCTGTTCTTTAAATCCTAAGAAATGTCTTAGGTATAATACATCCTTTTCCCTAATGTGATTTATATATTTTTTTAAATTTCTATCATTATATAAATATGACTCAAGATTGTGAGTAATATATATAATACATGGTTAACCTAAATGATTCATCGGAATTCAAAACACTGCATTGAGAACTATATACGACCTATAAATACGAGTAAAACATGACAAGATACTCTCACACACTTCTTAATTTTAAAATCATCTCTGCCCTCAATTCTAACAACGCTACAGGGCATTTCAGGAACCCCGCATCCCAGTTATTATGACGGACATTGAGAAGCCACTGGTGTACAAAGGGTACAGTTTGGGATTTCAAACCTTCCTTTTAGAGCAAAGGCTTTTTAATTTTTTTAGAACAGAGATTGCGTCTACGCACTTTCTTGTATATGTGTTTTTTTATAAAAAATACTTTATAAAAAGACCTTAATACCTTTTCTATAAAAGAAGCCTACATACGCCATGATAGAAACACGCTATTGTACGTCTAGGGGGAACTTGATTACTAGATTCTGGGCTGATATGTGTAACGTATAACCAAGCAGACCCACATTGAACATTCGTAGTATGTATTAAAAACTTGCTGAGTGCATTTATTTTTTCATACACCTTCCATCTTTGTGTGTCATATACTTGTAGATAAAAAATTCTTTGAAATTCGATAAATCATTTAGGTTAATCTTGTAAAATGCCTAAGGAAGTAAGTGTCCACTGTTTTCACAAAACAGTTACGAGAAACTAAGAAAAAAAAAAAAACAATCTACCTAGCCCAAGTCTTGATACCTCATTAAATTTAAGTAGAAGAGAATGAGAATTACTACCAATCTCTAAGACTCGGATGGGGGGAACTTATACTTGACTTATAAAGGAAAGGTTGCTAATCTTAAGGTATCCGACTACGTTCGGAACCGGGATTTTGCAAGCGCGTATAAATGGATAATATTTATGATATTTAGTGTCACTTAGATTAGAAAATGTATATAAAATTGTTCTAAGAATATTATTACAATAAAAAATTATTTAAGTGCAATATTTTGACAAAAAATGAGCATAGAAAGACTAACTTTCAAAATATTCTCCTTTTGTAAAAAATGATTTTATTACGATAATATTTTGGCTGTGTATGGATCTGTACAGAGCCTCTGTACAGAGACTTAATTAGAATTTTTGGAATATATAACTTAGAAGTGAGTTTATCCATGTTTTACGACAGTAGAGGGGAGAAATTTTAAGAAAAAAACGACGATAATTGTTTCAATTGGTTGTAATTCTGAAAATAATGCGAACTTATCAAAAAAAAGTTCAGACTCTCTGGAGAAGTCTTTATTTTATATAAGTAGTAAAATATTATTAGTTTAGAAGCACTTTTTATAAAGGGAGAATATTTTGAAAAAAGGTTATTCTAAGTGAATTTTTTGCCAAAATATTGCATTAAAATATTTTTTTTAATCGAAATGTCAAAATAATTTTATACATGCATTCTAATGTAAGTGACGCTAAATATCATGAAAATTATCCATTTATGCGCTTTTTTTAAAATCATGGTTCCAAACGTAGTCGAATACCTTAAGTGTAAAGGAATTAACTTCTCAATTTTGAAAGTACCCAGTAAGTTTATGTCCTACTAGTGATTTCTACTCTAAAGTTAGAGATATAACATATCTAAGTTTCTCCTAAAGGTCATCCATATATTAACAAACACGTCAGTAAAATACTGCCTATACTTGTATCTTAATGTGGCAAAAGTGGTATAGCAATGTTTTGTGTCAGATTGTGTCAAAAAAATCTCTCGCCAGGACTCAATCGTAAATTTATTGTATTGAGCATTTGGTTTGCGAAATAGAGATCTGTAATTTAATCATTTTGGTATGTATACACAGAATGAAGAATTTGAAACGTAGTGAATCTCTTCCAGGCTAGATTTACTTGTGTCTCATATCAAATGTTAATGAGATGTTTCCTTATATCTGTAAAAAAGTTATAAAACTAATAGGAACTCTAGGGGGACAAATGTTAAAAATTTTCTTATTGTTTGAATAATTAAAAAATAACGTACAAAATAAGCAAAAGCAGTATTTGGTTGGGGGATGTTGTATATGTGTGTGTTAATATTATTTCTTCTAGCATATATTTTCTGAGATATTATAAAATATCCCCTTCTATTTTAAACACTTATTATTGTTTGTAATTATTACTTAATAGAACGAGTTTATTCTTCTAAGACTGTTAAGACACCGTGAATGATAGGGGCTACTCTGTTGCAAGATGTTGAAAAAATAAATCATTTAATCGTACTATTTTAATCATTTTAATTTAATCTATATAATGCTACTTTTCTCATTTCATTTCTCAAAATAAATACTTGCGAAAGACAAGCTCTTAACGTCATACACTTCTTCCCAGAGTTGGAAAGATGTGCATCCATTCCTTGAATCTAACTTAAATAAACTTTTGTATCAAAATTTACAGTTCTACTAATAAATACTTCAGTGAAATAGAATAAGCTATTGATCTATGTGATCTTTAAACTTGTATATGAACTGAAGTTTTGGCAAAAATCTCCATATAATATGAATAGCAATGATGAACGAAAAACTTTAATACAATTGAAATAAACGTGGTTATTAATGTACCAATTTTATAAACATATTTTGGATTTCAAGTGGGAACCACTGTAAAAAAAAATTGTGAAAACTTATGAATTGTGTTATTAACTAATATCATTTTTGGTAGTTAAAACGCAATTTAAAGAATGATAATTTTATAAGTGTTTTACATGATATTTTCCGGAGACCCCACGTTTTCTTCAATCTTATTAGAAACATATTATATAACTTTATAAAAAAAATTCTCAGACACAAATTAATTTTTTTTTCTTAAGTTAGCCAAAGCTCCACAAAACAATATGAGTTTCGTAAAGCAATTTTTTTAGAATAGAAAATTTAGTTGTAGAATTGAACAAAAACCCTGAAGTTTGGAGAACTATGATTATAAATTGGAAGTTTTGAAAATCTTCTGATTCAATCAGATAAATTTAAAAGCAATCCTCCATCGATATTAAAATAATTGAATATATTAATCGAATATTCTGCAATAAGAGAGAGAGAGAGAGAGAGCATGCATACGAAAAATTCTTTTTTTCTTTTTGAATTTTTTTATGCTCCAAAAACTTTTCCTTAGAACCATCCATCAAAAATTTTGACAGTCTCATAAAACAAGAATCAATAATAGAATTCATAGCTATCCGGGTATTAAAAACTTGAGACAGTTTCATCGATTCATCATCAATTGAATTTGCCCAAACCCTTATACAAAATAGGCCAACCTTCAAAATGCAAATTTTTTAAATTAAAAAAATGTATTTAAAACCTGAAACAATAAAATATAACTTGTCAAGGACTAGGGTTTGCGGCCACGGGAAAATCGAGTTTTTTTTTCTAATCCTGAAATTCCGGGATTAAAATTATTAATCCCGGGATCAGATTTTGGTCTGAATTATATTTTGAAATTTTTTTCTCATGAAATTTTCTTAGAATTTAAACTTTAGGAAATTTGTATTTTGTTTCTGAAATACACTGCTGACCACTGTAAGTGCAACACCAAAAAAGACAAGAGATTACACAGAAAAATTTATTTTGTGGATAACATGTTGATCAGATATCAAATGATTAAATTTAAAGATTTCTGTGAAGTGTGGTTCCTGCCAGAATCAGTAGCCAGAGTAGCCGCCATTGTTTGAGATCACCACTGCCACACGCCTCGGCATTCATTCAAAGATACTTTCAATGTTTTCTTGGGGTACAGAAGACCAAGCAGCTTTCACACGTTGCCGAAGTTGATCTGGTGTGGCATCTGGGGGTGTAATCTAGGCCAAACATTGAGTAACCATGGACCACATGTTTTCTATCGGTGAAAGATCCGGAGAGCGAGCCAGCCAGGGAAGCAATTCAATCTGGTGATTGACGGAGAACATTTGGACAATGCGTGCAACGTGTGGTTGCTCATTATCCTGTTGAAATATGGCTGTGGCCAATTCCTGAAGTAAGGAAAGACAACGGGCTCCAACACCTCGGAGATGTAGCGCTGACTGTTTAAAGTACCGGCAATGCGTACTAGAAGAGTGTAAGAGTGATATCCAATACCGCCCCATTCCCTAATACTCGGTGCAGGACCATTGTCACGGTGCATAACGCAGCTGTTCAGCATCCTCTCTCCACGGTGTATCCAGACTCAAATCCGAACATCGTGGTGTTGCAGAAAGATGTGTGACTCGTCAGTAAAGACAACTACATTCCATTCTGCCGCCCTCATCCTTTCTTCATCGCACTATTGGCGGCGGAGACTCTGTGGTTCTGCGTCAAGCGTAGACTAAGCAATGCACATCTTGCAGACTGACCACTCTGCTGCAAACGGCGTCGAATGGTACCCTCACTCACTGAATGATGCGTTACAGACTCAATGTGCTGTGCTATGGTTCGTAATGTGACTAAACGATCCGTCACTGCCATGCGCACAATTTGCATGTCCTCACGTGAAGTGGTGCACTGAGGTGGATGCGATCGATCACGTGGGTCCGTCGTACCCTCCTGAATCCAACGGTCACATATCCGCATTACAGCTGTTTGGTTTCGTCCAACAAGACTACCGATTTCCCTGAAAAATAACCCACAATCTCTGTAGGCCACTATCCTTCCTCTGTCGACTTCGGATACTTGATCAAAACCTAATCGCTGTTTTCTACGAGACATAACTGATCGCTTTTTAAAAAAACCACAAGATAAACACAATTGCCGGACTTGAAATCGTCGAATCGCTCTTTGAGGTGGCGCCACAGGCGCGCGTGAAGTGTGTCTGTGCTGAAATGTTAATCATTTGCATATCTCACTTCCACTAATGCATGCTGTAAATTTCATGTTATTTGCATGCTTCCTTCAGGGTGTTGCATTTACGGTGGCCAGCAGTGTATGTTCGTAGAATTTTAATGTGGAATTATATAAATGCTATATAAGTATAAAAAAAACATATGCAGCTCTCATTTCTCGTACGGGAGAACGTTACACAGGTCTAAGTGGCTCACTGCAATACTTACAAAATGATATAAGCAACATCTCAAGAATAGCTTCTGTCACATGTCCTTCTCTATTAAATGTCGTTAATTAATATCAGACCTACTTGAAAGACTTGAAACACTTCAAATCTCTTTGCATTGCTAACAGCTCATGCAACTCGATCTTCTATATTTCAAATAAGATAACACTTGAAATTGATTCGCATTCTGATTTTATAACTGGACCCATTTATACACGAAAACCATTAAGTGTAGCAGAACTAGATAAGCTTATCAAAGAGGTATGTGTTCACCAATGCAGTCTAATAGATTTAAAACATTACCAACAAAAATTCAAAATAAATGCCCTTTTTTTGAAAATGGGGGTTGACGTGGTGACTACCTGAAAAGAACTTACTCCTATTTAATGACGATAACACCCACTAGTATAGAATCCGAACAAGCATTTTCTTGGACAAGACAATTTGTAACTGAAATAAGAAGCCGTTTGAACGACGAAAAGCTAGACGAGCTGTGTTTTTTAAAAGCTTATTTACAGAAACACAAAAAAATGATGAAATGTTGTTGTTTTTTTAAATTTCATTATGTACTATTTTTATTTATTGTTTATATATAAGTTCCTCTTTATTAGTTTTAATAAAGTTAATACCAAACCAAATTTTAATTTTTTTCAGTTTTATTATGCAATTTCAACTATGCTAATGTGTAAGTATTTTTAATAAATAGTCGAGTCCTAACCCAGGGGGATTTGGATAATGTAATCCCAAAATCCGGGAATTGAAAAATAAACACGGAATTACAAACCCTATCACAGACTTACACGGCAAATCATTGTGAATTGTGATCAATCAAAAAATATACTTTACATTAATTGCTATGTAAAATATTCTACCAATTTTTTTATTAAGAAAATAATTTAATATTATCAAACAATTGTCGAAAAGTTTAAGATATTTAAACTCAAATTAATACATCATCAACCTGAATATTTGTAGAAAGAACTCAAATATGATGATATTGTAGTTTCTTTATCATAGTTTCAAATAACGAGCGTTGAGCGGAAGATCTCAATGGACATTATATCTGTGGGGATTTAAATCCTAACACGTTCGGGGTACTTTGTTAACAAAATAACATAATTTAAGGTTTTTAATACTTTTTAAGGATTCAATACCAAAACGCACTACTATTTAACTAACAATATTTAAAAAGAATTACCTAAATTTTACAACAACACAATAAGTGAAATTTCAGCAAAATTTTTTTTAAAAACTTCAAAGCTGTTAGAGAAAAAAATAATAAACATATATTAGTAAAAGTATTACTAAAACAAATAAGATGCATTTATCGAGAAAAAGTACTAAAATTGTAAAGTTTTTTTTCAAAATTTGGAAATTTTAGAGCTGATTGAGTAAATATTACAGGAAATGTGACATTCTCTTTATGAGACCATATTTTTAATAACAAGCCACAACTTATGAAGTATTCATGCAATAAGAAAATTTAAGTACATTCTCCAGAAAAAACATAAATATCGGGTACAAAATGTTTTATAGAAATGCATTCGTAACATTTTGAGTAATAAGACTTGCTAAGATAGATTTTGAGCAATTTAAATGCCCTCTTCTGGTAGATCAAAGAACCACTTCCGGTTTTTCTAACTTTGTAAAATTGAATGTTACTTGGCTTCTAGGCAGTGTAGAAACAAAACAAAGTATGTTTCGTTAAGCCAAAAGATAGGTCTATTTAATAAAAAAAAATATCTATCTTGATTGAGTTTTTAGTTATTTTCAACGTATTCAGATACCTTAAGGTCCTTACTCAAATGGAACACTTAATACAAAAAGAAAAGTGCTGATAACACTCAGAGATAATTTCCAAATGAAAACAGAGTGCTTAGGGCTCCATAGAAATTTGTCTCAATATTTCTTTTTAGATCTTTGAATTTACCCTTCTAACAAGGAGAGGGCACGACTAAAAAGGAAATTCATTTGGGGTCGAGACTTGGTGTAATAGTAGTACTCCTTTAGTGTGTTCAACCCTCAATGTAATTCGACGAATGATCAGTCAATTCGGAGAAAAAAGCCTGCGAAATTCATGCTTAGCTTTTATACAATTAAACTTTAGTTTCCTCTAACGATTTCGTAGCTTGGTTGATACATCGTTTGCATACTATGCACGAGGTCTGGGTTCGATACATCTGTCAACTTTTTTTTTTCATTTCCTTGAATTATTTTTAAAATTAAATAAACTTATTTATGAAAGGTTTATTAAATGATATTTTTTGTAATTATTTTGTATTTTATAAATTAAAACAATTAAATATATTTATTATTTAAATTATTTATTATTTAAATTATGTATTATTTAAATTATTTATTATTTAAATTATGTATTATTTAAATTATTTATTATTTAAATTATGTATTATTTAAATTATTTATTATTTAAATTATTTATTATTTAAATTATTTATCATTTAAATTATTTATTATTTAAATTATTTATTATTAACATTATTTAAAATAACCATTAATAAAAATATTTAAAACAATTATTAAATAATAGTATTTAAAATAATTTTAATTAAAATAATTAATAATTAATAATTAAAATAATTAATAAAAATTGTAATTAATAAGATTTTTTTAAAATTATTAATTTATTATTAAAATTATTAATTTAGTATTGAAATGATTATTAATTTATTATTAAATTGATTATTAATTTATTATTAAAATTATTATTAAATTATTGTTAAAATTATTAATTTATTATTAAAATTATTATTAAATTAATTATTTATTATTGAAATAATTATTAATGCCTTTAAAATTATTTAAAAATAAACTTTTTAAATTATTTAAAATTATTTAAAAATAAACTTTTAAAATTATTTAAATTTATTTAAAAAGGATTTATTAAGTGTTTTATAAATTTATAAAACAATTAAAACTATATAAAAAAGACATTTTTGATTATATTAAATATAAAATAATTTATTTAATAATATAATATACTTAATAAATTATTTTATATTATATATATTTTATTTATAGTATATTTTATTTTACATTATAAAACTATTTGTAACTAATTTTAATGTATAATATCATTTGATATTTTTTATATATTTTATATTATAAATATTATTTATTAATATATATAAAAATATATTTTTATCAAATTTAATATAAATATTTATATAGTTACAGCATTTTTTTTACTTTATTAAGTACAAAATAATTACATAAAATATCATTTAATATTTAATAAACCTTTCATAAATAAGTGTATTTAATTTTAAAAATACTTAAACGAAATGAAAAAAAAATTGAGCGATTAATCGAACCCAGACCTCGCGCATAGTATGCAGACTAAATATCAACCAAGCTACGAAATCGTTGGAGGAATTTGAAATTTAATTGTATAAACGCTAAGCATGAATTTCGAAGGCTTTTTTCTCCGAATTGACTGGCCATTCGACGGAATTACATTGAGGGTTGAACACCCTTATATACGGAGTACTACTATTACACCAAGTCTTGACCCCAAATGAATTTCCTTAGTCGTGCCCTCTCCTTTTAAGATGATATGTAAATAACATAGTTCATAAACTTCGTGTAATATTTTATAGTAATATGCTTATAAACATATAAACGAAAACACTAAAACAGCGCGATGAAAAAAATAATAATATAAATATAATATATGGATAGAGAACATAGTAGGAAGAAAACATGCAGGCAATTGAGAGTTTACAGGGTCTAAAATTGGTACACTCAGTTTCCATCACAGACAGCTGAAACCACTTTAATCTAGTTTGACCTCGGGTTGACCAGGACTTACTTGGATGGCAAATACGAGCAAACCATTCCGTGCTACTACACACACAAGGCTATATAACACTTCAGTTGTAGGAGTGCACCCTAGCCTCCAATCAACTCATAAACAGATATTTTCAATGGTTGGGTGGATGGGTCTGGAGAGTGTGTGGGCAAGGGCAAGAGTAAAACACTTTCTCTGATGGTGCTTTTTTTTTTTTTTTTGCTGGTTGCTGATCAATATATATTGGGCTCTCATTCTATATGTACTTTTTTGTAAAATATCGCATTAGTATTTTTTTCTCTGCAAATAACTTATATGTACTGTTGTTCCTTACTCTGTCAAAAAGCTTTTGTGTTTCATATGTATATACTGCTGATAATGTAAAATATGAAAAAATATGCAATTCATATTAAGCAAGTTTTTTTTTAATTTGTTTATATAAAGAAACTAGAAAATATGTGATAACTCCACGTTTACACAACTTCTGTTGAAATTTATCTGTAGACTTCTGTAAAAAAGAATATTTTTCTCAATAAAAGCTGAATGCTGCAAGGTTGCTTCCTGGCAGACTGGAGCACTAAATAAATGCATTGGGAAAATTCAAACCTCTTGAGCATTCCACCCATGAGTGAGGTAAATGAGAAGATGTTCAAAAGTAGGTCTTTCTTTCCTCATTGAAAGATGAACTCTCCGAGGTCTCGTAGATAATGCGCGGCCTATCTTAGTTTTCTATTTTATTTAAGGATTACCCTCATTATTATTTTGTAAGGAAATGCAAGGTGTGTGTTGTTAATGGATGCAAAATAAGGAAAGTAATTTTTGCAACTTAAAAAAAATACCGAATCTTTTGTTTCTGATGTATTGTTTAAAATGACCAAAGGGAATAAACAAGCCATATAATAAAATTAAGTCAATGCCTACTTAGGGTCAAGAAAGAAAGTTTTTTGGTTACATTTTATTAAATAATTCCTATATATATATATATATATATATATATATATATATATATATATATATATATATATATATATATATATATATATATATACAAGAAGCACAGTGGATGAGTGGTTAGTGCTTCAAGTTCTAAACCGCAGGTTCGAGATTTAAACCCCGGAATGGGCAAGGTTGACTCAGCATTTCATTCCTTCAATGGATCGATAAAATTAGTACCAAGTTTGCTTGGAAACTTAACACTAGGGGGTTTCCCGGCAGATTAACCACCTGACTGGAACATCTGTTCATGCCTCTCAGGGACCAAGGTTGTGTATACTGAGTTAAACACAGTAGACCTTGTCCCTCATGGGATGTCGCGCCACTGAGTTAAGTTTATAGATATACATATGAGAGAATCACAATATTAAGTGGCAAAATAGAAATTGATTTTCTATTTTCTTTTCTACATATGGTGTTGGACTACTGTTTTTGTTTGCTACTATTTATTCATTCATAGATCAAATTCCAAGAAATTAGGCTATCCCAGGAAGGATTCGAATCCCCGACCATTGGATTAGAAGTCCATCACTCTATCCATTGCGCTACAGGGACACAACGAGCGATTTTTTTATGTATGGTGTTAAACTATTATTTTTGTTTGTTACTATTTATTCATTAAGTTTAACTAATTAAATAATATTTTCTAAAAAAACCTCTGTATCAACATCAAGTATCATCCACTACAAGTTTAAAAAAAAGCTTTTGAATTTGACTGGATTAACAGAAAATGTTTTTAGCGATTGAAAATTTGAACAAGATTATATATAGGGAGATTGTGAACTAACAGAGTAAGAATTGAAAAAAGAAATTATAAAAGACCTTCTTTCAGCAACAAATTTACAGTTTTAATTTTGCTTTAAAAAATAGATGGATAAACTGAAGGAGAATTTCGGGAAAATCCATTCAATTAAAATTAAGTTTTAAAATTACCCTGTTAAGAGGAAAAGGATGAAAAACTCTTGTAATGTTCAAGAACAATTTATTATTAACTATTGGAAAGAAGCTATTTTTCGGCAAGTTGTTTTAAACTTAAAAGTTTATGCTAATTTAAGTGAAAGGATAAAAGCACTTTGTTCAAGAACATTGCATTCATTAATTTATAACGACTTTTTGAGAAGCAATCATGCTAAGAATATTTTTTAGCGTTCAAGCTCTAATTCTGATGTAAAAAAGAATAAATCACTAATATAATTAGCTGCTTGAATTAAAACTTTTATTTATTCCCTTTGGCATTTTACGAATATTTAATACAAGAGGAATAGAATAGAAAAACATAAAAATTCAAAAAAAGAATACAACGGGGCTATGCATAAAGTATATAATAATAATTATATTAATTCAATGTTAAAAATCATCATGCTTACTCAAGTCACTGCACAACCGTAGGAGCATAAATAGTAAACTTAGAATGGAATATACAAGTGTAATAACAATTTAAATAGTTTTTTTAATTCAGCAACTATTTAGAAACTTGCTGATTAAATAACTTACTTAGTTCTTTATTAATTGTCATCATCATCATCATTCATAGTGCTACATATCAGGATGGGCCAAGGCCATCTAAACCAGACGTTTCCAACCATCTCTAGTTGCAGGCAAACACTTCCAGTACTTAGTTTTAAGGACCAAACAATCTTCCTCTATTTTACCTACCCATTGAAGTCCAGGTTTTCTTCTTCAATAACAATTATTTGATGAATAATTGTTTCTGTAAAACTGCCAAATGATTTTTTTTAAATTTTTTTCTCAGAATATAAATGATAATTTAAAAACAAATTGGGGGGCGGCACACTTAAAGAATTTGGTGTCACACAATATATATAGTGAACCTAATTTTTTTTTCTATTAAAATAATGCCTAATTTTTCAAAAATGTTTTTAGGCGTAAAAGCAGAAAAATAAAAAAATTCCAAATTTCAAAGTTTCATAATTTTTTTACAGAAACTCTATACAAAAATTTTACTAAAAAAAATAAATTCACTGTATTTGTGTTTTGTTTTATATATGTGTAAAAATATTTTGCATAGTAAAAAGATACTTTTTTGAAAAATGGTACCTAAACATAAGTGTATATTATAGTTCTCAAAAGTTATGTATTACTTAAATTAAGTAGGAAAAAAATATTTTCAACTAAAAAGTTATTTTTATAGTTTTACAGAATAAATAAATAATCATTTTAAGAACATAAAAAATCTAAGCTCTATTGGAAATTTTAAAAGATGTATGGCTCATAAAAAAAGAGTCTTAATTTTGTCATCTTACTCTTTCAAGCATGTCCTGTCACCTAAAAAGAAATTGCATGCCTTATGAACTAAAAGAGTTTTAGTTCTAGAAGTATACTATTTTTTCAAAACTTGAGATAATACCTCGTATGAATGACTTCAAAACATAAGAGCACTGTATACCCACATTTAAGGCTTTTTTGTAAAAACGGAGGTGCGCGTTATACGTTGAATACACCTAAAAATTAAGAAATACAGCTCTAAAGTATAGGTGCGGGAATAAACACCATATTTTACGGTATATACATCACAAACAAAAGATGCATTTATGTTAACTATAAAATAGGAAACACGAATGAAATTTTTAATACTCTAGCTATAAAAGTACAGAGGAGGTTTAAGTAATTTAAGAAAAACGAAATCGTTATAAAATACTTTGCTTTATAAAGTAAATTTATGAATTTTAATGCATCGGGCGAATAGATAAAATCAAAATACTCCGACATACTGTTTCCTTAAATTTTATTTTTTAAGTATATATAATTCAAACAGTAGATTTTGAATTGTTATTAAAGTTTTCCCAATAAGCTGTATGTTATTGGTTACACAAAGTGGTTTCCACTCTCACACACTTAACTGTTTCTAAGCATTAAATCTCCAAGTAATGAGTTTTTTTTAAAGTTTTACTTTAAACTATAAACAAACAAGAATCAAAATCATTCATTACCTTGACTCGCCTAAATTGCTTCAAAAATGCCAACCGCAACTTTTTCTTACATCCCAAAGCTTATTCTATATATTCCTGAATATTTCTCCAATTTCATGGCGTTTGGCTACAGAGATATTGGACCACAATGGATTATAATTTTTAATTCCTACTATTATCTCACACTCTCTATATGTTTATTTATATATTTATTTATTTATTGATCTTGGAGGAATTTTCAGTTGGTAATAAAATACATTTTAAAGCGCACATTCGAGCTGAAACTTTATATACATGATTATTTTGGATGACAATAAAATAATTTAATTATGATTAATAAAAATTAATTGATTAAAACTAATTATTCAAAGAATTACAATTACAATCACGTTGGCATCATTTTTGGTGACTTAGTGACCATTTTGGTAACTTGTGTCAAAACTTGAAAAGGTTTTTCTCACATTTTAAAGCGCTCATTTGAGCACAAATTTTCTATACACTATTGTTTTAGGTAAAAATACGATAATTCATTTATAATTAATTAAAATTAATTTTGACTGAAACTAATTATTTAAAGAATCACAGATACAGCCATGTTGATTTCATTTTTACCGGTTTCTGACACCATCTTAGATTCGTCTCTATTGTAACAATGTAACTGTTAAAACAAAGACAAAAGTTGGCGTCGAAAACCTGTTTTTCAGCCTAACTAGCCAAACCGGGTTTACATTGTAACAACAATGCAAACAAATCATGCTCTTTTTTCAATTCCTACTCTATTAGTTCCCTCTCTCCCTATATATATATATATATATACAATGCTGAAAAATTGCTAAGGACGGATCACAAATTGCTATGTAGCATGACATTAAGCGAGACATGAGGCCTAGTAGGATAAAATACAGTTGCCACACTCTTCAGACATTAGAATAAAGAATATTTATTGTTCTGGAAAGTACAAAAGCTGTGAAACATCTGAAAGGGAAAAAAATGTTCATTTGATCTGCGTACGGAGAAATGGAACAATGCATCTAAAAGTCAGCAGGCACCTTAAAGAAAGGTATCAGTACGGGATATGTCCACCGTGGAATGTGATGCAACATTCCACACGTCGTACCATACTTCGCACAACATTATCCAGCAGCTGTTGAGGCAATTTATCCCATTCCTCTGTGAGTGCACGGATGAGGGTGTTCTTGTTTGTCGGAGGATAGTTTCGACCAGCAACTTGCCTCCCCAAATCATCCCACACTATTTCAATGGGGTTTAGATCTGGAGAACGCGCTGGCCATACGAGACGTTGAAATCCCTCGCTGTCTAGACACTCCTGAACAGCGAGTGTTCGATGACATGTTGCTTTGTCGTCCATAAAAACAAATTTTCAGCACCACTGAAAAGACGAACATGAGGAAGTTGAACTTCATCAATGTATCGTTGGCCCGTCATAGTCCCATTCGCAACCACATGTAAGCGCGTGCGGCCATTGATCATGATGCTGGCCCACACCATGATACTGCATGTTGGATATCGGTCCTTTTCCTGGATATTTTCTTGACGATTTGCAGTACCACTCTCGCGCCAGATCAGTTAGCGTCTACAATCCGATGACAGACTGAACCTACTCTCATCTGAGAAAAGTACGCATGCCCAGTCCTGTTCAGTCCAATTGTGATGCTCACGACACCATTGCAAACGTGCAGTACGGTGCTGTCTGGTCAATGGGACACACACAACAGGTCTGCGTGCGTATAGTCCTCCTCCCCTCAAACGTCTGGCAACAGTTTCTCGGGAGATCTGCTTTCCTGAGGCAGCAAGAAACTGATTTGCCACCTGCTGAGCTGTGGTGCGCCTGTTCCTTTTTGCTGATACGACGATATATCTGTCTTCTGCAGGCGTCGTACTTCTAACACGACCTCCTCCGTGCCGTCTACTACACATTCCAGTAGTTATAAATGACTTCCACAGCCGTGAAACAACGCTGTGAGCGATGTCGAACTCCCTGGCAACATCTGTTATTTTTCGCCCTTCTTCGATCTTTCCAATAATTCGGCCACACATAAAATCATCTATGTGATGTCGGGAAGACATGCCAAAAATTTTAAGTTCGTCTATTAAATCTTTCCTGTAAAACTTTGACTTGAAGCAACAACTGTCCACACGCGTCAAAACCTTTAAAGATCTTATGAACGCTATCACGTGATGAACAGACGTGGAAAAAAATTTGCATACTCATACTTCTTCTTACTAATATCCCGCACTTATTCTAATTTTCCACATTTTGCTTTCTTTCTTTTTGTGGTTGCTATGGATGATAGTGTTATCCGTCCTTAGCAATTGTCCAGCAGTGTATATATATATCTTATTCAAATTATTAATCGTTAATAAAATACTTTCTATTCATCCATTCAAAGTAGGAATTGACTTAAAATAATTTTTTATATTACTTGTTACATTTTCAACCCCAAAACATCGGTCGAGTTGTCTAGAGTGTTATTGTATTCTATCGTTAAGGCTAACAGCCGTCTAGCATCACGTAGTATTTAATGAGAGCTCCCGCTTCAGTCTTGGAGCAAATGATCCATAAAATTTATGTGTGGAAATGTCGTGTCCAGTGGTCTCAAAAAGCCTATTTTATGTATAACAAAGGTTTATAATCATTACTACCGATTTGATAGCGTGAATTTATGATAAAGGATAGCCTCTATCACTATATGTAGATAGTACCACAATACTGAAACACGCAATCAATGTCGTTTTCCACGCAGTAACACTCTCCATGTGGATAATTGGGTTTTACAGGAACGTTAGCTTCCCCAGCGTGTACTTGAATATAAGATTTTTAAAACTCTAGATTGGTGACTAAACATCTAACAGATTGGTGTCTCTCTAACAGATTGGTGACTTTACATCCCTTGGAGTCAAATTTGGCTACAAATTACAAAGTCAAGGAAATATTGAACAGTGTGTGGATTCAACCTTTAAAATTTCCATTATGCTATGTAAAAAACAGTGGAGTTCAGAATCTGCTTAAGCATTATCAGTGATAAGAACGAGAGATTTTATTCTTATGCACTTGGATTCTGCAAGTGGAACTATTTTTGTGAGTCATTTCTGGAGCGTTATGAAGTTTTTTTATAACGAGAGCGTTTTCCCATTACTGAAATAAACTGTTTTATACATATAATACAAGTATTTACTGAAGGCAGGGAGCTAATCACTTATTTAATGAAATTTACCAATCATTACGCAATTGTCAATCATTGATGGGTTCTATAGCTTTAAATTTTTAATCATTTCATTATAAATGCATGCGCTTTACAAATGCCTATTTCTTCATGTAATGCTACATGTTTTTTTCTCAGAAATATACATGTAACGTCTAAATCAAATATGTAAATCCAAAGTTTTAATCTTTTTCGACATAAATAAGTATTTAATAACTTACTTTATAATCATGTTTTGTTAATATCAACTGCTTATAGTAAAAAAGGTGGTAAAAAAGTTCATAATTTTATATCAAAATGTTATTCTTTCGCAAATAAAATATGTTTTTTACATGTGATACATAAAAAAGACAATTCTAAATGCAATTAAAATACATGATAATTTGAAACATTAAGTTATTTTCATTCATGCTATTAAAATTACTCATAATGCGTATTTTATTGTAATTACAAATTACATTATTTTAATTTTGGGATTATTTCTGTATACTTTTTATTATATATACAGAAAAATTAATTAAGGGGACTTGGCACCTTTTAAAAACCTAAAATCGATGAAAATATCGATTTTTCAATTTTTAGTTTAAAATGTAGTTTGATACCTTTGGTACAATTGAGGGAAGTTTTGAAACGATCTGATTATTTTAAACGCAGTAAAATGCATTTTAAATATTTTGACAGCTCTGCTAGCAGTTTAAATGCCACGCCCACCTCAATGTTTACATTTTTTTTACTTGAGAATAAATCCATTATTTTACATTAAAAACTACAGAGAAGCAGATGAATCCGTTAAGCTGTGACTGTAACTATCAGCAAAGTTGTTTATTTACATTAGCTTTGCCATTTTCGCTTGCTGTGTGATTTTTAGTTTCATTAGTTTTTAACTTCATAGAAACCTAAAACAGCTTTTTTAATGCTACTTCAATCATAATTTTTAATGCTACTTCAATCATACATTCATTCATTTTATTAGTTGATATCGCAATTATGCCTCTTAGAAAACGTTCAGTACGTGCTTTGCAAATGAATGAAAAGCGATGGTGTAAAGCGAAAGTTGATTGTGAAGTGAACAAAAATTCAGTTTTTCAAATGTACGCCTGGAAAAATTGAACACTGTGGTAAAAAAGGATACCTCTGCTATTGGAAATTATATATTGGTGGACTTTAACCAAGTTAACAATCTTCTTCGAAGTGCAAAGTGCCAATATTGTGAAAAACAAACTTTGAAACTGGAGCTTGGAGCCAAGTTGGGATTTTCATACAATTTAAAACTATTGTGTAGCAATTGTGATGAAAACAAAACTGTTGTAAACACATCTCTAAAGTCTGTTCAGACCAGCCATGATGTGAATTTGAGAATAACTCAAGCTTTTTCACATATTGGGAAAGGTTATTCAGCTATAGAAAAATTTTGTATGGTGATGAATATAGATCCTTTTCATCAACTACATATGGGAAGTGTGCGAGACGGCTGGATAATGCATATACTCTGGCATCTGAAAACATATTTGCGGAAATCCACCGAGAAATTAAAAATGTGTACGAGAATGGAGCTGAAATCACAGACTTAAGTGTTAGTTTTGATGGAACGTGGCTAACTCGTGGTCACACCTCACTTATCGGTGTAGGATGTGTTATAGATATGCTCACCGGATATGTTGTTGACTTTGAAGTGATGAGTAAGGTGTGTCGTCATTGCTCTGTGGCAAAAAATAAGCTAGGCCAGTCAAGTGCTGAATTCAGCATATGGTATGAAGGACATAAAAGCGAATGTGATATAAATCACTTGGGCTCATCTACATCAATGGAAATGGAAGCTGCATTAACCTTGTGGAAAAGATCCACATCACTTGGATTCCGTTATATTACAGTATTATCCGATGGTGATTGTAAAACGTTTAACTACTTGTGCGAGAAAAAAGTGTATGGACCTGACATTGTGATAAAAAAAAAAGGAAGAATGTATTAATCATGTTAGTCAGCGGTTAGGAACAGCTTTGAGATCTACTGTAAAAGACTGTCGTGCTCAAGGTATTTCTTTAGGTGGTAAAGCTCATGGTAGTTTGAAAAAAGCCACGATTAAAAAATTAACTACTTACTACCAAAAGGCTATTTTGAGAAACAAAGGGGATGTGAATGCTATGAAAACAGCAATATATGCTACATTGTTGCATAGCATTTCTACAGATGCTAAACCTCAACATTCGAAGTGTCCTGCAGGAGAAAACTCATGGTGTTTCTACCAATCTGCGATTGCTAATGGGGAAAAACCTAACAATAATAAATTAAATGTAGGAACACCAATAAATGAAAAGTTTCTTCCGAAAATTCTACCGATTTATCAAAGACTTGCATCTAATGAATTGTTAGAAAGATGCATTCGATGTGGAACACAAAATGCAAACGAAAGTTTGCATAGCATGATTTGGGCAAAGTGTCCGAAAGAAATTTTCGTAAACAAAAGACGTGTTAAGCGGGCAGTAACAGAAGCTGTCTGCGAATACAATAAGGGTACAGTACGCACCATTGTAGAAACACAGAAAGCATTAGGTGTAGCTACTGGAGGTTCAACGAAACAACTTGCTACTATCTTAGATTGTCGAAAACAAAAATTTAGAAAACGTCGTCAAAATGCCAGTAATAAGCTGGCTCTTAAACTTATTAAAAAGCAATTCATAAAAAGAGGTATTAGCTAGGAGGAGAGAAGGAATGACTTATGGCGCAGGCCAATTTTAAAACAAACCTGTTTTGAAAAAATAATACATTTAGCATAAATTTGTTTTACTTTATTTTATTTTAGATATTGATTTAAGTAGCAAATTATTTTTATAAAAGCTTTTAAATTTTCTATTGTACATTTCATGTATTTTTATTACATTTATTTCATTTATTTTTTAATATATTTCATAGATGTTTTCTTGTAAAAATAAGTCACAATGATATTTCCTATTTTTCGTATTTTTGGGCTCACAGACAGGCACTTTAAAAAAAAGCTTATATTTTTGTTTAATATTTTGAAATTGAATTGTATTATGTTTTATTTTAAAGGTATATATTTATACAACATATTGAAAAATTATTACAAAATTTAGACATTGTTTTGATATTTATTTGCTGATTGGTATTCTTAAAAATGCATTTTCTCAGTTCGAGTTTTTCATGAAATCATGGTCTTTAAAAGTACAAAACTTCTACAGATATTTATCAAACAACTTGAATTTTGGTGTGTATCTTTATTACAATGTGCTTAATTAAATTAGGGATCCATTTTTTTAATATTTTGAATAAAAAAATTTTATAAAAGAAAATGTAGCAGAAGTCATGTTTTTTTAGCTTTTTTCCATTAATGTTTACATTTTATTTTTTTCCAAAACTAATTTGTTTGTTGCAAAATCGATCTCTAAAGTTATTATTCATAGTCTAATAAATCCCAAAAAAAATTTTGGTGTCAAAATAATGATAATTGTAAAAGAAGAAGAATTTTGAAAATCGGTAAAAATTTTTAAAAACTTTAAATTTTAAATTTTTTTTTTTTTTAAATTTAGGAATTTTTTTCATGGTGAAATTTCTTAGTTTAGTAGTAACTGTTAATAATATACAAAAAAAATATTTTAAAACCCTTAAATAAAAAAAAATTGAAAAAAGGTGCCGAGTCCCCTTAAAGACACGTATATGTGAACAAAGCAAAGTATGTGCTTACAATAAATGGAGAAATGAGCGAGAGGAAAAATTAAATACACAGACACTAAACAGTAAATTATTCAAATATTCTAACAATATATTCCAATTTAATTCATTGGCGTGTACATCATCCTGTAAAATTTAGAAAAAAATTAAAGAATTTTTTTTTTATCTTCGAAGATCGATTTCAGCTCCTAAAGATAACTACATTTTTACTCCGTCCTTTGATATTACTCAAACAACATTAAGTCTCAAACAATATTCTTTATGTAGTTTTTTTCCTTAGCAAATGAAAGGAGCTATTATTCTTTAAGGGTTTTCTTTTGAAAAACTGCAGTGAAATTGAATAAATTAGCATATATATTGCCTAACAAAACAAAAATTGTGTTTTATATCATATTAACATCTGTCTTCTAAATTAAAAATAACGTTTCAATAGCAAAAAAATCAAACATCAATAACGTGAAACATTAGCATAAAAGTATTGGATGATATTTCCCTAAAGGTTCTTTTTTGAAATCTTATAGAAAATTTTTATTATTTTATTTTAAAAGGGGTAAAATATTTGTTTTGAATTTTTTCATTACTAACGGCATACATCATTTGCTAAAAACTTGAGAATAGCAATATAATTAAGAATATCCGATTGATTGTTCTCAAATTTAATCATTTGTTTCTATTTACAATAAAAAAATTTATTAAAATTTTAAACGCTAATAGATAATTTATATCCTTTAATTCTTAATTACAATATCATATAAAAGAAATTGCATGCATTTAAATTTCATTTGTCTAAAATAAACAGACAAAAAATTTAATGCCCTCGAAACGTACATATATATATTGCAAGTACCATGTTATGTCCATCATTTATTATAATTCTTACCATCTTTATAAAATCCTTAATTCGGTAATTAGTGAATATTCGAAATATTTACTATTGTTTGAGATGGATTCCGTGTATTCAAAATTCATAAAATCATAATTTAGAAACGTAAAGGCAGAGAAAATAACAAAAAATGGTGTTCCGTGTAATATATAAATATATATATATATATATATATATATATATATATATATATATATATATATATGTATATATACATATATTTATATATATATACATATATATATGTATATATATGTATATATATTCATATATATATATATATATATATATATATATATATATATACATATATATATATAGCAGTAAATATATTAAAAAGAAGACTAATAAATCCTAAAACATCTTAAGAACAAACCGAAAGAACTAAGAACATGGAACCATTACAAACCAAGAAAGAGAAATAAAGCTAGAGTGGAAAAAAGTATTATGGTTTCCCGAGCTGCCACTGGCTTAGGAAAGGGAAACAGGGTTATACAGTACTTTGCAAGATCTCAACCTTCCCCTTCAGCGGAAAACATAATAGCATAAGAGATAAACCAAGGCAAAGGCCCAAAAACCCACGTGGGTGAATATAACATCATTAGAATAGAATTGGAAAATAAAATTACTATAGGAAACAGACAAATAAAAATATGTATAAACAAAAATATTTGCAATAGAAGTTAATAATGATTATGACCATAAGTAATAATAATGAAAATGTGCGAAAAAATTAAAATCTTACCCGTTGTATTCCGATTCCAAGAGTATACTAACGCCAAGCACAAAAAAACAACATAACTAAAAATAATGGCGACATCTATATATATTTTTAGTAACTAAACTTATTATAAGAAAATTAAGAATAATATACTATAAACTAAATGGAACTGAATATATTAAATAATAATTAAATAGCTATAATTTTGAAGACATATATTTTAATATAAAGCTGGATAATTATAGTGTAGGCAACTTTGAAAGAATTTTTATAGTTATTAATTTTTAAAACTTCTTTAGATACTAAATCTTTATTTCTTCTTATACAATTTAGAAAAATATTTCTAAAAATTGGAATATGAAGGGAACTGTTCCAATATGGCATTTTTATCTTATATATTCGATGCCTCCAAATACCCTCCCAGTACACATGGAGTAAGTGCTCGATAAATCGGTGTGTCCGAAGTCTTGTGGGCTGAGTCATGAGAACAAGGACTGGAGAATATTTTCCTCCCCTTCAGTTCCATGCAGAAATTGTGGAGGTAGAGATAGGTGGTGTCATCATCTATCGTCCGTTCGGGGAATTTCCCCGAGCTAAATCGTACTGTCACCTGTATTGTGCTCAAGGCCAATGACAGGCGTACTTCTAGCCCCTTGCCACGATGAATTTCGTGGGCCTCGATCTGACTTCGTCAGACAGGTGGCATTAGAAAAAACAACAGGTATGCATATATTTTTTTAAGAATGTATGTTTATTCAGCAAGAAAGATATAAATTGTTTGTTACAAGTACTTCTGAAATGTATGATTAGATTTTTTAGAATTACAAACTTTGAACAAATAATAAGAACATTTTGTTGTTGCTGCTGTATTTGGATTTCGTTTATTCTTATGTATGTTAAGATTCTTTGCGTTTAAGCTATTGAACTGTATTATTATCCATTAGGTATTCCTTATAAGCAGCACGAAAGCCAATAATATCAGTGTTATGTTTGTTTTTTTAATTAGAGAATAATTTCTTTTTTATGAAATTCGAAATCAATAAACAAATAGATAGTTATGTAATTCTTTCTTATCTCCTTTAATAAAAACATAAATTATCTTTTAAGGTAGAAATAGTATAAAAACAATTATTTTAAGAAAATACTGTCAAACTACGTTTAAAATAAGAGAATATTTAGTAATATTTTTGTAAATGAATGCTTATATAAATAAGCATGACAACAAATTTTCAAATATATAAAATTAAATACAGACTTGAAAAAAATTTATACAAGATTTATTTTTCTCTTTCAGATCAAAAATAATGGTATAAAACGTATTTTTTGTAGTATTGAATTATCCCTTGACTGTTGAGATTTATTTCTCATAGGAAAAACTTCTCGGATTGATAATGTAATCACAGGTTTTACTTTCAGTATTTTTCTAATCAATTACAACAGAAGAAACCGTCTTCATAGTATGTTTGAAATATTTCTGGCTCAATTAAGAGCAAAAAAAACACCAATCAACTCAATTGTTTCTCAATTTTTAAGAAGTATGTCGTTCTACAATTTTTGAAAAGACTATCATGTTACATGTTCCCACGAGAAAAAAGAAATTAAAATCTTTATCGAATTTCTAAAAATCTTTATATATATATATATATATATATATATATATATATATATATATATATATATATATATATATATATATATATATATATATATATATATATATATAAATTGCAATTTCCAAGTATCAGTTAATTTCTTTTTGTTAGAAGAGAAAGAAAATTTTGATTTTTCTTCTTTTGTTATTCTTGTCTTTGTAGCAAATGGGAAAATCGAGAACACTATGACTTTGATATAAATTTTACTTTTTATTCGAAAATTATTCCAATTTATCCTTTCAGAAAGAAGATTATTTTTGACTATGTTAAGATATGACAAGTTTGCATTCAACGAGGTTATGCTTTGGAAAAACTAATGGATTTAAATACACTTTGGTAATTATGAGCAACGATTTTACACTAGATTGCACAAGGACGTCATTTTTGGCTGATTTTTAATTTGAATTTAAAAAACAATTATGTATATAATGACACAATTTCTTAGAATTTTTTTGAATATATTTTTTTCCAAGCGAAGTAATTTTTTTTTTGTGTTGCTAATACATACTAGTAACTTATTATATAATTGACAATAAAATAAAAAATATTAAAAATTAATTTTAAACAAATTTCTTTACACATTGGTTATTCTTTCATAATGCAGTCATTTTGACAATATAGGTAAACATTTATAAGTATCAATCTTTCTATTGTTAATGAAGTATTTAACGAAGAAAAAAATTATACAAATTTTTCATGTTCAAGATGAGCCTGTTTTGCCATCTTTCCATTAGTTATCAATTATTTTAATAACCCTAAACTTAATCTAACAATCAATAAACCAAATTTTAATTTTAATAATTTAATAAGAATAAATTCGGCAGCGGAATTAATACAGCAAATTAATTTAAACCCTTAAATCAAAAAATTCAGAATAAAGTCGTATGGAATTAGTGTTGCTATCCCATTCATTCAATTAATTATTCCTTGTAAAACGCTTAACGAATATCAATATCACAAGTATAAGATCGAACAGTATGTTGTTCTCAAAAACTTTTCATAATTATGATTTGCTATTTTATATCATTTAAAAATGAATCATTTTTATTATTCCAGCACTTCCGTTTCACTCAATATTATAAGGGATTAATTCTTTCTAATCGTGATGGGAGAATAAAATGCAATCAGAATCCTTTATGATGCGATATCACGCATTGCATTTACAAAGTGTGAATTGAGATCTTAAAGACGTGTGAGAAAAGGTTAAATATGCTTTATATATATATATATATATATATATATATATATATATATATATATATATATATATATATATATATATATATATATATATATATATATATATATATATATATAACTCATTTTCAATTAATACATTTTAAAAACACAATTATCATTTTTGTAGCTTTCAAAAGAAAGCAGGAATGTTTAAGAATTCATTCACCTTCATTGCAATTTCTTTTTTCTTTTGCAATAGTAAAAATATTTTTAATGATAATTAAAAAATTCGTCCTTTAATGTCCTTTACAAAAGTGTATTTCTTAATAATTAAATACACTCTATAACAAAAAAAAAAACGATGCACCAAGAAGGAGTTACCTGATTGTAATGAAATTTCTTATGCAAAGACATATGTACCAAACATGCAAATGATTCAAATTTGGTATCCAATGAATGTGAATAGCTGTAGCTACAGTGCATCAGAACTGCGCACTCAGCAGGTGTCTATAAGAAGCAATTCTCAGTCTGATGGTCAAATTTTCGCTTGCATGACAATTTAGGATACCTTTCAATGACTGAACAAGTGACTCGCCGCTAGTTCAAGCTCATTACGAGCAACTGTCAGACTTTGAGAAAGGTCGTATCATTGAACTGAAAGAGGCAGAATGGGCAAATCGGAGAGTCGCTCGTCATATGGGTAGAAGCGATGCGGCTATTAGAAGATTCTGGTAAGAATGGGTGAAAAATAGCAGATTTCAGCGTCATGAGGGTAGCGGTTGACCTAGACCCACAGCAGATCGGGAGGACAGATTGATTGTCAAATCAGCTGTCACATTGTCTGATTCATCGTTATCAGCCATCAGACGTACTACAAGCACACGCGTGTCCACCATGACCATTCACATACGGCTGATAGAGCAAAATTCATGCTCGTACCAACTACTACGCCACCTGCCATTTAAGCCTGCACTTTGTTGAGCCAGATTACAGTGATGCTTGGCTCATTCAGATTGAAATCATGTTGACTGAGGACCTATAGTGTTTAGTGACGAATCCCGCTTCCAACTGTATCCTGACGATCATCAAAGACGTGTCTGAAGAAACCCAGCGCAGCATGCCGATCCTGCATTCACTATTAAACGCCACACAGGCCCTTAAACAGGAATTATTGTCTGGGGCACCATTTGTTTGACAGTTGGACCCCTTCGGTCATCATCAGAGCAAACACACTTACAACACAGTCGTCAACGACATTCTGAGAGCTGTTTTGCTACCGGTCCCTTAGCAGTACCCTGGCCTCATTATTTTTCAGTTAGATAACGCCATACCCGGTACGTGTTTCTATGAATTGTCTTACAGCTTGTCAAACACTTCCTTGGTCAGCCAGATTGCCAGAGCTCTCTCCAATCGAGCATGTCTAGGATATGATGGGAAGGCGACTGCATCTAACTGGGAATGTTAATGACCTGGACCGACAATTGGAGAAAATTGGTTAAGAAATACCGCAGGAGACCACCAGGGTGCCTTATCATACTATTGCACGGCATGTGACAACTTGAATCCAGGCTAGCGGTGCGTCAACACCTTACTAAGTTCGTGTTTTTGCAACTACATAACTCTGAAATAAACCATTCACTTTTCCTGAAATTTTAATAATTTTTTTATTCAGTTCATAAACTTCCTACTCACAAATTTTTGTGTCAATCGGAAGATTCGTTCTTGGTGCGTCGTTTTTTTTTTGGTTTTTTGGTTTTAGAGTGTATTTTCACTGATGTTTTAACAATTTTAACATTAAGTACATTATTAATTACGCATGACTTTAAAAATATTTTTTAGTAAAATACTTTTGTATTTAATATATTATTGGAACATATATAAATGCATAATTTAATATTTTTGATATATGATTTCGATATTAAGCATATTTTACAGAATCTTATAGTAGCATTTTACTAAACTATTGTGCTTTTAATATTTTATCTAAAATGAATATTTTTCCTTTATTGGCGTTATTTTTGTTTAAATTTTTTCCATTATTTTAAGTTTCTTAGAAAATCTATTGGTTCAAAATTTCGGGAATTTTTTAAATTTTGCTAATTATCTCTAGAACTTATGGACATATTTTAAAGAAATTTGATGTATTATATATGATTGATATAATACTAAAAAAAATAATCATTCAACAATTAAAATACAGACTCCTGACTGTGCGGTCTAAAAATATGAAACAGCAACTGAAGAATATAACAAAAATTTGGTTAATAGGAGGTATGGTTCCCTAATTCAGATAAACAGGGCTCACGCCATGGTTTTATACTGAAAATACAGGAATTTATGAGTTCCTGTGGTAATTAACACATTCGTTCAGCAACTCAGTTTTTAAGGCTTGTGTGGCTCTCAGAGGAGAATTTCGACTTACAATCACCTTTCTCAGAACGTCTCAAGCATGCTCCATACGGATGAGGTCTGGAGGTTTTGGACATTGGATGGCAGGTAACAGGTCCCTGATTTTCTCAATATGAAAGCAATGCGAGAATATATAGAGAGAACCAGAGACTCGCTACCTGCACTCCCATCTCCAAGAAATTGACCATTACGTTAGCGGAGGCTTTATGACCTGCGCAGACATCACAATGGATGGCAGCATTCCTCTCTATCTCTTCGCAAGATGTACCATCACTCCAGGGAGGCACAGGGATGAGGTCTCGCATTTACATGGATGCAGCTGTTACTGATTTTGTTTTGGCGACAACTCGAAGCGCATAAATCTCATCTGGTCGACGTATTTCTAAAAATTAAGGATATTCACCGAATGGATTGATCAAGTACATCCCCAGACCTCATCCGTATACAGCCTGCATGGGACGCGCTGGTGAGGACCCCACTGAGAGTCATCCAAGGCCTGGAAGTAGCGTTGCTGCGTGAACGGGATTAATTGCCCCAGAAACTCATAAATTCCATTATTTCCAGTAAAAAATCACGGTGTGAGGCATGTTTATCTGAAAGAGGGGACCATACCCCATATTAAACAATCTTTTTGTTATATTCTGCAATTGCTGTTTCATAACTTCTGACTTTAATGAGCGTTATGCACGATCATGAGTTTTATTTTGACAGTTGAATGATATTTTTTGCTTTATATATCAAACCCTATATCCATAATAAATTTTATTGAATCTGTCCAGAGATTGTGAATAAAATCTAAAAATCCTCTTAATTTTGATCACCAGTACATTGAATAAATATAGTTTTAATATTCTTGAATGTGCTTTTTATATTAAAACATTTTACTTTTAACATCCGAATATGCTGTACAATATCAAGTATTAGCAAAATATTAGGTGCTGGTACTTAACTAGAATAAAATGAATAATATAAAGAGTGTTTTTTTCCAGGTATGGAAGTTTAAGTTGGCATTACTTTCAAAGATGGCGACCGATTTAACAGCTGTCAAGTGATTTATTCTCAGTTTGGTTTGGCAATTCATCATGAATAGACTCACGCTTGAACAACGCTTCCAAATTGTGCAATTTTATTTCGAAAATAATGGTTCTGGGCGGAATACGTATTCCCGATTTTCATAAGCGGATTTTGTTTAGCGATGAAGCGCACTTCTGGTTGAATGGCTACGTCAACAAACAAAACTGCTGCATTTGGAGTGAAGCTAATTCACAAGTGTATGTCGAAACACCGTTACATCCAGAAAAACTGTTTGGTGCGCTTTATGGGTTGGTGGAATCATTGGTCCGTAAATGTTCGAAAAAGTCATTGAAAATTGGACGTCCAGAATGGACTACATCCGAGCCATCCGTGGCAATAATATACCAGAAATCATATTTAAAATTTAATGCCACAAGATTATCTTTCGAATAAAAAAAATTCATGTCAATCGAATAATACATCGTTGTTTTATGGCAATTTAAAGTTCTATACCTCTAAAAAAACACCCTTTATAATGATTTTAAATCAATATACATATTTTTTTTTTATTTTCAATATAGGATTCTTATTCAGAAACAACATACACATTCACAGCACTTATTCAAGTAATTTTGAATCATTTAGTTTTTCAATTTGAAAAGTTAACTCGTCAGTCTTTTAGACTAGAAAACAATTTTTAAAAGTACTTTTAAATATTTCACTTAGTTTCCAAAACTTTTGTATATTTTTTTAACTCTAAAGTACAGTCATATTTGAATATTTTATGTACTTAGTACATTTGAGTACATTTTCAAACTGTTGAAGGTATTCATATTTTAACTATAACACCCTTTTATGTAGAATCGTAAAAAAATTGACATAATTATTAAATTAAATTTGACATTAACTAAAATTTGACATAATTATTAAATTAAAATTGATATTAATTAAGAATTGATATAATTATTAAATTAAATTTGACATTAATTAAAATATGACATAATTATTACGCAAATATCGTTATAGGGTATTAATACACTGCTGGACAATTGCTAAGAACGGATCACAAATTGCTATGTAGCATAACATTAAGCGAGACATGAGGCCTAGTAGGATAAAATATAGTTGCCACACTGCTCAGACATTAGAATACAGACTATTTATTGTTCTGGAAAGTACAAAAGCTGTGAAACATCTGAAAGGAAAAAAAAATGTTCATTTGATCTGCGTACGGAGAAATGGAACAATGCATCTAAAAGTCAGCAGGCACCTTAAAGAAAGGTATCAATACGGGATATGTCCACCGTGGAATGTGATGCAACATTCCACACGTCGTACCATACTTCGCACAACATTATCCAGCAGCTGTTGAGGCAATTTATCCCATTCCTCTGTGAGTGCACGGATGAGGGTGCTCTTGTTTGTCGGAGGATAGTTTCGACCAGCAACTTGCCTCCCCAAATCATTCCACACATTTTCAATGGGGTTTAGATCTGGAGAACGCGCTGGCCATACGTTGAAAACCCTCGCTGTCTAGACAATCCTGAACAGTGAGTGTTCGTTGACATGTTGCGTTGTCGTCCATAAAAACAAATTTATCACCGACAGCACCACGGAAAAGACGAACATGAGGAAGTAGAACTTCATCAATGTATCGTTGGCCCGTCATAGTTCCATTCGCAACCACATGTAGGCGCGTGCGGCCATTGATCATGATGCCGGCCCACACCATGATACTGCATGTGGGATATCGGTCCTTTTCCTGGATATTTTCTGGACGATAAGCAGTACCACTCTCGCGCCAGATCAGTTGGTGTCTACAATCCGATGAAAGACTGAACCTACTCTCATCTGAGAAAAGTACGCATGCCCAGTCCTGTTCAGTTCAATTGTGATGCTCACAGCACCATTGCAAACGGGCAGTACGGTGCTGTCTGGTCAATGGGACACACACAACAGGTCTGCGTGCGTATAGTCCTCCTCCCCTCAAACGTCTGGCAACAGTTTTTCGGGAGATCTGCTTTCCTGAGGCAGCAAGAAACAGATTTGCCACCTGCTGAGCTGTGGTGCGCCTGTTCCTTTTTGCTGATAGGACGATATATCTGTCTTCTGCAGGCGCCGTACTTCCAACACGACCTCCCCCGTGCCGTCTACTACACATTCCAGTAGTTTTAAATGACTTCCACAGCCGTGAAACAACGCTGTGAGCGATGTCGAACTCCCTGGCAACATCTGTAATTTTTTCGATCTTTCCAATAATTCGGTCACGCATAAAATCATCTATGTGATGTCGGGAAGACATGCCAAAAATTTTAAGTTCGTCTATTAAATCTTTCCTGTAAAACTTTGACTTGAAGCAACAACTGTCCACACGCGTCAAAACCTTTAAAGATCTTATGAACGCTATCACGTGATGAACAGACGAGGAAAAAAATTTGCATACTCATACTTCTTACTAATATCTCGCACTTATTCTAATTTTCCACATTTTGCTTCCTTTCTTTTTGTGGCTGCTATGGATGATAGTGTTATCCGTCCTTAACAATTGTCCAGCAGTGTATTAGTAGTATTAATACTTAAATGTTAATATAAATTAGGGAATAATGGATTAAAAAATTTAGTTAAATATTTCCAAAAATGAATTTTTCCATTGGGAAATTCAAATTCTTTTTTGCACTAGATTTCTTGTTTTCAAATTAGCTTAAGTTAAATATAACCTAAACTTCTCTGTTTAAATATTTTTGAGTTATTTGGTTTAAAAATAAATTCCCTGGCTTTAAATAAGTGCTTCAAAAAAACCGACGATTTAAAAGTTTTCTACTCTATACACCTTTTGAAACTCTCTGCATTTATTTATAAATAATTATCTCCAATTCTTAAATTACGAACATTTAAAAATGTAATTCCATTATTTAAAGAAATGTTTGTTTTTAAATGTTTTAACGGAAAACAGTGAATGTTATATAACATATAAATATCTCTCTAATTCCCCATGACGTAAAGTACTTGAATTCGAAATTTAAACTAATTCTCTTGAATAATTCAAGAATATTTGACGATCAAATTACTATTGAAAATTGCCTAGTTTTACGCGATTGTATACTGGCTTACAATATTTTATAAGTTATCCTCCAATTATGCACTCCCTTCCCAAAAAATGTAGCAAAAATTTTATGAATTGAAAAATTAGTTTCAGAAGTTAATTAATTACACAAATTAAATAGAATTTATTATATTAAATCATAATCTAGAGCCTTTTGAATTATCAACAGTGATACTGAGTTAATTAACTGAGATAAGAGAAATGTAAAATTCACTTACCTTTTAACTGGCATGGAAATTATCAAGGGCACGACACTAGTACTTCACAATGTCACGCCCGAATATTATAAAGGATAATTTTTGAAGTTAACTTCTTATGGCACGGTAGGGAGAAATTTCCGTTACGCGTTACCAGTTTCGGTTAGCAATGAACGTAAGGTAGAAATGAATAAAGTTCCGAATTTTCCACCCGTTTTAAAAAACGCCATCTAATTCATACTATCTATCTCAGACAAAAAATAATTATAGAATCGGAAAGATAATTTTTTTCGCCACGATACGGTATATTTTTTTAACAAAATAATGTTTTCTATTTTTTACGATTTTTTTAAATGAGTCAAAATTGATTCGCTTTTATAAAAATGGTTTCTAAATCATTCCCTTTAAGTTTCCTTTCGAGTTCATGAAGTGGCCGCGGTAGCCGAGTGGTATGGGTATCGGACCGTGGCTTGCCTTGTCACGCGTTCGAGCCCAGTACCACTAAAGACCCGCCGTGTAGGGCAGCGATGCACGTTAAATCTGTCGAGAGCTGAAATGTCCTCCCGTTGGTGAGGTGTAGTAATTAGGAGAGGGAAGGTGCCAGCTCAGGTTTCGTCCACGTCACTTGAACATGGTTCAAAATTACGTGGTCCGTCGCCAAAATCCCTCGTGTAGCTGAACAGTGCGACGTTAATAATAAATCAAATCAAATCAATCGAGTTCATGAATTGATATTTTATTCTAAACAAGTTCATGCTTTTCGCTTTTAGAATCAATCATAAAAAAATGATGAAATATTTTTCTTTGTTGCGATTTTTCAAAAAATACTCAAAATTTTAATTAAATATTTAATAACTTCTTTATTTATTAAAATAATCTAACGAAACTTTTTTTCCATATGTAGAATAGTATTAACCATAATCTGTTCAAAGATTGAAAAAATAGATTAAAAAGTACGGCTTTTAAAGTATTTTTGTGTTTTTCGTCTATTAGCCCTGAGCTTCGCACCCACCCCTCCCCTCATTCAACAGCAGCTTTAACAAGCCTTTCCTGTTTTAGCTTTGCAATACATACTTTGTTTTGTTTTTACGTTACCTAGAAGTCAAATTATAATCATTTTTATGAATTAAAAAGAAATCGGAAGTGAGTCTTTAATCTACCAGAAGTAGGCATTTAAATGGTTCAAAATCTGTCGAAAATTAGTTTAAGGAGAGTTTGTTGGATATACAGTTTTAAAATTCTTTTAAGGAAATAATACAAACAATCTATTGTTTTAAAATTTAGTGGCAACACAACTTTTCTTCTAATAGTTTGGCAATAAAAGATTCTGTTAACTAAATTTCTCTCCAATCGAATGGAATTTCTAAATCCAGTTTAAGAAGTGAGTTTTTAAATCATATATATGCTTTGGTGTAATTAATTTTATTGTTGTGAAAGTATTATACAGTGCTTCATATTAATTTCTATTTTAAAACTACAGTGGGCAGTAAATTTTTTACAAACATGCCCCAAATTTTTACTGGCTCTATGTAACTTAGAACTAAAATCATATAAAAAAATTGGTGGGAAAAAATGAGTGATTTTTAAAAAATTTAAAAACTTTCCATGCGTTTTGATTTTTTTAAATTTCATATTTTCACCTGATTTAACTTCTTTAAGCAATTCTTTGAAAATGTATGCATGCAATGTAATGTTTTATATGATAATTTACAAAATATGGGTAAACGCAAATTTTTATATAAAAAATCTCAAGAATTTTAATGATTTCCTATACATAAAAAACTTAAGTTTTTCTTTCACCCTATCACTATTATTACAATGCATCCAAGAATTTATAACTATACATTAGATAAATACTTCTGGAAAGTTTGTTTTGTTATAATTCGACAAAAATTGTAACGCGTGGAACATTTTGCATTTTTGTTTCGAGGCAAAATATTGATTCTGAGAAAAACATCTTTTTTCATTTTAAGGGAAATTAACTTATTTTTTTAAAATAAAAATTAAAGATATAAATATAAACTTCAAATTGAAAAACACTAATATCATACAAATATAAGATAGATGCAGATTATATACATAAGATTCCGCAATATTTATTCTAACAGTCACATTTACACGTAATATATATAGTGATAAAAATTGAAGTAAGCAAGAACACTCACACATTCTAATAATTGTAGCAGTATATATTACTCCGAACAAAAAGTTGGATGACATTATCGAGTTCCTTCATCGGTCATTATTACCATACACATCAAGAGGTTCTGCCTTACTTAATAAAAATTATGATACAATACCTATGATTTTAATGTCAATTTTGCTTTAGACAAATCTCTACAGTTGATTGAATTTTTGAAAGACAATTTCACCTTATCTCTACAAAACAAAAGAATAATATCAACGACAAAATCAAATACTATGATTGATGCAGTCTTTTCGAGATACTTAAACGATATTGAGTGCAATACCTACATTTCTTACTTTAGTTACCACAAGCCTTTGATAATAAAGTATGTACTGAAGCACCCATACGCATAATGGAAATAGACTAATAATGATGATACTTTTCTCAAATTACATACAATAAAAAAAAATTTTAGTATTATGTATAGAAAATGAAAATTTTGTCTATACTTATACCTTTTCCATCCTAATTATTTTTTTAAATACAGTTTGAAATAATAATCATAATAATAAATTTGTTAGTTATATATAAGATTACTTCAAAAAATAAAACATTATTATACAATTCAATACAAGTAAGCCAAAGAAGTTTTCCCAATGATACACGCTTTCTTTTTTTCTTTTTTGAATAATTTACTATCCGTGATGCAGATCGAAGTTATCAGGAAATATTCTATTATTCAACAATCTGAAATTGTCACGAAAAATATTATAAAAAAATGTGTTTTCAATTTCTTGACAAGGTACTCTAGAACTCGTCTTTGCTCTATGAAAATGCGGTTGGGAAACGCATTATATTTTTAGAATTTCAAATCCAGGTTGTATAAGAGCATTTACATAAAAATGAAGTTACAGCTTCTGGACAAAAAAATCCTGGAATACCATCTAAAGTATATAACCCTGTCATTCTTACTGAACGAAATTTTTTATCTCCTATTCTTCATACTCCTTTGAAACCCGAGCCTACAAGACGCTGCTAAGTTTGCTATTCAAAAATGGACGAAAATGGAAAAAAAGATAAGGAAGGATACAAGATTCTGGTGTAATAATTGAGAAGTAGATATGTGCTAGCAGAAAAGTGTTTTCCGTTATACCAAACAAAACTGAGTTATTAAACCACAAATAAGAGTATTCCGTTTTCAATTTTATTTATTTATTTCTTCGAAAAAAATGCTCGACGAGAAGTGAACTTTACCACTGCCACGTTGTTGCGCAGCCACTTCAAGCGAATGTGTTGTACCTATAAAACCTAAAAGTTTTTATGCAAGTAATCCAAAATATCAATTTTTAACTACTAAGCATATTTTATTTTGTACTAAACATTTGATTTTTCAAAAAAAAAATTGGCAATTTATGTACCCAAATCATCAAAATAACCTGGCGGTTAAAGAAGCGTTTCTCAAACTGTGGGGCGCGTTAATTTAACAATACCAAGTTAAGAACAAGTTTAAAAATTACGAGTAACCCCCCATGGGCTTGTCATATATCGAATTATATAAAAATATTAATATTTATCTTGATAATATGTACGGTTGGTAATTAAATTCGTATTCTAGATTTACGTCAAAATACATTATTATTTAATTCAATACATTGTTTGGATGGGGGAGAGGGTGCGAAGACAATTATGACTGAAAATTGGGTCGCCAGTATTGAACATTTGAGAAGCACTAGGTTACAGGGCTAACGTCTCGCAACAGACACAGAAAAGTATCAATAGGAATTAGAAATGTTATTCAAGCAAATCTGAATAAAAATGTGATTGTTATCTTTTTTTTAAAAAAAGAAAAAAAAAACTTTATTTTGTTATTTTTTGCTTTAGCATTTGTACACTCTGTTTAACTGTTTTCGAGATAGCTATTGTAAATCTTGTATTTGTAAGCATTATTGAATGCAATTACTTTTTCTTAACCTGCGTCTTTCCTGATAGGTGCATACTTTATAACTTTCATATATTTGCGCTTTGCTGTATATACAAGTCTACTGTAAACAAAAAATAATTTTACTCTACAAAGAATGAGTGCAGAAAGGGTTATTTCCATGGCTTCGAGGTTAATTCTAAAATGTTTAGGGTGAACTCTGTCCCTTTGGGCATTCTGCCAACGTTCTTGTTTTGTTTCCAAGGGCGACATTAATACACAATCAATCCTAAGCAAATTAAGTTTGCGTCAAAACACATATATAACAATAAATCTGAACATAAAAAAAAGTTGATAACATACATATATACAGCTATAACATAATATATTATATAACAAGATATTCTGGTAATATATAACAGCATAGTAAAATAAATTATTCTGAAACGTGAAAAGAAAGGAATGAGTAATATGGAAAAATACAATAGTTATTAATAGCCATGGAAACCACACGAGATTTCATTTAATTAAGTGTTTGAATAAAAGTAAATATAAATAAAGTAATATTATTTTATGAACATAGGTAATTTAAAACTTTTATTTTTAAACCGCAAATTTTCAAAACAATATACATTTGTGTATCATTAGCTACTTTTGCTTGGAAAATAAAATGCCATAAAATTAATATTATGTAGAAGAAAAATAAATATTTATACTTAATGACGTTTATCCTCCTAATAATTCAAAACACATATTTTATTTTAATTGGTTCCTTGATTTTTGCTACAATTATTAATTTTTTTAATCCATAAAAAACAGGCAATACTATTTAAGGTATCCGACTACGTTCGGAACCGTGATTTTAAAAAAGCGCATAAACGGATAATTTTCAGGATATTTGATGTCACTCAGATTAGAATATATGCATAAAATTGTTTTAAGGACATTTTAACAAAAAAATTATTTAAATATAATATTTTAGCAAAAAAGTAGAATAATCTTTTTTTCCAAATGTTTTCCTTTTGTGAAAAATGCTTCTATTATAATAATATTTTGCCTGTATATAGCTCACGCCTCTCTACAGAGGCTCAACTAGAAGTTTTGAAAAATTCCCATTTATTTTCAGAGTTACCAACAATTGAAATAATTATTGGGTTTTTTTCTTAAAATTGCTCCCCTCTTTTATCGTAAAATATGAATAAACTCACTTCTAAGTTATATATTTCAAAAATTCTAGTTTAGCCTCTGAACAGAGGTCTGATGTTAGATTAGATTAGAATTAGAGTTAAGAATTTTGTTTTTAAACGATTAGACTTAAATATAGAATAGTACACATCAAGAATTTTCATACAAAAGGAATTCAACAAAAGAAAGGACTCACCTCTTCCAGGTTTTCTATTTAATGTATATTCCAATTCTCACAGGATGGTACAAATCAGATATTATTCGATTTCGAATAAGAATTGATTACAACTTGTTATTTCGAATAAATGAATTACATTTGCTCAATGCAGACAGTAAATATCGTATAGTAAGAATCTCAATATCTCAGAATTAAGAGTCCAAATCCAAATGGCGAATTTTTTCTCCTCCTGGAGTGCCTGCAGAAAGTTTCGGTTTCGATTCCTGGAGCCCTCTAGTGGTGGATTTCTGAATCTCCATCCTCCCGGGCGCAAATTGGCAGGACAACAATTTTGTTAATCGATCTACGAGTTAGTCCAGATCCGGTTTGTAGAATGGCTACTCTATTGGTTCCATCCGTGCCTGGTATGAGTTTTAGTATTCTTGCCATGGGCCAGGAGAGAGGGGTCTGTTGTCATCAGATATCAGTACTAGATTGCCCACTTGTACCTCAGATTGGGAAGCTTTTCCACTTGGGCCTGGATTGGTAGTGATGTAGAACTTCCTTGTGCCAACGATCCCAGAAGTATTGACGTAGCTTCAAAAGACTTTTCCATCTGCAAGAGAGACTTAAAGAAGTATTAGTTATTGATTTACTCTCAGGAATTTCGAGTAAGGGTTCTCCGATAAGGAAATGCCCTGGTGTGAGAGCTCGTATATCTGCTGGATCACTGGAAAGCGGGACCAGGGGTCTAGAATTGATGCACGCTTCTATTTGGCACAACAGAGTCGATAGTTCTTCAAAACTCAGAAGATGTCCTTGCAGGTTTTGATAAGATGCCTCTTGGCTAACTTGATTGAGGACTCCCAAAGACCTCCAAAAAATTCGGAGCATAGGGGGTATGAATTTCCATCTAATATATCTATCTGTAGAATACTTTTGTATTGAGTGTTCTTTCACTAGCATATAGAGTTGTTTCAAGTAGTTGTTGGCTCCTATGAAGTTAGTGCCATTGTCCGAATGGATTTCAGACGGATGACCACGTCGAGCAATGAATCGACGCAGTGCGGCTAGCATGGCATCAGTTGATAAAGTGGAGACGAGTTCAAGATGAACTGCCTTTGTAGCTAGACATATGAAAAGACAGATATAGGACTTAAATTTGTGTTAGCCTTTCGAAGGTGTTGACATTTAGTCAAAATAGGTCCGGCAAAGTCTATGCCGACGATTTCAAATGGGCGAGTTTGGGTGATTCTTTGTTTCGGTAGATCTCCCATTTTAGGGTACGATGGTTTAGAGTTAAATCTACAACATTCGATACATCGTTTTATTTCTCGTCGAACAGTCGATCGTCCATCCGGTATCCAATAGTGTTGCCAAATTAAAGATAATGTCATTTGAGTTCCTGAATGAAAACCACGAAGGTGGAATTGTCTAATTACTAAAGTAGTAATAGGATGATGTTTGGGAATGATTATCGGAAATTTTTGATCGAATGTGACAGTAGGCTGTTTGGTGAGTCTGCCACCTACCCGAAGAATTTCATCTTCCTCTAAAAATATATTTAAAGATAGTAGTTTACTGGACCTAGGTATGGGTTTATGATATTTTAAATGACTTATTTCTTGAGAATATTCGGCTTGTTGAATGGTTTTCACAAGAAATTTATGTGCCGACTCTACTTCTTCTGATTTTAATTGTCCTCTTACCTTAGATCCTGATTTGCAATTATTGATGAATCTTTTACATAGAGCAATAACTCGAATAAGTTGGGTAAAGTTTGAAAATTTACTGATGATAGGTTCTAACGGATTTGACTTAACGACCAAAGGTATAGAATTTAATACAGAATCAGCTTCGACTGTGCAAGTAGTTAGAATTTTGGCTGATGCTAATTCTTCTTTTAAATCATTGTTGATCCAATCTGGACCCTTCCACCAATAATCTGCATTCATTAACTGTTGGGGGGGATAACCCACGAGTCGCACAATCGGCGGGGTTAAGTTTTCCTGGAATATGATGCCACTCATCGGTTGAGGTTAGATTTAAAACTTTAGTTATTCTATTTTTTACGAAAATGTTTTCTTTTATGGGGATTTCATAAGCCAACTTAAGACATTTGTGGAGTCAGTCCATAAAAAAACATTCAGCTGGTTTGTTCTGAGTGCATTTTGAATCACTGATATGAGTTCTGCTAATAGTAGGGCTCCACAAAGTTCTAATCTTGGTATCGTAAGTTGCTTGATTGGAGCAACTCGAGTTTTGGCACTTACAAGATGTATTTCTTGTTTAGATTTGAGATAGACGACTGCGGCGTACGCTTTTGTAGAGGCGTCGCAGAATCCATGTAATATGATATCAGAATTTTGATCAATCCCCAAAAAACGAGGTATTGAAATCGAATTTAAATATTTACTTTCTTTAGTGAATTTATTCCAATTTTCCAGAATGGATGAGGGTATAGGATCATCCCAAAAGGCTTTAGATTTCCACAACTCTTGTAACATTATTTTGAGAGTTATAACCGAGGGTGAGAATAGTCCTAGAGGATCAAAGATTTGCGCAATGACGGAAAGTAATTGTCTTTTTGGTTTTACAATTTCTTCATGTACTACTTTAACTTGAATCGAATCTATTTTCAAGTTCCAGATTAAGGGCAGTCGGAAAGGTAAAATTTGATTTTTTGACAATTTGAGATTTTTACATTTCCACATAGTACAGATTTTAACCTTTCTAAAAATACCTTACTTTAACCTCTAGGTAAGTAGAAGCCCTAAAAACCTATTTTTAAATAATCGTTGAAACTGGGCCACGCCCATTTGACAAGCGTAAAAGTAAACAAAGTTTTTTGTTTTGGCTTAAAAGTTGAGCGTCTGGTATAAATCAAAACATTTATCTTTTATTGTATAAATTGAGCCTTTTATTATTTTATTTCCTAACCCATTTGAAACTTCACTGTATTTTTAACGGTCAAATCAGTGTTTGTTTACACTTTCAAAACTGCGTTATAATTTTTGAACTCGCAAGTATTCTTTAACATTATTAAGCTTAAACTTTCAAAAAAAAATTGCTATAATATATCGACTTTACCATGCCTAGAGCATCGACTAAAGTATTTAAGAAACGAAGAGGAGTTTTTAATAAAGGAAGATGTAATAAAAGTAATGATGGTTGTGGTGAAAGCAATTCTACTGTTCCAAAGAACTCTGCTGATGAAAAAAATTGTGCTGATGGTGCAAAGCTTTGTACTAATGAAACTGAACCATCTGCCAGTGAGAGAAAAATTGTAAACATGGATATTTCATATTCGGATGAGGCTTTTTCTGGTTTCAGAAATGTTGTGGACATTAACCTTTTAGCTTGTGTGTTTTTTGAAGCTGTAAAATGTATAAAGTGTGAAAAAAACAGGACTCAGGTTGCACCTCAGTGAAAGTAACTGTGGTGAAGCTGTGAAGTTTCACTTAAAATGTCCTTCTTGTAAATATAACTATACTTTTTTTAACTCCAAGAAATGCGATAGTTCTGAGAATTACGAACTGTATACCCGGCTAGTGTATGCTATGCGATGCATAGGTAAAGGTGCTGAGTCTGCTAGGATGTTTTGCGGTATCATGAATCTTCCCCGCCACCCACAAAATTCTCAAAGTACAACCACATTTTACTGCAGGCAACAAGAGAAACCTGTGAACACAGTATGGCAGAAGCTGTTCGTGAAGCCGTTGATGAAAATGATGGAAAAGGGACCTTGCTGTTGCTGTTGATGGTAGCTGGCAGAAGCGTGGTTTTTCTTCGAAGAATGGCTTGTTGACAGTCACAAGTGTTGATACCGGCAAAGTTATAGATGTCGAAGTTTTTTCAAAACATTGTATTTGTCCGAACAAAACCAAGCATCTTCAAAATTGTAAGAGAAATTTTGAAGGCTACAGCGGTAAGATGGAAGTAGCTGGAGCTCTATCCATTTTTCAGCGTTCCCAGTCTCTCTACAATGTTCGGTACACAAAATATTTAGGAGATGGGGACTCCAAAGCATTTACTTCTATTGTCGAGAACAAAGTATATGGTGACCATTGCTCTGTCGAGAAATTAGAATGCATAGGTCATGTTATGAAAAGAATGGGGACACGTCTTCGACGCTTGAAAACTAAGATGAGAGGTCAAAAACTTTCTGACGGAAAGCCTTTATGCGGAAGAAATAGATTGACAGAGGCAGAAATCGACCGTCTGCAAGCATATTATGGTCTGGCTATCCGCAGAAATTTGTCTAGCGTGAAGGACATGCAACAAAACCATATGGGCAATATTTTTACACAAGCTATCAACCGATGAAAAACCTCAGCATGGATTTTGTCCCTCTGATTCAGATACGTGGTGCAAATTTAAAAAAGCAGAATTGCTTGGGAGACTTATCATCACAAAAATAGTTTACCTGTGGATGTTGTGGAGGCCATGCGACCTGTTTTTAGGGATTTAGCTAATCCAGAATTGCTAAAAAAGTGTTTACATGGAGGTACGCAAAATCTAACGAAAGTGTAAATAATGTAATATGGTCTCGTGTACCGAAGAAAACATTTGTACAATTAGAAGTTTTGTCACTGGGTACATATGATGCAGTTTCCTCATTTAATATGGGGAATGTATCAAAACTAGAAATTTTGAGAAAATGTGTATTGAGCCTGGTGATTACACGGTACAGGCGATGGAGTGCCTCGACAAACAGAGGCTGTTACGAGCAAAATACTATTGTTTACAAAAAACAAAGGAAGTTAGGAAGGAAAAAAGACTTAAAAGGAAGAAAGAAGATGATGAGCTACTAAAAATGCTGATGATTTAGAATATGGAGGTGGCATGTTTTAACTAAAAAGTAATTATACGTTAAAATCAATTTTTCTCAAAATGTCAATTTTTGATGTTCGATGTTCCTTTTCTTAGAAACTACTGTTCACAGGTATGTAAATTTTTTATGATATATTTATAATGATGGCTAATATATACTGAAATGAGCTTTTTGTAAAAAACCCCAAAATTTATTTTTTACAAATTTTTTTATGTGAAAAACGGTTTAACGTAAACTATGTTTGATAAAATATTTTATAAATTATGAAAAAATTCAAAATTAGCTAAACGCTCATTTGAGTATAATGAGAAATGTGTATATTAATTATATGAAAAATTTCAAGCATGTACATATAACAGATTTTGAGAAAATGTACCTCGAAAACAGCCAATTTAACATTGTCGGTATAGAGGTTTCCGACTGCCCTTAACCCTAGCACGCGTTGTTTAGATTCTTCATCACCTAGAGAATGTATCGGCTTCGAAGCTAAAAGTGATGTATCTAGATCCTGAAGAACCTTTGGGTGACTACTTGACCATTTTCGAAGAACAAAACCACCCGATTTCAGTAAGTTTTGAATTTCAATGATAATCGATTTTGCTTCAACTTCTGTGTCTGCACCCGATAACAGATCGTCTATATAAATATTTTTCCGAGCTATTTTTGCTGCTAAGGGAAAGTTTTGTTCTTCGTCTTGATATAACTGCTGCAGCGTTCTCAAAGCGAGAAACGGTGCGCATGAAGTACCATACGTGATAGTTTGGAGTTCAAAGGACTTTAATGAATCAGAGGGAGTGGCTCGCCAAACAATTCTTTGATACTTATAGTCTTCATACGAAATTAAGATTTGGCGATACATTTTTTCGATATCAGCTGCGAATTCTACCCTGTACGATCGAAATTTAATTAAATGATTAAATATTTCAGTTTGTAACTTAGGCCTTGTCATCAAAACATCATTTAATGATTTACCATTTTTTGTTTTAGACGAAGCATTAAAAACAACACGACATTTGGTTGTGGTAGATTTTTCATTTATTACCATATGATAAGGAATGTAGCAATTAGGTGTTTCGTCATCCCGTTTTTGAGATATCTCACGCATATGTCTGAGTGCTAAATACTCGTTCATGAAATTTAGAAAATTGTCCTTGAATTGTTTATTTTTGTGAAATTTATTTTCCAAGGCATACAATAATTGTACGGATTTTGCTTTTCTTTCACTGAGAGTATTATTTTCTTTAAAGGGAAGATTAACAATATATCTACCTTCATTATTTCTTTTCACCGATTTTGAAAACCTTTCTTCACAAGGATCAGAAATTTGAATTTTAGCATTAGTTTTGGGAACTTCTTCGAGTTTCCAAAGTTCTGACAGTTGGTCGTTTAAACTAGAATTAACTATGGATTCTTTAAGAGGTGCATAGATTTTTCCAGAGAGGATATATCCCAATTTAGTAGGTATAGCTGTTGGTGTTCCAGCAGGTCCAAAAATAGGCATTCCTTCCAACAGATCTGCATAAATTTCCGCGCCTCATAATACATCTATTGGTTTTGAAATGTGAAAATTTGGATCTGCGAGTTTCAGATTTTTTAAATGTGGAAATTGGCGATTTTTAAATTGAAAATTAGGAAGAGGTGATGTAACTTTATTAACTACTATAGCTTCAAGATTAAATTTTAGAGACGAGAAATGAGGAGTGAATTCGATTGTACAACTATGTAGTGAAGTTTCTGCATTTACCCTGTTGATTCCCGAAATTTTATGTTTTTCCGATTTTACAGGGATGTCTAATTTTTCTTTAAGCCTTCCCGAAATTAAAGATAATTGCGAAGCGTTATCTATTAAAGCTCTGCATTCAATGCATTTTCCCGACTTAGACTTTATTTTTATGATCGCGGTCGAAAGAAGCACGGGACTGGTTTGTTTATTACCCTTCAGCTGACAACCTCGAGAAACCGCCACTACGTTTTGACTATTTTCACTCAACGCGGAACCATTTACGTTATAAACATGCAATAAAGTATGGTGGCGATCTTTGCAGACTTTGCATCCGATGTTTATTCTACATTCAGGCGTGGTGTGATTTTTTCTGAGGCAATTTGTACAGCAAATCCCTTCAATGGCTTTTATTCTCTCTTCAACTTTCATTCGGTTAAAAACAGGACATTTATATAACGGATGACTCGCGTTTTCTTTACAAATCGCACATGAGAATGAATAATTTTTATCTAAGTTTGCATTAAATACTAACGATTTCTTTGGTTGATTGAAATTTCTCTGACTAAACCGACTTCCTTTTTCAAACCCTACATTTTTTCTACTCTCTGCGTACGATTTGTTAATAATTTGATTACTTGTTCCGAGTTTCGATTTGGGAGCGTCTGCATTTCCACTTAATAAACCTAACGCACGTGCCTCCGATTCTATAAACATACGAAATGCTTGCAGTGTTGGATAAGTATCTGGTTTCAAGGTTAACTCCCAGCGATGAGCAATTTCTTCGTGTAGTTTAGAAGTGCAGTGATTTATGATTATTAGCTCACTCAATTGATTTATTTCCAACCCTAATACAGTTAGATTTCTTACACTTTCGTTACAATTATCTAGAATTTCAAACAATTGTTTTGCCGAGTTTGCTTTGTTTGTACGTGTACTAAATAATTTGTTAATTTGGCAATTTGCTAACTGATTTTTATTTTCATATATCTCTCACATAATAATTCCCAGCAATTTTTTAAATTTTCTTTTTTAATTGCGAAACCTCGAATTAATTTAGCAGCGTTACCCTTTACTGACGCAAATAAATATTGCAATTTGTCTATTTCTGTTAAATCTGAATTATCAATTACCGTCGCCTGAAATAATTCTTTGAAAGTTATCCAATATTCCATTCCCCCATGAAATTGTGGCAATTCAAGTTTAGGCATTTTTTTTTGCAACTAGATTTTTATTTTCCAAATTTTCTTTTCCGTTTTCTTTTTTGAATGTATGTGTCACCTTTTCTAACGATACAGAGCAATTTAATAATGAATCCTGCATATCGATGTATTTTTCCCATTTTTTTCACCTACATCTATATTCAATTCGGAAAATGTCTCTTCTATTTTTTTCTCATATTTCTCGATTTTAAATTTTAATACATCAATTAGCGCAGCCGAGCAATCCGGTTAGGTGATTGCGTCACGAATTCTCTCCTCGAATCTCTCGATCTCTTTTCCAACATTATCAAAATGTTGGATTGATTTTAAGATTTTTGTTTTAGAAGCCATTATCCATCGGGCTCTTCGGCAAATCGACGGACCAAAATATGTATGTTAGATTAGATTAGAATTAGAGTTAAGAATTTTGTTTTTAAACGATTAGACTTAAATATAGAATAGTACACATCAAGAATTTTCATACAAAAGGAATTCAACAAAAGAAAGGACTCACCTATTCCAGGTTTTCTATTTAATGTATATTCCAATTCTCACAGGATGGTACAAATCAGATATTATTCGATTTCGAATAAGAATTGATTACAACTTGTTATTTCGAATAAATGAATTACATTTGCTCAATGCAGACAGTAAATATCGTATAGTAAGAATCTCAATATCTCAGAATTAAGAGTCCGAATCCGAATGGCGAATTTTTTCTCCTCCCGGAGTGCCTGCAGAAAGTTTCGGTTTCGATTCCTGGAGCCCTCTAGTGGTGGATTTCTGAATCTCCATCTGAGCTATATACAGGCAAAATAGTATTCTAATAGAAGCATTTTTCACAAAAGGAGAACATTTGGGAAAAAGATTATTCTACTTTTTTGCCAAAATATTATATTCAAATAATTTTTTTGTCAAAATGTCCTTAAAACAATTTTATGCACATATTCTAATCTAAGTGACACTAAATATGTAAATTATCCATTTATGTGCTTTTGAAAATCACAGTTCCGAACGTAGTCGGTTACCTTAACAAAGCGATTTTTATAACAGCAGAGGTTTATTTTAAAACAGCTACAACCTTAAAAATGCATTCAATTTAAATGTATAATTATGAAGTTTTTTTGCAATATTTTGTAGAACATAAATTGTGTGATGAATATTTTGACCCAATGCATAATCAAGTTGTATATCAAGCTAAGTGTATTAATGAAATCACATCACGAAATTTTATTTTAAAATAGATTCTTAAGTTTTTATTAAAAAACAAACTACCATTTTTTCTGCTTCTAATTCATTTAGATCTTTCAGTCCAACTAAATTAGAAACTTTCTTAAGTATTTTAAAGTGTTTATATTTGTCATAATCCAGTTCATTCTCTTTTAAAATCAGAATTTCTGAAAAGTATATATTTTCAAGCAAAAAAGAATATTTTGGAAAAATAACTATTAATATAAAGCGTTTAAAACTTGCATCACATTAATGATATGAAAGTATGTATTTAATTGAGAGATATTTTGTCAAAAAATTTACTTTCAAAAAAATTAAGTCAGAAGTGTACATGCATTTTCATTGTATTGAAACTGCATGTTATGCATATTAAAAAAAATCTCGCGTCAGAATTTTTAAAAATATTTTCATTTAAATAACAATAATAATCCAACGAATGCTGAAAAAATATTAATGGTTGTACAGTCAGATAATGCATTATAACAAGTGGTATAATTTTTTTTGCTTCAATTCCTACTTAGATCAACAAAGAAACATTTTATTTTAGCTACTTTTTATTAATTAGTTACAATTAATATAAATATGTATATACATATGATAGAAGCACAACATTAAGTGGCAAATAAAATTTTTTTATTAATTATAATTAAATTAGTGTATTATCATCCAAAATAATCATGTGCATAAATTTAAAAATTAATTTTTTAAACAAATAAATAAATATAGAGAAAGTATGAGCTAATGGTAGGAATTGAAAAATGGTTTCTTTAACTTAATCATATTTAATATTTCACAGATAGGAAGAATTTTGCGAGAAACAACATCTAGAAATAAGATAAATGAACTAAAATCTATCAGAAACCAAAACACATTTTACAAATTTCAAATTTAATTGTTAAAATTAACAATTTTAACCGAGAGGAGCACTCTTCTAAAAAAGAATTTGCTACGCAGAAATCGCAATTTTAAATTATTACAACAATTTCAACTATATTCTTTACTTGAAAATTGGATTAAAAAAATAAGAAATTTATAATTTACATATATAAGGAATGAATTACCACATAATTCTAACAAATAATCCAACTACAAATTTACAAAGAAATTACTTCTTATTCTTATAAATTCTTTATATTTAAAAATAATTTATATTCCAAAGTGCTTTAAAACACAAAGTAGTCTTCTTACTTGAAACTGAAATTTAATTTTGTTAAACTGTGTACTATACGCTTCTATAACCCTTCATTCTTTTTTATCTGTGAGAGAATGGACAACGAATCATTTTAATGAAAAATTGAGTATATCAACTTTGAGGTTGGGATTATTTGATTTTTGTAATCCAAATCAATTTCAAACGTGACTGAATTATTTGATAGTATCAATATGAAGCATATGTTCTAAGTCTTTAAGATATGATGCTACGCTGATGAAACTTAATTAATTACTTTCCTTTTCTTTTTAATCAAACACTAGTTTCTTAACTTCCCAGGTTCTTAAGTTACATCGCATCATGGCTTAAGTTAAAATTAAACACTAATACTCTAAAGACATAAAACAGTACTCTAAATTAAAAGGCTGATTCTTAAAGCAACAATTAATTTTATTGAATTAACATATGTAAATTTAAGTAACTGTACAATATACAGCATAACAAGATTGAGATTTTACTTAGCTTTGAGAGAGAGGTGTCGGGTTGGAGAGAGTGGGGACATAGTTGCCGCTCGAAGTCCCGCGGAGTCTAGTTCAAGGCCTGGATCTGATTAGTTTGTCTCTCCATGTCCGAGTGTGTCTAAATCGGGGTGTCTCCTCTTTTTGTACTGTGCTGCTTTGCTGCTAAATTCTAGAGCGGACTCTTTGCCTTCTCCACTAAATTAATTTTGATTGGTCCGGAACCAGCGTAGAGTTACCGCACAAAGTTCAATGGCATTTTTAAGCGCGGGAAAATCTAATGACACACCCCGATATTTATGGGTGTATTGCCCCTTCCAGGCGTGTGAACGTAGGCACCCTTTGCTAAGGAATTCTCCTTCAGTGGTGGGGAAAGAAAACACATTCCACCAACTGAGTTCGCAATTTTGAAGTTCTATTGAATATTCTTGAATGAATCCGCGCCTCCCATCAGATAATTCATAAAAATACTCTAGGTTTGAATAAATATTTTTCAATAATAACATTTCAATATACCTAAGAAAGAAAAATCCTGTTTGTACTTGAAAAATTGCGTGATTTCAAAAGAAATCTGTGAAATGCCTAGAGTATCTGGTTGGCTTGGATGCTCTCAGCAAAATTAAATTCCTGGCACAGTTTCGCATCAGTTATCTCCCTCTGGGGACAAAACTGGGTATCAAATTTGCATTGTGACAGTTCATGTCCACATATATGGCGCACACTAAAAAAGAGATACCAGTTTCTGAAGAATGACCCGCAAGAGAGCTCACAAGGGTAAACGGAGCATTGTTGATATAAGTTCCCCTTTCTGAAATATTAGACGCTCAGGCTTGAAATTTGGCCAATATATATGTTGCTCTATTTAATCTAAACCCTCTAAGAATGGGATATGCGTAAACGTATTTCCCAACCAAGGGGCGAGGGATTAAAGTTACGTTATATACATGAAATTTCAGTTTTTCAAATATTAATGCTACAGCCTTGAAATTTGATAAATATGCTCCTTTTGTTGAGTAGAGATAAACTAAAAGAGGTTTTGCGGAAATCCACTCCCAAGGGGAGTTTCAGGGCGTTTAGGGGTAGGGGATATATATAAAATTATTTATTGAAGTTAACTTCTTATGGCACGGTAGGGAGAAATTTCCGTTACGCGTCACCAGTTACGGTTAACGATAAACGTAAGGTAGAAATGAATGAAGTTCCGAATTTTCCCCTCGTTTTAAAAAACGCCATCTAACTCATACTATCTATCTCAGACAAAAAAATAATTACAGAATCGGAAAGATCATTTTTTTTCGCCACTATATGGATATTTTTTTTAACAAAACAATGATATTTTGTATTTTTTACGATTTTTTTTAAAATGAGTCAAAATTTATATGCTTTTATAAAAATGGTTTCTAAATCATTCCCTTTAAGTTTCCTTTTGAGTTAATGAATTAATATTTTATTCCAAACAAGTTCATGCATTTCTCTTTTAGAATCAGTCATAAAAAGAAGAAAAAAATGACGGAATCTTTATTTTTTTGCGATTTTTCAAAAAATACTCAAAACTTTAATTAAATATTTAATAACTTCATTATTTATAAAAATAATCTAACGAATATTTTTCTCCATATGCAGAATAGTATTATCCGTAGTCTGTTCAAAGATTGAAAAAATAGTTTAAAATTTACGGGTTTTAAAATTTCTTTTGTGTTTTTCGTCTATTAGCCCTGAGCTAGCACCGACCCCCCTTTGCGATACATACTTTGCTTTGTTTTTACGTTACCTAGAAGTCAAATTATAATCAATTTTATGAATTAAAAAAAATTCGAAGTGAGTCTTTAATCTACCAGAAGTAGGCATTTAAATGGTTCAAAATCTGTCGAAAATTAGTTTAAGCAGAGTTTGTTGGATATACAGTTTTAAAATTCTTTTAAGGAAATAATACAAGCAATCCAATGTTTTGAAATTTAGTGGCAACACAACATTTCTTCCAATAGTTTGGCAATAAAAGATTGTCTTTACTAAATTTTCAATCGAGTGGAATTTCTAAATCCAGTTTAAGAAGTGAGTTTTTAAATCATATATATGCTTTGGTGTAATTGATTTGATTGTTGTAAAAGTGTTATATAGTGCTTCTCATTAATTTGTATTTTAAGACTACAGTGGGCAGTAAAATTTTTTACAAACATGTCCCAAATTTTTACTGGCTCTATGTAACTTAGAACTAAAATCATATAAAAAAATTGGTGAGAAAAAAATGAGTATGTAACAAATGGTAATATTTATTATTTATTTATTGTAATGATTTAACCATTCATCCCAGCGTGTTAAAAATTGTAATGCTTTATTTCTCTCATGCTTTATATTAATGCTTTTATTAATGCTTTATATTAATGCGTGCGCGTGCTTTTATTTATAAAAATTAACTGTAATTTTAATTATGGAAATTTCTGGAACTTTCGATGGCAATAGATAAGTAAAATAAAGTCTTGAGTTGTATGTTGCAAGAGTTGTTGACATTTTTATTTTCGTGTTAAAACTGGCGCCCATACCCGTGGCCTAAGAACTACAACCCCGTAGAAGCAGAAACCACCGCTGTGACGAAACGCCGCAGAAAAATGAAAATTTAGCCGGCTCTGTAAACCTTACTGTCCCGGAAAAAAATTACTGGTATTGCGCCGCAATCCTTCTAAAGCAAGAGAAAATCCCTGGAAATCGAGAGAGAAAGTGAATCATTCTGACTTCAATTATCTGAAGAAAAGAAAAAAAGAACATCTATTTCCTGTTAAAAGTTTTTGCAATAGTGTTTTGTGCATTTTTCATATACAAGTGATAGCAGTCCTACTACAGTATGTTAGTGCTAGGGATAATTTTATTATTTTATTTCATTGATTTTTTGGTATTCTTATGCAACGATAATTCTTAATTTTGCTGTATTTTAATTTATTTCTTGTGAGATAACGTTTCCTCATTCATATTTTGTGAATTGCACACTACTAATTACTATTTTGCTTGATATTTTACTGATTTCCTATTGAATTTAGGTAGCATTACATGCCTGATTATTTTAGTTTTGTTTAGTATTTTCATTGAATTGAATTTTTGTATCATTACAACTCATGATTCCTAAATTTTCTTTATATTATTTGATTATTTGAATTAATGTTCCTTGTTGGTATTTTGAATATGTTATTAATTTATTTACCTATTTTAATTGTATTTTTAAGTGCATAATAATTTATAGGAGTTTAAAGCTAGCCATATTTTAAAGTGTATTCCCATATCTGTAAGAGCTTTGGTGGACAATAAGGCCTGGACCTTAGTTATTTTTTTTTATTTGCAACTCTTAAATTTCCCAGTCATGTCATTTCAGGGAAAAGGAAAAAAAGCTGATCTCATTAAGCTTGCTATTGAGTTAGGTGAATGCGAGTCGAATGGAGAAGAGCTAAAAATAATTGAATTAAGGACAAAAATTTTAACAAATGATGCTTATAAGCAAGACCCTGAATTTGTGAAATGCATGTTTGAGGGAATCGTATCAAATAGGATAGACGAGGAAAACAAACAAAAAGAGCAAACACTGCGTGAATTTGAGCTGCGGAAAATACGACTACAAAATGAGACTCAAAGAGTCGTAGGTCCTCAAACTCTACCCCAAACAAAAATTGAATTAAAAAAATTGCTACCAACATTCAATCCTGAAGTTGATAATATGGACCTATTCCTCACCTTATTCGAACGGCGAATGAAGCTATTGGATCTTCGTGAAGATCTGTGGGTACCCTATCTCATTGATGCCCTACCTATTGATGTAACCTCCCTCATTGCACGTGAGCCTGAGGAGAAATGCAGGGATTACTCCCACATTCGAGTAATGCTTCTGCAACGGTTCAAATTAACCGCATAAAAATTCCAGGAGCTGTTTTACCGTCACAGAAAAAGCCCAAATAGGACATGGAAGGATTATTATTTTGAAATCCGACATATTTTGAAGGTTGGCTCAATGAGCTTAAAATTGATTCCTTTGACGGATTGAAGAATTTGATGATTGCCGATCAAATGAAAAAGAAATGCTCGCCAGAGTGTAAGGAACATTACCTGGATATCTGGGAAGAACTTATCTCTCCAGAAATGTTAGCAGATAAGCTGGAAGCTTTTGATAACATCCGACGTTCCCTACCCAGTGGACCTAGGAGATACGTGAAGGCAAGTGAAATCGTAAATGATGGAAGATAGGTATTATTCAGGAAACCTGAACGCCCTCCCAAAAGAGAATATTCATATCAGGTACCAAATGAGAGATCCCCTCTCAGATGATATGGCTGTGGGAAACAAGGAGTGATAAAATCTAGGTGCCCCACCCGCAACCTCAACGCCTCACAAAGAACAGTCGTAGCAACCAATCACATTAATGCCTCCACAGCTCAGACCAGAAGCCCTCGATTGACCCTAATCGACATAACTTTCTGTGGAATAAAGGGACGTGTATGTGCAGACACAGGATCTTCACATTCAATTGCTGGGGAAAGGAAGTTGCAGATATTTAAGGCACCCGACTAGGTTCGAAGACCAATTTTTTCAAAATTGATTATCAGAAGAATTTTATTATTTTAAAGAACATAAATAGGCCTAAAGAGTTATAATTATGAAATAAATACCATGCATCACCTCTGTTTCTGAAAAAAAAAAAAATTCTTTTAATAAAAGTTTTAAAAATTTCAATTTCAGGAAAAACAGCGTAAAAAATATATATTGGACATAATGTAATTTTAATTACATTGATACATTTATTTATCCACCTGAAGTGTTGCAAACCGCAGGTTAAAAAAATATTTTCAAAAATAAATATTTAATAAGCATTCGAACTTCACGTTAATGATTTTCGTCAAAATTACTCTTTATTCTATGCTAAAAAGGACTATAAAATGTTATCAAGTGTAAGTATCTTAAAAACTGCGGTTTGCTACACTTTCAAGGGCTTATAACATAAGTGTTGCAAATTTCATTAAATTTTTATATAATTGTTCTGGAGATATCCCAGTTTTCGTGCAAAAAATTATCGTGAAAATTTCATTTTTCAAAAACACATTTAAAAAATATACTTATAAGTTACATAAAGTAAATATTAAAAAAACAACTTAAAATTCTCCAGTTTTATAGGTAATTCCTTCTTCTTCCTCAATTTTTATGTTTCTTTTTTTTCGAATGGCCCTAAGTTTTCTTCTGCAGGTTTTTGCTGTTGGCAGTGAGTGACGTTTTGAGTCTGCAATACGCTCATTATCGAAGATTTTTTGTCCCGTATAGTATAATACCCCGAAACAATACCCATTTCATTTAATATGGATATTAATCCCTGAAAGCCATTATTAAACTGCACAACAGCAATATATGCTCCTAAACGCAATGTTTGATGCTCAACGAAAACTTCTTTTGGTAATATCTGCCACAAAATTGCATTAAAACTTTCGTTCGGATTCTGAGTTTTTCCGTGTAAACATTTTTTTAAAAGATTTCTGTCACACAAATCCATATAAACAGGCTTTATCGTGTTAACAATATTTTGTGGCAGACCCAAAGATTTATCCTGGTACACAATATTTGAAGCTTTAGCCCGTTGAAATTTACACCAACTTTCATCTCCGACAGGGCACTGCCCATGTTTTGGCTGATGTTTTGATGAGCAACAATGAAAAAAGGCAGCAATAACAGCAGACTGCATTTTTTCCAAATTCCCAATATTGCTTCGAATAGCAATCCCATAGTAATTTTGTAACTTATTAATTAAACCATCAGTTAATTTACCTTTCCCCCCGAGTCCTTTATTTCTGCTTTTCAATTTTCGAAGCCTTGTTCCAACTCTTTTTTGAATATGCCCTATACATTCTAGCTTCGTAACAGAATCTTTCCCGTAAATGTCCTTCATGGCATCAAAAGCTTTGGAATCCACATCCCCATAATAGTCAGTGTATCGTAACATTCTATGATCTTCCGACCTCTCAAAAATACGATAAGCCCCAACCGGTTCCATGCTGGAGGAAGATCCTTTATGATGATTACACTGCAATTTCACATTTTGTTGTTTCGTCTTTGAATTACATTTTCTACAAAAATGAGATAAAGTTTCAAAGTCAATAATTTTCCCAGTATCAACAGATATTGCACTAACACAACCATTTAGCGAAGAAAAACCACGACGCTGCCAGGTACCATCCACCGAAACACCACAATTTACAATATCATGTATAGATTTTTTTTAAATTGCCTAATACCTTTGCTGCGTCATTCATTATTTTTCTCCAATGGAAATAGCAGCACTGAGGAGTTTTTTTCTTGTTGGCGGAATGCAAGCTTTGAGAGAAAGGGAGGTAGATTCAAAACAGCACAAAGTTTTCTTCCTGCTGAAACACCTCTACCAATCAATCTTAATCCATAAACAAAACGAGAATTAAGTTCATTCATTTTGTCTAACTTTTTAGAAGTACAAAATGCCGATATGAAACTGCAATTTTTGCAGTGCAAAGAAAAAGTTTGAAGATAATCCAAACCTTGAATCTTCTACAAGATAAAGGCTTCCTGCTGTACACATCTTTGTTGGGCAACACAATAAGGAAAAAAATACCAATTAAAATTTCCAGATCAATCAATCTGTTTCCAGTTAAACGTTCTGAAATGTTACTTACCTCATTACTTACCTCATTGCAATGCTGCAGCTTCAGTGAACTGGCGGTCATAATTTCTTCATTAGATGAAGCAGTTTCAGTGCTTGTATTTTTGGTTTCCGTGAAACTTTCGTTTACGGGGACGATATGAGCGACATTTACCCATGATTTCAGGTAAAATAAATTAAAGATTAAATTAAAATAATTTAAATTCTAAAAATAAAGCAAAAATAGAGAAAAAAAGAATTAAAATAGGCGTGGTAAATCTAACGTCGAATGTAAACAAACACGAAATAGCGATAGTCTTAAAATGCCGTTGCCAATCGTTTGCAACAAAATTATTTGAAATAATTATTAGCAAACTGTGGCTTAGTAAGCAGATAATTAAAATTTGGTTTTTGAAACTTCATTTTAGGGAAATAATAATTAAACACTGCATATGTAGCTCACTTCCGGTCCAGATTACATTACTTCTGGTTTCGTTTTCAACTACTATGACTTATTTAAATTGCTATAATTAGAGTTCTAATTTACGTAAAATTAAAATAAAGACTGTTTTGGAATCTTAAAGGCTGGGGCTTGATTTTACAATCATAAAAAAAAATTCGACCTTTTTGTCAAAAAACACTTTTTCAACCTAGTCGGATACCTTAAGGATAAGGGACTCCTTTTCCAGGAAACCAGATTAGCAATGAGCTTAGAAGATGGTCAACAGACCACAGGTGCGGTCCTCACAACCCAAGTAATGGTAGAAATTGAGGGGAGATCAGTCTTGACCAAATTCATAATTCTCCCAAAGGCAAAGGGAAATAAAACACTTCTAGGAACAGATTTCCTTAGTTCTGCTGGTTTGGTTCTAGATGTGAAGAATACTTGTTGGTACTTCTATGACAATCCTACCCACAAGTACCCATTTGGTGAAAAATTGGACGCCAATTAAGAGAAGGGGAAGGTGAAAGTTTGACCTCTGTGTGTGTGTGTGTGCCCAGGAGAAACTTAACCTCCTGTTGGAATCATTCCAAAATGTCTTCGAAACAGGGGGAGCAGCAACAAATATCTCGGAGCACCACATTAACACTGGAAATAGTCCTCCTATCTCTGTACCCCAATACAAAATGTCTCCTGTAAAGAACTGGCCTGACTGCATTAAATACAAAGCTTCAAATCAAAAGCCTTCCGGGCTATTACAGACACCTGTGCCAGCCCAACGTTTTGAGACCTTGGCCATTGATCTCTTCGGGCCCCTACCTGAGAGTAAAGATGGTAAAAGATAGATCTTCATCATTGAGGATTGTACCACCAAGTGGGTCGAACTGTTCGCACTACCCAATGCCACAGCTAAAGAATGTGCCATTACCTTGATTGAAGAGGTTCTACTGAGGTAAGGCATTCCTCGCCGCCTTATCAGTGACAATGGAACCTAGTTTGTGTCAGCAGTGATGCAACAAATATGCTACCTATTAAAGATCTATCAATCCCTTATCCCTGTAAACCATCCACAAGCTAACCCAGTTGAACGAAAGAATAGGGATCTGAAACCACGGCTGGCAATTATCGTCCAAGACAAGCATGACTGTTGGTCAGAGAAGCTACCCTTCATCCGCTTTGCTCTCAACACAGCCAAATGCAAAAAGACAGGACAGACGGCAGCCTTTCTGAATTTTGGTAGAGACTTACTTACGCACTCCAAGTGAAGTTGTTAATGATATCCGAGTCGTCATCCAGAACAATAATTTTGTGCCAGAGATAGCTCCCTATCTCAAGAAATTCGCTAAGTTTTCCACTCAGATTAGAGAGATGGTTGAAGAGCAACAGGATAGTAGGAAGTTTTACGCTGATAAAAAGAGAAAAGCTGCTCCAACATATCAACCTGGAGAACATGTCTTTGTAGCATCACATCCGCTGAGCAACGCTGCGCAAGGAAGAAGTGCAAAACTAATGCCACGCAGAGACGGTCCCTACGTGATTTTAACACAAAGGTCACCATCATCTTACGGGATTGCTAGTCTTGATAATCCGGGGGAACCTCTTGGTGTTTACCACACCTCTGCTTTAACTCCTTGTAATAATGACAAAGTAAAACCCCTTATTCCTCTTCGTAAACGTGGCCGCCCACCAAAGGTCCCACAGACTCCTGGTTCCTCGTCGGGACGCCGTCGGAACCAGAGTGGGAGGATGTAACAAATGATAATATTTATTATTTATTTATTGTAATGATTTAACCATTCATCCCAGCGTGTTAAAAATTGTAATGCTTCATTTCTCTCGTGCTTTATATTAATGCTTTTATTAATGCTTTATATTAATGTGCGCACGTGCTTTTATTTATAAAAATTAACTGTATATTTAATTATGGAAAATTCTGGAACTTTCGATGGCAATAGATAATGAGATGGAATATTCAGTTTTGTAAAATAAAGTCTTAAGTTGTATATGGCAAGTGTTGTTGACATATTTATTTCGTGTTAAAAGTATAGAGAGAGTTTTTAAAAATTTAAAAACTTTCCATGCGTTTTGATTTTTTTAAAAAATTTATATTTTCACCTGATTTAACTTCTTTAAGCAATTCTTTACAAATGTATGCATGTAATTTAATGTTTTATATGATAATTTACAAAATATGGGTAAACGCAAATTTTTATATAAAAATTTCAAGAATTTAATGATTTCCTGTACATAAAAAAACTTTAATTTCTTCTTTCACCCTATCCCTATTATTACAATGCATCCAAGAATTTATAACTATACATTAGATGAATACTTCTGGAAAGTTTGTTATATTTCGACAAAAATTGCAACGCATGGAACATTTTGCATTTTTGTTTCGAGGCAAATTTTTGATTTAGACTAATAATGATAATACTTTTCTCAAAATACATGCAATAAAATTTTTTTTAGTATTATGTATTGAAAATGAAAATTTTGTCTTTACTTATACCTTTTACATCCTAATTATTTTTAATACAGTTTGAAATAATAATAATAATAATAAATTTATTAATTATATATAAGATTACTTCAAAATAAAACTTTATTATACAATTCAATACATATAAGCTAAAGAAGTTAACTTCTAACGCGTGTTCACACTGATACACGCTTTCTTTTTTACTATTAGACCAAAAGACGTGAAATTCAATGAGCATTTGACAATTTATTGAGTATAAATTCGATATTAAAGGCTTTCCCGTTAATCCACTTCGAAAAAAGAGCAGTTAAGGGAGTGTTATGGATGAAATTTCCTGTTTATCAACCATTTATGCTACACAATCTTGAAATGTTTCATACGACATCGTGAAATACCCAGAGAAGCTGGTGGGTAAAGGCTAGTAACTATAAAAAAGTTATTTCCAAACGATTTAATATACTACATATTAATGTTTTTTTAAAATGCGGTTTAAGCAGAGTAATCCCATATGTCTCTGGAATATAAATAAATTTACCATTTCTTAATTTAAAATGTGCAATGCAATTATCATAAAACCTTAACAGTTCCATTTTTTTCCGGAATTCGATTTAAAAATATGTTACATTTTTATTGCTTTTTAATTGACTTTATCACTTTTATTTGGAAAATATATTTTCAAAATGAACATTTTTAATATTTTTCAGCATTTAGAATAACTTTTGAACTTTAAGGAAAATAAAAGTGTTTTTCCTGTAAGTTGCCTTTTTTCCTACATAATTACCTGACAGGGAAGCTAAACTTAGGGAAGGTTAATATAAATAAAGTACAATTACTTAACAGGTTTTTTTTATACTTTTATTTTTAGTTCATTTATTTAATCTCATGTAATGATTAACTGTCACCATCGGTACAACTAATTTTATATTAAAATTGAAAAGTACGTTCAAAACAATAAAAACGATAGAGAAGTAAGAATGACTCTACGGCGTACAAGCAACCCGAACACAATGCCCGTACAACGTGCGGGCGAAACTGGGAAGAGGTTTTAAGAGTGTGACTCAGAAAAACCCTTATTTATTGCTTCAAAAAATTTCTAAATTCTGATCCTTCAGAAAAGTTCTATCATCTGAAAATTTCTGAGCCACAGTTCTGTGAAAAGAAATTACGAGTTAAAAACACAAAAGGCCCAATATGGCTAAGAAACATTATTCTGGATATACTCAATTCGCTTTTATTTCAAAGATGTAAAGCATCAATCTGCTTGGAAAATAAAAGAAAAATGCTTTCAAAAGGATTTATTCAGAAGAATGAAAATAATATTATTATTTATTACTTGAAAATTCCACTCTTGAGTTTTCTAGTTCTTTTATTCCCCAGAAGGAAATAATACTTATTTTAATTGACTAAAAAGGTATTTCTACTTATTGAACCTTTTGTGAATATACATAGAAAATAAAATTAACTGTAAGAGCTGTTTACAGCTCTCAAATTTCACATTCAGGACAAATATATACATTTTTTGATGTTCTACTTGAAAAGAAGAAAAATGGAATTCCATGAATACTTAAAAGTCTGATTTAAATTTACTCAACTACAGTGTTTATCCAAATACCCTTGTTTGATTTTAAAAAATTGAAAAGTTGTTTATTGAATTCACAATAATTGTATTTCAAAACATAGCTATCGTGCATATGGAAGAAAGCTCAGTAATTAGAGTGAATGTAATAGAAAATATTACAATAACCTTGTGAGAAAAAGCTTTTGTGACATTTTATCAATGAGCAAAGAATTATTTAACTTTGAAAGATTTTCTATTGATATTTTTCCAAGAAAAGAAAAATTCAGATAATTTCTATCATTGAATAGAATTCTTTCTATTTACAACTCCTTAAAACATCTTATATAATTGCAAACATTGAATAATTTTTAATAAGTGTTGAAAAACATTCATAACTATAGCATGTAATTAAGATTTAAATTTCAATTAATGAAATTCTAGGGCTGAATTTTGAAAATATATTTCCTATAGTTTTATAACTAATTCTAGGAGGAAGCAATGTTTGAGCTAGAAAACCGCTTTTCTAACAATTACACGTGGCCAAATTATATATATATTAAGGTAGAATTAAATATGTAATTGAAACCACTTATTCATATAAATTAACTGGAAGAATTATACTCCGATGTTTTTGTTAATTTAAATTAACGTCTTACTAAAAGCTACACGAATGTAATTGTTGTCAGACAGTAATTTTGAACATATTTATATAATAAACGAATTAAATATACCATATAATAATACAAATACGCCATGATACGGAAATATAAGTCTGCGAGTACAGAAAAAGTTGATCTATCAAAAGAAATAATAAGGTATTTTTATTTCAAAGAAATAAAACAGTAAATTTAGGGACAATACTAAGAGATCAATAAACCAGCTGTGGTAGTGATGCATGCAGTTAGGCGTAATTAAATAGAAACACTGAGCATACGATTAATGGTGTAAAAAATTGACGTTTTCAGTTGATACAGTTCATTGTCTCAACCTGAGATCGGCAATGCATGCAAGGAATGAGTAGCTAGATTCTAGATGAGGGATTGATCAGCGCACACCAGTGGTGAGGAAAGTAAATGATTGATTAGAAGCACACTCATGTCCGTAAATTAAGTATAATTCAGAATCACACAGAATTTGAACTCAAAAATAAAAATTTCACCTGTAGAATTATCACACTTATCTTGAAGAAGAATATGCAAATCACAGATGGCACCGATGGCACCGATAGTACGTCACAATGACGAGAGTGTAAGAGAGGGGTATATAAGGAATGGTGGCAAAGAAGTAAAACTGCTCACAAGTGCTTTAAAAGTCTTTCAGTGCAATAACCGCATAGTTGTGGCACAAAGGAAGCATTTGGATGATTTTTTACGTGGGAGAATTATTGGACGACTGGAATGAGGACGTACCCAGCTGGAAGTATCCGAGGAACTTGGAATCACCCAGAATGTCATCTCCAGGCTTTGGAAACGATTCCAAGATGATGGTAATGTGAGTAAATGTTACAGCACAGGTCACCCCCAGTTACAACGCTGAATGAGGACTGGTATTTGGCAGTTACTGCTAAAAGAAATAGACAGAGCACATCATCAGACCTGTCTCGTCAACTCTCTTCAGCTACCGGTGCGACAGTTTCAAGGAAGACCGTGTACAGACGCTTAGGGCACATTGGTCTATATGCTCGCAGGCCTGTCAGATGTGTTCTACTTACCGCAACTCACTGTCGCCTGCGATTAACCTGGAGTAGAGAGCATGCATTGTGGACACCACAACAGTGGTCTTGTGTCATGTTTTCGGACGAGTCCAGGTTTAGTTTGCAGTCTGATTCTCGCCGGGCTTTAATATGGAGAGCGCCAGGTACCCGTTACCACCAAGAAAACACCATTGAACGACACCGTTACGGTGGTGCAGGATGGCTCGTTTGGGTTTGAGGAGGAATTATTCTTGGTTCCAGAACTCACCTGCATGTTCAGAGTGTAACGATGACAGGCCACATCTATCGGGATGTCATTCTGGAACAACATGTACACGTTTGTTTCGTGCCATGGGTGCTGAATTAATGTTTATGGATGACAACGCCCATCCTCACCGTGCAAACATTGTAGAATGCCTTCAATCGGAGGATATCACCCGTATGGATTGGCCAGCATACGCACCGGACTTGAATCCAATAGAGCATGTGGGGATATGCTTAGCCGACGAATTGCAGCCCGTCAACCCTCCCACCTGATTACCGGAACTTCGGAGGGCATTGCTTGATTAGTGGTGTAATATTCCCAAGATCAGATTGATAATTTGATACTTAGCATGCCTAAGCATTGTAAGGCTTGTATTTCATCGTCCGGGAGACATACTCCGTATTAACCATCATACTAACCATGTTATACTGTTTTTTGTGAATAGGTTCTTTTTTGAAATTTGCTCCAGGGAGTAAAAATCGCAATTTTTATTAATTATGTCAAACACATAGCATCTTTTTTTGCTCTTTGCCTTTTGTTTAATAAATAGACTTTACAAATAAGTCAAATTTGTTTTGCTTCTGTCTCTTTCTTTGCCTGAACTTCATTATCCTTAATTTATGAACATGAGTGTATTTGATGTGCATCATAAATAACATGATTTTATGATGCTAATTAATAATTTTAAGTATACCTTGAAGGAATGATACGGCTATTGTCCAGAGTACGGCATTTACATATTTCTGGGCTACCATAGTGTCACCAATATGGACCAGTATATTGTGCACGATGGTGCTGAAATTATATGCTACATAAACACACTCTCTAATATTCTACCGCTACCGTCACAATAGACCTATTACTCGTGCTATCCAAGTTGTAAAAGCAACGTAAGCCATCCAAAAACCCATTTATTCAAGAATGGAAGCCTACCTGACGTCACATCCAACAGATGTAAACGGCAGTTTTAATTTTTAAACTATAAATGCAAGTCGCTGGTGCTCAATCGGTTGATGGCATTCTTTGTTAATACGTGAATATCAAAGTAAGCACACCTTGTATATCTTAATATCCAGCGTATAACGAGTACTTATACTTTCAAGTTACAAATTTTACTTTTTAGGTACATTCGTTGCATAACGCTTACCCACTTTTTATAAATAAACCTGAAATGTATGTGACTAATGCTCTTATGTTTTGAAGTCATTTATTTGAGGTATTTTTCAAAGCTTTAGAAAAAGACAGCATACTTCTAGAACTACAACCCTTTAAGCTTAGAACGAATTTCATTTCTTTCATATAAACACTATTTAGATCAGCGTTTCTCAAACTGTGGTGTGCGCCCCTTTTAAGGGGCGTGATTACTCTACAAGAGGGGCGTGAGTATATTGAAAAGTTGAAAAAACTAATGATTTTTCAAAACATTATTAATTTACTGAAAGTAAGCAAACAAAATACTTTCTGACATAATAAAAATTAAAATGCACATTTACACTGATATAATGCACTTAAAAGTGTCTGTAGTGTACAATGTATTGCATTGTTAATTCAACAATACTAAGTTAAGAACAAGTTTGATAATTACCAGTGGCCCCATGGGCTTGTATTAACAATTACCTTGATGATTTGTACGGTTCTTGATTAATTCCTTAACTGCCGATTAAAGGTTACGCGATTCGGTCCCCAATGCCGCTGTTTCCACCTCCTATTTTGATGGGGAGGGGAGGAGGAGAAAAGGAACAAATAGGCAAAATCCTCTGAAATAAGTAAATCCTTTGCAAAGACTGTCTAGGTACTTTTATTGTATTCCAAAGCTTTAGGAATAATTTTATGGATAGCAGTGCCACAGAAAAGATGGTACTTCGGAAAGACATAAATATGCGTCCAGAAGACTAATGCTTTGGCTGAGCGAAACGTTTATATACGTCGGTGGCCCATAAGAGGTTAAAATCGTACTGTGGCTTCAGCGTAAACGTATAGTATTATTGAATTCAACACAATATTATTGCATGGAGGGCGCGCGATGAAAATAATGAGTGAACATTGGGTCGCGAGTATTGAAAGTTTGAGAAGCACTGATTTAGATACATGTAGAAATATATTTAGCTCTTCTTTTTCCTTCACTTTTAAAGCCCTTAACATTTATACCCGGCGTATAACGTGCACCCTTAAGTTTAGATCTTATATTGTGTGTTAAATGTGAGCGTTATACGCAGGACAGTACGGCATGCTTATTGGAAGTGAACTGAAAGGCGCAAAACGCTTTTTAGACCGGTTTCATTCGAGGCAACTTTGTGCCGGTCTCTGTGTTTGTCACCACCTCCTAGTGTTAAGACGGGGAAAAATTCCTTTCATTTAAATGGCAAATTTCGTTCAAAATAAATACAGTCGGACTTCTATGTAATGAAGTCGCTAATTCCCAGAAAAAGTTTCGTTGTATGGAAAATTCGTTATGTGTGTGTGTGTGTGTAAAGGTTCATATTTAATATACTGTATAAACCCCATAAAAAATTTTAAGTTCATAAACACTATGTATTAAAAAGGTAATTATTCACACCCTTTTTAAAAATTAATATATGTTTATTTTATACATCTTACCCAACAAAAAAAAGAAAGAAAAACTGTAAGGAAAACAAGAAAAAAGAATGTCGAAGAATTCATTGTATTTTCAATATTAAGAAAATAACTTTACACTAAAATTAATGAATTTTAAGGACATTTTATAATTTAAAGCATTCAAGTAATACTAAACATATATTATATTATAATTAGAACACGGGAACACGGGACAACTTCACTGAGGGTGAAAGAGGATATCGAAGATATTTCTAGTAAACTAGGCAATGGGGGTTAAAGGTTGCTCTTGGATTAAACATCCAGAAACTCTATTGATCTTGACGAGTTAGGATCTAATAAAACCAATTCAAGATTTATGACCACCATAAAATGAGTTAAAGAGAGAACAACTTCAAAATGTTTCATAAATACATTTAAAAAAAAAGAACAAAAATTGAATCACAAAAGAAAAAATTCGTTTTATAGAAAATGCACTTCGCTAAAGAGAGGTTATTTTACAAAGAAATTCGTGAAATGTTGAGGTTTCCAGGTAAAAGTTCGCTATATAGAAAAATTAACAAAATATAGAAGTTCGTTATATAGAGGCTCGACTGTAGTTGTAAAAAATATTAGAATTCAATTGAATATTTTGTCAAGATCTATAATATCTCCTTTCAAGTATACCATTATTCTTTTAAATGCGAGTAGAGCGTTTGTAAGGGAGACTGTCAAATTGACGAATTGCGTCAAGTATTATCTAATTTTTCTTAAGAAAGGCTCCCCAGCGAGATGCATAGGTCAAAAAAGAAAAAAGGAATTACAAGAGAACAACAAAAAAAGAGTACAAAAAAGAGAAAAATAGCTTGGACTTTCATGTTAGACAAGGACAGCAAACCTCAAGAGAGAGAAAAAATATCACTTGGGAACCTGGGTATCGTAAATTCAGTATTTACCTAAAACAAAAATAAAAATTTCGCACTATGAACAAAATGGATATTTAATGTATTGAATACAACTAACAGAAAAAAATTAAGGGGAACAAAAAACCGCTTTATCCTTTAAACTTCATAAATCACTTTTGAATACAGTTTAAAGGAACTGAAAGTGTAATTTTTGTTGTTTATTTCTTGTTAAAATAAATATATATACAGTCGAAACTACATATTACGAACCTTTATACTGCGAATTTTTCTGTATAGCAACTTTTTCCTGGAAACAAGAACATTCAACGATTTTCTTTGTAAAATAACCTTCCAATAGCTAAGTATATTTCCTAAATAACGAACTTTTTCTCTTGTAATTAAATTTTTTTCTCCCTATTTTTAAATTATTCCTAGATATTTCAAGTTATTCTCTCTTTTAACATACTTTATGGTGGTCATAAATCTTGAACTCGTTCTATTAGATGCCAATATCGCCGAAAGCAATAGAATTCTGGGCATTTGATCCAAGAAGTGCAACCTCTAATCCCCATTGTCCCGTTAATAGGAAACATCTTCGATATCCCCTTTCATTCTTAGTGCCATTGTCTCGTATACCCGTATTCTTGAACTTGTCTTTGTTCATTTGTAGTGTTGATCACTCTCACTGGTAACTTCATTTCTTGTAGCTCGAAAATTGTCAAAACGTAAGGGCTTGTGCACCAAAGAAAAAAATCTAATTCTTCAAGAAGATAATAAAGATGTCAAGAGACAACTTTCCTTGTACTTTTTCTTTCTTTTTATTCCTTTTTTGATAAATAAAAAAGATACATAAAATAAATATATATTAATAAATATATATTAATTTACAAAAGGGTGTGAATAATTACTTTTTTAATATATATAGTGTTTATGAATTTAAAATTTGTTTTATGTGGTTTATCAAGAAAATTGAAAGATTAATGTATATATAACGAGTTTCCAATATAACGAACATTTTTTCAGGATTTAGCAACTTCGTTATATAGAGGTTCGACAGTATATGTATTTCTACTTGCTCATATTTTAACCTCTTAACTGCCGCAAACGTATATATCAGTCTAGCTCAACTTTACCTTTAGTGTCCCGGACGTATATATATATATGTCGTCCTGAAATAGAAAATTATAAGAATAATACTGTCTTTGTATTTATCTATTTATATTTCCTTACAAAATTGCCATAATTCTTTGGATAGATGTTTATTTTATTAATACTCTTAAAAATGAATTTTAAATATTTATTTTTAAAATTACAGATGCTAAGCAATATTGCTCTATAAAGAAATACGATAATTGAAATATGTGTTAACTACTCTCTTAAAGTATGTAGTTATGCCATTGGCTTCATCTATACCACATAAAGATTTTACATTCGTTTGTGCTATTATATTAATTTCAAAAATTTCCTCTGGAAATCTTATAAAAATGTCAAACATAAATGTAATAAGCAGTTAATATAAATTCAAATTTAGCTATAATTAGTCATATACAAATATCTTCTTAAATAACCTAAATCTTGCTGCAACTAAGCTGTATCTTATGCTAACAAAACTGAAAAGCTGTTACAGTGGTAATGGTTTTTGCTCAAGTAATTATTGCCTCTCCGAGTGATGTAAGAAAGTGATGATATACGTTAAAAATTCCGAGAAGTTTACTTTTTTTTCTTTTCTGTGAAAGTTTTTGTTAGAAATGACACTTTTCTATGTAATCACATACACTTAAAAATATAATTTTCGTAATGGCACTTCTCCTAGAATCGTTTGAATTTTATGTGCTTCATACGAAAAAAAGTTTAAATTATTTTCTCCCATAATTATAGCATGCTTCAAACGATTAACTGGGCTTCAGAAGTTTGAGGAAAAGGCTTTTGAATTATTGAGATACACACAGTTAAAACGGTTATTTTCTTTAATTAATATTTGTTTTAGAAAATAAATGGTTTAGGAATTGAAAGTGACTGATACCCAATACAATCGATAATAAAACACCTCTTCTAAATTCGCTCATCTTTAATCTTAATACGCAAGTATATTTCTGCTAATCTCGGTATATTGATTTGTTTATTTTGTGGATTATTCTACTTAGTATATGTAAGCTTTGTTACTACTTCCTGTCTAAGTAGTTTGTCTTTTCTTTCGAATGGTGAAATATAATTAGTAATAATAGTATGTTTATTACAATTTTTAGATATGAAGTTTATGTGGAAGTAATGAAATTAATAATTTTGCCATACTTTCACAATAGATTTTTATAAGTTCCCGCATTATTTCTTAGATAAATATATATCTTTGATTCTTCTTCATTTTGATAACGATACCTTACTTAAAGATGAAGTTAAATCCCTCTAAAGACAAAGTTCAAATAAAGACAAAATCTTTCAAATGTTCTAACCAATGAATTTAAAAATTTCATAAGTTTTATTTACGTGACAAGCATGTTTAGTAATATAATTATATTGTAAAATGCCCAATTATATTTTTTTTTTTTTCGAATAAAAATACTATATAATTCCAATCCCCCCTTTTAAAAGTGTTTTCTAACTTAAGATAACAGATGTTCTTATATTGTAGAAATATATATATGTACTCAAACAAAACCTACCGCATTATTTTTTAAAAATTTTTAATGGAATGGGGAATGGTGTTTGATACCATTTCAGACCTAGTTCATTCTCCGAAAGTTGGCATCTTTTTTTAGTGCGGCACCATACAGGCGGATACCAATCGCCGCATGTAATCACCGCCCTGTTTCCACCCCAGATGGAGACACCTGAGCTTTGTCGATGCGAAACCGTACTTAGGTCTTTCGTTTTGCCAAGAGCACCCAAGCGAAACAGGTACTCAAGGGGTTTTTACATGCCACATAATCATGCGACATGGCCGCTGTCGATTTTCTGCATCATGAAAATCCGCCAACTTCAGCTGGGGTTGAAACCGCAACCTTAAGCGTACAAGGCCTGTGACAAACCAACTACGTCCACCAGCCATTTACCTACCAACTTATTAAACATAAGAAAAGTTTTAAAATATCCCCATCTTAGAATTGGAAAAATTAATTAACTCAAGCAGATAATTTTGCATTCATTAAGAGGTCTCAGGGGTGTTAACTTTTTCTCGAGGGGTGAAAGAATAAACAGTTTTATTAAACAGGCATAATTCTTTTAAATTAAATTTCAATAATTTGAATCTTTTACACATTATTTACAAAGGATTAAGGCTTGAAAAAAGTACAAAATGTTTTAAATATAATCATGATTTTAAAAATTATAAGTGTATATGAAAATATGTAATAAATATTAAATAATTTTTGCTTTGCGCACGATATTTTCTAAAATAATAGCCTCTGTTGTGTAAAACTTTATAGAATTATAAAATGTATCATACTCTTTAAACCCTACATCATTTAAGAATAATATATCTTTTGTATTTCAAAATATTTGAAAAAATATTGAAATATTTTTTAAAATTTAATTTTTTTTAATTTTTTTAAAAAGTATAATTTATTATTCTACTAATATAAAATTACTACAGTGTAATAAGGCTACATTTAACTTTATAAATCATTGTACTGCTAGTAATTAAAGCTACTATTTTAGAAAATAGCATGTGCAACGTGAAACTTAATTAATATTTCTTATAGAAATGTTCCTTATATTCATATGCTTATAATTTTTAACAGTATGATAATATTTTAAATATTTCAGACTATTCGGAAGTTCCATCCCTTTAAAAATAATGTGTAAAAGATTCGATTTACTTCATTTTTATTTCAAAGAATTACATGTATTTGAATATTGTTTATATTTTCAGTCCTCTAGAGAAAGTTAACACCCCTGAGACCACTTAAATAATCGCCATATTTAAAAATTAGTTTCTTTACATAACATAGATTTCTTCTAAATCGAAGAGAAAAATAGAATAATGCATTTTTTCTTGAAAATGCAACGCACTTTTTAGGCACAGAATAAGAATCTCTTAACATATTGAAAATAGAAACTCAAAACGACGAAACCTTTATCCTGCAAGAAGTTTGGAATTCATTAGAACATCGACCTTTCTTCTCACAAGATGAGCAGGATCATTGAGTATAATCCTCAAAAGAATCTGACAGTACTTTTTTTACCTCAGCACAAAAAAAGACCCACAGGAAAATGCTTTCCAGAATTAAATAAATGAGAACATATCTTTTCAGAGTGATTAAAAGATATTAAAGTGATTTATAAAAGAAATACCTGTTTAAACTGAAACAGGAATGAAAATAAGAAGGGAAAAAAGGATTTTGTAAGCGTCTTGAAAAATTTACAGAAGATTAGTCATAATCCACTTTTCTATTAAACTTGAAATAAAAAAAGGTTTTTTTAGTGCATTACTTTTTTGTTTAATATTGATTTTTTTAAGAATTTTTAAAAGAATAGAAGAAATGTCTTTTTCTTGTGAACAATAAATGTAGTTAATTTTTATTCTTATGTTTCCGAAAAACACAGAAACTTCTTTTGACTTGCTTTGAATTGCAAGATGATCTCCCAATTTGAACTTATAATGTGGAAATATATCCATACTCAAACAAAAGAAGCTAACATATCATTATACATAAGAAAAGTTAGAAAAAATTTCATTTCAGTAATAGAAAATTAATTTATTTAAACAGAGATAATTCTGCCTTCATCAATTTATCATATTCTAATCAACTTTCTTTACACTACATATCTTTTCTAATCAAAGAGAAAAATATAAAATTGTATTTTCTTGAAAATGCAACTTACGCCGCAGGCATAGAATAAGAGAAAATATTTAAAATAAATATCGTAAAAGATCGAGCATTTATCCAGCAAGAAGTTTTGAATTCAGTTGAAAATCGACTTTTTTCTCTTAAGATGAGAAGGATCATTGAGCATAATCTTCAAAAGATTCAAACAATATATTCAGCTTAGTACAAGTAAACAGTAAAATGCTTTCAAGATTTAAATAACTATGAATATTTTTTCCGGAGAGGTTGAAAAATGCAAAAGTGATTTAAGAACTAAGTATTCAAACTGAAACATAAATAAAAATATGAAAAAAAAGATATAAATATATTTGGAAACATTTAAGCAATATTAGTGATAATCCAAACTTCATTTATTCTTGAAATAAAAAAAATCCAGGGTATTACTTTTTAATTTTCAGATCCTTTAAAATGATAGAAGAAATGTCTTTCTCTTGTGAGTAATGGAAAGCGTTGATTGTGTTTTTTTTATTTTCCCTTTTCTTAAATTATTATTCTTATACATCTGAAAGAAATATATATATATAAATTTCTTATAACTTAACTATAATTATATGATATCCTCCCAATTAGAATCTTCTACACATTTCAATTGATGAAATAATGTCCTAAATTGGGAAAAATACACCAGGGTTGATTTTGAATTCCCTTACAACATATGTTATTTGACTCCCTTTTTTTAAAAAAATTGTATAATACTTCATCGTATAAATACATCTTAACAATGTCTGATAGACTTTCCGAATTTCAAAATTGTCAGTTTATAATTCCCCATACTCAGATTTCAGTTAAGAAAATGTTGCTTACGACTTTATTAACTTGTAGGTGGTGTAACGCGAGAGAAAAAAATAGAGAGTCACATGAATGCGCACAAAAATCAATTCCCGCACGTACAGTTTTTTTTCCAAGGATTCATGTTGTTACTCTGATTTATTCTAGTTAATGTGCTAGATTTGATGCTTTGTCACTGAAAATACTCTCTATAATGTAACAGGCATCGTATGAAGAAGTTCTTATTTGAAACCATATCTCATGACAGTATAATAATAATTCAAAGTTTCACTCAAGATATAAAATTACAAGAGAAAAACAAACCAATGATGCTTATGTTCACCTCCGCTTGATGCAAGTTGTTACCCATCAGGACATTGCCCGTAGATTTAGTAAATGCTTTCCAGCTAGATTCTTGACATACACATTCAATTCAGCGATTTAGTTGGTGTGAATTTTAGATATTGCCTAGACAGATACTCATCAAAGCCCAATATTTTTTATTCCGAAAAGATTTGGTCATCCCACTAGTCAAAAAGTGCTGTATAAAAGCTTTATATTGTTGAAATGTAAGCCCGCAATCGCGACGCAATACATGTCACGAATTACAAAAAAGTAGTCCAACTATCAAAATGAAATGACATTTTCCCTATAATAACTCATAGCTGTCGGGCATTGTGACGGATGATAGTCAAATGAGTATCCTACCTTATCCTAAAAATTGCTAGATATGTCTTTCCTGGTCACCAAGGTCGAATTCGAAACAGAACTCATCGTTGAAAACTATTCTACTCCAGTCTTTTAATTCCAAATAGAATGTGCCCGGAACCATCGGAAGCACGCCTAATTTTATGTAATGTTAGGATTAAAGTATCAATTGACTTGATTACTTAAACTTTTAAAGGTCATTTGCAATCACTCGCTAAATTTTATTTCATTATCTTTTTATTTCTTGCCGCGCATTAGCAGAATAAACAGCACACAGGGTAAAACAATTATGCGTTTTAAGGTTTTTAGTTAATATCTTTTTTTTATTTGAAAAGATATTAATTAAAAATGCTAAAAAGCATGATTCCTCTGCATTTTTGTAACAATAAAGACCTGGTTTGGCCAGCTTGGCTTAAAATCGATTTTCGACGTAAACGTACATCATTTTTATAACAATAACATTGTTTCAACAATGCAGGTGAATATTGAGCTGGATATTTTTAAAGTTTTTAATTAATATCTTTTTAAATAATTGTGATATCGGACCGAATTGTGAATGTAAACCACTCGAATTCACTTGAACCCACACAAAAAATTTCATCAAAATCGGCCCAGCCGTTCAGGAGGAGTTTAGTCACATACACACGCACAAAAAATTGATGTGTGTGTTAAGTTCTTTCGTTCATGCTTCGTATTTGTTCATGCTGTAAAAGAACATAAAAATAAATATTTTTGATTTTGTTTTTGTTTTTTAGCATATGCAAGTTTCACATATGACATATAACGTCGTTTAAAACAACTGACAACAATTTGAAAAGGCGTAAAATATCATTCTCAGTTGAGATATTCAATAACATGCATCGCTAAGCAAACAGATGATATTCGTCTGATGTATTGGCTATGAACGGAAATTGACGAACTACTCAAAGGTTATGTATACACAGAAGGCAAATGTCAAATGTAAAATGGCGTTCTTTAAACTGTATAAATATTTGTGTTCTGACGATATGATGTTTGAAGTCATGCTGGTACCATACCTCCGAGCATCATTCCATTTGACCAGTTCTTAATTTAATCTTTTACGTTGTTTTCTACTGCTAGCCTTTAAGATGAAAATTAATGAAATATTTATAAAATATCTTAATACTTATTCAAGCAAACACAAAATTTATTAATGAAAACATTCAGAAAGCTTTCGGTTGCTCAACATATTCCTGTTTTTTATGCACATTAAAATTGCGTTTATTTTCGTTTAAATTTTTAGATAATGTTCATAGATGATTCAGTTTATCATCAAATAGATAATATGGTACATGATTTGTTTTAATAGTTTTGTAATGAAAGAGAAAATAGTATTTTTGAAGCATAATTTCTTTCTGAAAACACACTGATTTTTTTTTAAATATTATTATTGAGAGATCAAATTATTTCAGAAATAAACTAAATTCGATTTCATTCCATATTAGTTGAGAAAATGCTTGAATTTAAAATGTGATTTCTTTCTTGATTGATTTATAAATTCATGAAATAAATGAATATATATAAATTATCTTATCATAAAATGTATTCATAATTAAGAAATTATTTATTAATCGTTACATCTGTATCGTTAAGTACAACCATATTTTAAAGGAAGATATTGAATGTCCTGTGCCTTGTATACGTTGAAATCCGAATGTAAGTTTATTATTTTTAAAGAAATATACATTTAGAGCAAGAAGTATTTCTATGATCGAAATTAAATATACGAGACAGTATGCATTCAGTTATTAAACAAGGTGAGCACAAAAGATGGACCTGGTTTTAAAAAATCATATTAACGAAACCACTGCACATATTACATTAAGTGAAACATGAATGTAAAGAGAAATTTACCAATTTGTTTTCGAGTACAAATGTTTGATGTGTGACTCTTTTATTACATGGCATACGTCCAACTTGTAATCCAGTTCGTTCCATAGCCTCGTTTTATCCACGGTTCGTAATTCTGCACAAATCTTTTATTTGTTGCATCAATTGCAAATGATACGGCTTAAAATTTAAATGTATTTTTTTTCGTAAAATTTTCTATACTGTTTTCTTGGACAAATTCACTATCGGCAACTTTGGTAGTCTTCAGTGGACTTCGAACAAAACTGTGCCTTACCCTCTAGATTGCTTCTTCCGAAATTCTTGGCCGGACACTGCTTTTTTTTACACAAGTAATCTGTTGTTTTTCTAATTGATGATACCATAGCAGAATGCCTTTGTTGGTTGGTGTCACTTTTACCGTAATGAATTTTAAATGCAAGTTGCTTTGAAACAAGCGAAAAATCTTGGGCATAGTTAATACGCATTTTTTTTCTCTGTCATTGTCACCAGGTGTTTGAATTTTTTATCATAGTGATCTTGAATAAGTTGTTACGTGTTGGTCATTGGTAGAAAAAAGACAGTATATTTCTATTTACATTCATATATCACTTATTATGAGATGTGCAAAAGTTTCGAGCATATGTTCTTTTTTTTAAAAACCAGGTCTGTCTTTTGTGTCTCTGTACATATAATTGTATTTTTCTTTAAAAACTTCTTTTTTTTTACTATTTTGTATTTATCTTTTGTGATGTATTATTATATGCACGAAATTTTTTCTCTAAACTAACAAAGTTTACTTTAGAAAGAAATTAAAATAACTATTTTATATCAATATAATTATTTTCACCGAAAACATTTATAAACCCTCATGCACCACAGTTTCACATGGGTTTTACAAAAGTAAGCGTGGAACACATTACAAAAGGAAAAAAAGTATATATAAATAACTTAGATACATTATAAATTATACAGTGTAGTGAAAACTGTCACTGTTTCAAAACCCTGGGATAATATCTGGAACAAATGATTTCAAAACATAAGAGCATTGCATACGTGCATTTTAGATTTGTTCGTACGAAATAGGTTGTGAGTTATACAGCGAATATAGCTAAGAATTCAGAAATCTACCTTGAAAGTATAGCGTTATACACCATCAGATTTTACGCTAGTTTCTCACATCTGACTAACCATTAAACAATAATGTCATTTAATAATTAGTTAATATTCTTAATATTGTACCACAACCCATCAAATCCAAATTTAAAAGTAAGATAGAAAGGGCATAAGTCTTATTAGATTGAATCATAAAAATTGTTACCAGGTGTTTAAGAATGTTTGTTTAGTAATAACTTTATTTTAATAATTATCCTCGTTATTAGTAATGTTGTCTGTTTAGAAGAAACCCAGGACACTTCACTGTTTACTTCATAGAGAAGATCCATTTGGCTTTCTTTTGAAGGAATCCTCTAAAAAGGTTCTCATAAAAACAGTATTTTGTCGTGTAATTACAAGAACTCAGTAATATGTCACAATAATATGAAAAATATTTTTATGTGCTTGCAATACTTTTTTTTTCTTATATAGAAGACAATATTTAAGTACGTAAACAAGTTTTTAAAGATTTATCTTAAAGCAAATGAAAATGTTTTTAATCTTTTACAAATAAATAAATTGGATGTTTTTACTTATATATATTTATCATAAAAAGGACGAAATGAATTATTTATGCTGAATAGCATGTGTGTGTCATTGTTATCAACATATAATTCTTTTTCAAAAATCCCGTTTCAAAATTAAATATGATTTGTAAATTTATTTTTATAAATTTTGTTTATTTCTATATTATTTTATCAATTTTTCGACTCAATATTTCTTTATATTTTAGGAATTTTAATCATCTCAATCTTTATAAAACATTTCTGAAAAAAGCAAAAAAAAATTATATTATTTTGTTTTTCAAAAATAAGTTTTGATTAAAATATGTTTTCATGATTTTTTATGGTCATGTAAGATATTTCAGATTTTTCTTGTGGCTTTATTTTTTGAATTACATAGTCATATTTCTTTTAGAAAGAAACTGTGCGAAATATAGAAAAATATTTTTGGAACTATATTAAATGCAGATTATTTTGTTGAAGTCATCAAAACGTTAATTAAAATTTGTTCAGTATTAGTTTAGCTTTATTACTTTTACTGCAAAACAAATTGATTATGCATTTAAATTTCAAAATTTGCAGTTCTTAATTATATGAATTGAAATAATTTTCTTAAAACTAAAGTATAAATACGGACACATATATTTTACATGAATTTCTAATTCATCATTGATGATTTAAGAATAAAATTCCATTAAAACTTGTACTTAAGAATAGTTTCCCAAATTGTATATGTATGTGAGTATGGGGGTAAAAAAATATATACATGTAATTTTTATAACACAAGTGATCTGTTATCAAAGTGAAAGTATTTAAATTATTATGCTTAAATTAATTATTTTACAGGAAAATTAACTCTAATTATTTTATTTGGAGATCAAAAAAGAAGCTTGTCTATTAAAGAAATTTTATTTTTTAAGTTTTGATGTTAAGATATATTTGAAATAAAGAAGGTAGTATATTTTTTATCACGCAGTGACTAAAATCAATCTTTTCCTATACTCAAGCATTATATTTGCATTAAAATAAAAAGAAAAAATTTTCTTTCGAAACAATTAAAGGCTTAGAATAAAGGAATTCTAAGTCAGTACAAATGGAAATTTAAGAAGACAAAGAAAGATATATTTTCTCTTTAGAAATCCATCGATGTAGGTCGAAACTCCACAGTCTTTTGAAAAAGTGAGGGATTATTGCATGAAATTCTCGAGAGATTCAACGAGTGCTTATTCAGTTCAGTTAACTCAAGTGAGCAAGGAAAAGCTTTCAGGTAGAAATAGCTGCAGTCATGTTTTTCTAGGATATATATAAAAAAATGTTAAAATATAATTTAACTTGTTTAGGCAAAAAAGGAAAACATAAAAGAAAAAGTTCCGTAATTGCTTTTACAAAGACCTATTTTAAATTAAAATCGAAATCATAGGAGTTTCAGGGGATTATTTTGTGTGTGATAATCAATTACTTAATTTCATTTTTTTAATAAACGGTTTAATTTGATGAAAAGTATTTTGCATTTTTTTTGTTACTCCTCTTATGTTGCCTCCTTTTCCACTAAAAATTGTTTTTAAACATCATTAATGTTATGATGGACCTTATTTAAATATTTATTTCTAATATTAGAACAAGAAGCATCAAAGTGCAATTATGAATCTTGGTTGGTTTAATGAAGCGCATAGCTCCTATGAATGTATTTTTAGAGTCTGTATTTTTATAATGACTGAAATATTTGTGACACTTGTCCATTGATAAAATTCAGCCTATTAAAGAATACTTATAGAATTTAAAATATTTTAGGTTGAAAAGGTAAATTAAATATAAAATTAATGAAAATAAAGTAAAAACAATGGTTAACTCCAAAAAATATTTAAAATACTAATCAGGAGGTTAGGAGGAGCTAAGCCTAGCCAATCTGGATGCAGCTAGGAAATCTGAGATAGCAATTTGGTGAAGCCACTTGGCGTGAAAGGGAGCTTTCTAATTGGTCGAGACGAAATCACCTTGAGGGAGGAGCTACAGTGCAGTAGATACTTAGCACTGAGAAATACAGAGTGCAGGGTGTAGAATTTGGGCAGGATTTAAAAAGGGGGCAAATAAATAGTTTTAAATATAAAAGGGAGAAATATATATATATGTATATAATATATAATATTAAATATAGGAGGGATACATAAATATGTTCCTGAGTCATGTAACTTGTTTAAGTTTATTTTAATGTGTACGATTCGGTGCCTGAAAGTGAGATTTTAATCCAGAATTACTCTTAAGTATTTGGTTTGTTGATACCAATGTGTTATATTGTTATTTTGAGTAAATATAAGGATTTTTTCTCATCATTGAAAATAAAATTACTTGTGTTTTAGAAGTATTCATTGAAATTTTTCCATTCGTTGTGCATATCTTCAATGAGAGTAATGTACGCAATTTCCTCATTTATAACTGCCTTAACTGTAACATAAGCGTACTTTGTCTTAAATGCATCTAAACTCACCATGCAGATGATTTCGCAAAAAAAAAAAAAAGATTTGAAACAACCTACTGCTTTGATTATGATTACTCATAATATGGCTAAATTGAGTGACGGCCATAAATGTTCGAGAAAGAAAAGGTAAAAAGGATTTAAAAGATTAATTATATATAACGACCCGCTACAGTAGTGATATGTTAAAATATTTCTACATAACATATAATTAGAACTATATTCCCAACATTTAACTAGAAAATAAATTTCAAGCACTCAAGTTCCTCATAGGTAGGCGATCAGTAATCGAAAAAACCAAGTTCTTCTCATCCATACCATACACTACTATTAAGATTATAGACACCTACTTCTTATAATTTTTTTACGAGTCTCTTTCTGCTACTCTAAGCTTGTTATTTCTTTCAAGATAATAATTGAAAATACGCTGGATAAATGAAAAAGTGAAAACATTTTCTTGGTATGATTCCTACTGAGCATTTGTTTGAATACACTGAAGTTAATAAAGTGTCTCCACAGGGAATTTACTGCATTAAAATCATTAAGTAATATTGTGGGTAAGAAAATTCGTGTGATTTAGTAGATTAATAATATTAAGACTTGTGTTTGTTTTTTTATTAAGAAAATATTTCAGCTGAACATTTATATAACTGTATTTGTAAATTCTGATAACTCAACAATAACATTTGCCTCGCTTAAAATGTCCTTATTCATCTCTTAAATCAAGTTAAAAGTAAACTTATTAATGTTAATTAATTGTGTTCTTAATCTATTTAATTCAAGCAAAACTCCCATTATAAAAACTTTAAAAGTATTCTTAGTTTATTTTTATTTACTATTTCGGTGATTATATTTCTTTCAGAAATCCTATCGGAATAAAATGTACTGCTTTGATTAATATTGACTGAAAAAATTAATTTAGCATACGTAAAAAGAAATTAGTTCAAATTAACTCATAAACTTTTTTTGTATATTTCTGTAAGTAGTTTATTCAAAAGTATGTAGAAAGGATTTAAATATTTTTTTTAAAAAAAATGATGTAATAACTTTCCTTTACAATTATTTTGTTTTATTTGTATTATTTCTTTTATATTATAAATTATTCAGGAATATATTACTCATGAACTCTAGTTATGTTTTAAAATAAGAATTATTTTCATTTGAATTGTGATACATAACTGGAGTGAAGAAAGATTAATGTAATCCCGTTATAAATTTTAAAGGAGTGATGTATGATATTTTATTATGAAATGAAAAAAATAGCATTTGAAAAATAAACTTATCGTCTGTTAATTGAAATGAACAGAAATTTTAAGATTTCTGAGAATACTTTTGAGAGAGTATTCGCATAATCAAGCATTAAATATTTCTTATAGTTGCAAGAGCATAATTTAATAAATTTTTATATATTTCCGGGCGATGAAATTTCTCAAATAAATACTTCTATTAGAATATAAAAAAATAATTAGAATTCCAAAATGGCATTTTCTTCTTTTCTTTAAAAAAAAATTCTTTCTCGCAGTTTGTATTTCCTTAAAAATATTAGTTTTTTTTATGAATTGATCTTTTTACAGTAGACTACTGAACTCTTAAACAATCTTCGTTGTTGTTGTTGCTAATCATCCAGGGTCTGAATTTGTCAGACAGGATCAATTAAATGGTTGAATCTCAAAAAGTCAGGCACACACGAAAGGTATCCGTGTAGATTATCTTTACTTGTGAGATCGGTGAACGCAATACGTGTTCGGGATACGCCTGGAGATCTTGCCACCTTGCACAGATGGAGAAGATCTTTTTGTTCGCTGAGAATTAGAAGCACTCGATGTGACCATTGGAAATACGAGAGAGTCTAATCTAGAAGCATCTGTCACGATTGAGGGCAAGGACCATACCGGGTCTATTAACCAGATACCAATGATGAGTGGGAGTCTCCCTCCACTCCACCAAATTTTGAGATTTTTTTAACGAGTATAATTCTAGATATGTAAGAACGAATGTGTGGGAGACGGAATATTACAACCCTCCTTCGCTCGTTTGTCTGTAATTTCATTGCCATAAATTTCGGTATGAGATGAGATCCACTGAAAAAGAATATCATAGTGCAGCGATATATGTTTTAGTTTGTGTACTATGGAGACACTGGTTTCGTCGCCAACAATAAACCAGCAATAAAAGCGTTGAAGAGAGCTACGGCTGTCGGAGAGAATCCAAAGATCATTGTAATTCTTCTCAGATAAAATAGCCTCAAGTCCTGCATAAATGGCTATTAGTCCACATCTGAAAACTGAGCAGAAATTCGAATTGCGTTTTTTCAGAGGCAATTTTTCCTGAGGCGTATCAATATAGATATCACTACCGGATTGGTCAGATATATTACTACCATCAGTATAAATTTTGATTGAATCATTGGGAATGTTAAATGTCTATAAGGATCTCCAATGCTAAATGTCTAAGATGGTTAGAGACAAATTTTGCTTAATGACTGGGAAACTTAGGTTGAAGTAGAAATGAACCCTGAAGAGTCTTTCCGAGGAATTCAGGCTACATTGTAACAAAAAGGGCACTAAATCCCCAGTAAGAAATTCCTGGGTCTCAACTTGATTGAAAGGGCCTTTTTTTAAGCCTTTGCCTGTTTACCCAGTTATTCAGGTACGTAGACGTTTTGTTTTGTTGGTCAAAACTAGAAAATTTAATAAGGCACTTGACTAAGTCCACAGTATGTCCACAAAATAGAAGAGGAAACAATGTTTAAAGAAAGGGACAAAATGTATAATGACTTTTACCATGTGTATCATAGAAAAAACAAACATTTTTTACGGTAACTTTTACTTAATTTTACTGCATATATACATTGCGTGGTCAAATGATTATGGCAGCTTGTCACTTATACAGAGGTTAGCTATAACCTCATGTAGCTTCCAAACGACGGAGAAAGAGCTACTAAAAAGAATATTGGGTAGTGAAGCATCAATTGCACTGTTGCTTGCAAATAAATGGGGGAAAACTGAGTTAACTGAGTTTGAACAAAAAACTATTTAAGACTCTCGAAGAGTCAGAACCAGTAAAAGCAAAGCGACTGCACTTGTGAAGTGTTTGAGAGCAGCAGTTATTAATGCTTACATAACGGATTCCCAAGCAGCAAACCGTATCTTAATGCTTGGCATATGGTCGTCATACGTTACTGAATGCTCGCTCGGAAAGGAGAATTGCGAAAATTATTCAGTCCCCCCAAAAGAGCAAACGTACATCACATCGATGGGAATATTTATCAAAGAGCAACTGTGAACGTCTCCGAACCAATTGTTTGCCACATATGACACCGTACTGGCTATGGTAGCCGACAACCTGTTCGAACGCCTCTAACATTGGCCTTATACAAGAGCAGACGTCTCCACTAAGAAGCACAAGAATTAAGCTTATTAAACATTATATGATTGGAAAAGGATCATGAGCTCAGATGAATAGCGTTTTCATCTACATAATGTAGGTAACAGAGTGAAAATATGGTGAAAGCATGGATTTCACCTACGTCGCCAGAATTCTTTGGTTTGGAGAGTGTTTTTTTAGCATTGCATGGGTCATTTGATTTGTGTGAAAGAATATTTGAATGACCAAAGGTATTTCTATCGGAGATCAAGTACATCCTGTTATGTTAATGGTGTATCCTGGGGTAGATAATTTCAGCAGGAAAATGGTTCCTTTTATACATTTAGCATTATCAGTAGATTTTTCAAAGAGCATCACAGAGCCTTTAACTTTCTTAGTCTGTATGTATAATCACATCAGATCACTAATTGAGGATCCGTGGGATGAAATCGGACAGGTCATTAGATAGATGACTTTAATACCATTCAATCTAAAGGTATTGGAAAGTGCATGTTATCGAATATTGCCTCAGATTCCTTATACCACCTACCACTATTACATAGAGGCCATGCCAAGAAGAATCCCTGGAGAATTAAGGTATCCGACTACGTTCGGAAACGTGATTTTGCAAAAGCGTATAAATGGATAATATTTATGATATTTAGTGTCACTTAGATTAGAAAATGTATATAAAATTGTTTTAAGAATAGTATTGCAAAAAAAATTATTTAAATACAATATTTTGACAAAAAATTAACATAGAATGATCCATTTTCAAAATGTTCTTCTTTTGTGAACAATGCTTCTATTATAATAATATTTTGCCTGCATATATCTCAGACCTCCGTACAGAGGTTCAACTAGAATTTTTGAAATATATAACTTAGAAGTGGGTTTATCCATGTTTTACAACAACAGAGGGGAGAAATTTTAAGAAAAAAACGCTGATAATTATTTGAACTTGGGTTAACTGTGAAAATAATGTGAAATTTTCAAAACTCTAAGGTCAGACTCTGTGGCGAAATTTTTACTTTATATAAGCAAAATATTTTGTTAATATAGAAGCATTTTTTTATAAAAGGAGAAAACCGTTTTGAAAAAAGGTTATTCTAAGATAATTTTTTGCCGAAATATTTTATTTAAATAACTTTCTTTGTCAAAATGTCCTTAAAACAATTTTACACATGTATTCTAATCTGAGTGACACTAAATATCATGAAAATCATCCCTTTATGCGCTTTTTTAAAATCATGGTTCCGAACGTAGTCGGATACCTTAAGAGCAAAAGTTGGTTCAATATTTTTTATTTTTTTGAAAAGTTGGTCAACATAATTTTGTTACTCAGTGTATATAACCATATACTAAATAACCATAAATCTAAAAAAGAAAAGCAGTAAACAGAAATATAATACGGCAGTATAGGTCAAATATAAGATAGTTTATGTAGCACAACAGCAAACTCTTTGTTTTGGAAACTATGGTTGCAGGGTTAAACAATATATTTTATGTCGGTCTGTCTACCCCGGTATTAGGCTATAATAAAAGGTAACAAGGAAACAAAAACACAATAAGTACAAATTCTTTTAGTAATATTAAAACTATAAAACTAAGATACAATGTCAAGTATCTTGTAAAAAATACCAAGGAAAAAATAAATTCAATTATCTAAACGAAAAAGTATTAAATATTTAAAAAATACCATCTTTTTAAAGAGACAAATTAACAGAACAATGGCACGTCATGACCTCAATTTTGTTTACGTACATATAAATGGTGTTTTTTAGAGGTATAGAACTTTAAATTGCAATAAAACAACGATGTATTATTCGATTGACATGAATATTTTTATTCGAAAGATAATCTTGTGGCATTACATTTTAAATATGATTTCTGGCATAGGACTGCCACGTCTGGCTCGGATGTAGTCCAATCTGGACGTCCAATTTTCGATGACTTTTTCCAACATTTGTGGCCGTATATCGGCAATAACACTGCTAATGTTGTCTTCCAAATTGTCAAGCGTTTGTGGCTTATCCGCATAGACCAATGACTTTACATAGCCCCACATAAAATAGTCTAGCGGTGTTAAATCACAAGATCTTGGAGGCCAATTCACAGGTCCCAAACGTGAAATTAGGCGGTCACCAAACGTGTCTTTCAATAAATCGATTGTGGCACAAGCTGTGTGACATGTTGCGCCATCTTGTTGGAACCACAGCTCCTGGACATCATGATTGTTCAATTCAGGAATGAAAAAGTTAGTAAACATGGCTCTATATCGATCACCATTGACTGTAACGTTGTGGCCTTCATCGTTTTTGAAGAAGGATTCCACCAGCCCATAAAGTGCACCAAACAGTCAAGTTTTTCTGGATGTAACGGTTTTTCGACGTACACTTGTGGATTAGCTTCACTCCAAATGCGACAGTTTTATTTGTTGACGTAGCCATTCAACAAGAAGTGCGCTTCATCGCTAAACAAAATTCGCTTATGAAAATCGACTTTTATTTTCGAAATAAAATTGCACAATTTGAAAGCGTTGTTCAGGCGTGAGTCTATTCATAATGAATTGCCAAACCAAACTGAGAATAAATCACTTGACAGCTGTTAAATCGGTCGCCATCTTGGAAAGTAATGCCAACTTAAACTTCTACACCTGGAAAAAAAACAATCTGTATTACATTAAAAAAAATGATGGCTTTAATTATCGAAGTAATAAATAAAAATATTCCTTATTTTATAAATTACTGTTTTATTCTGTAAAGAATTTGATATAATTCATTTACTTTGAAATTTTACTCGAATGTAAAATATTATCGAGTACAATGGAAACATTGTAGATCGTTTTAGTAGAAGTTCTGAAGTAATTTCAATATGTAAATTAAATTTTGTGTATTTGATTTTAAGGGATATTTTATTTTAAAATGTATATATGTTTAAGTTCTAGGAATTTTTTTAAAGACTTCTCCCATGCTTCCTTTCATATTACAGAAATATTCATATTTCATACTACAGTTTTTACTCATAATATTAAAAAGGAATAATTAACTTCAGAACACTGATAAATTGTAATACAGATTCGTATCAATTTTATTGCCTTTTTATTACTTTTTAATGAGAATTTTTTAAGATATTTAGAAGTTTATTATTCTTTTGAATTGAATTTTTAAAGAATGTTCTGCTTAACAAATTTGGTCTACTTCTTAAATTTTTTTGAAATTATCTTTTAAATTATAATCATAATTCATTGTTTTCCTTACTCTCAATTAAGACAATTATATCTACATTCTTTATATAAGTTTAATCGCTTGAGAAATCTTCTAAAGATAAATAAAATTGTTTTAAGTGGTAGATTGTCTCTCTTTCATACTGAAACGTGACATTATTTCCCAGTATCAAAATTTTCCTCTTCACAATTTGCTAGAAAATGAAGTAAATATTTTTCCAGTTCTTGAAAAAAATTTTCATTTTCCATAGCTGTAATAAAATTGAAATATTTAACTTATACTCATGATATTTCCAATTATTATTCTATGTGGAGAGAACTTTATCACGTATACAAAAAAAATTGAAGTTAAGTGAATTTTTTTTAAAAATAAACAACAAAAATTCTGTGTGGTTTAGGTACGTGTCCACTTCTTAAAATATCTGACTTTAGTGGTTGGTACTGGAAAGACAAATCTAAGGATTACAATTTGCATTTATTAGGAAAAAGTATTTAAAAAGATTTCTCATTTAAATAAATTACAATCCCTTTATTTCGTATAAGTTTCCTTTTTTTTCTTTAAAAAATTTTTAAAATTTTTCACACTTTCGCGATGTTTGTTCACATGCAAATCTAAACATGACTGCGTTAGTACATTTATATTTATTTATTTTTTCAGTTTTTTCTTCATTTCTAAAATTAATTTTCTTTTTACGCGTGACTGTTAAAAATAAATCTAAAATCAAACTCAGTGACACAACAGCCCATGAGGGGCAGGGCTTACTGTGCCCATCCCAGTATAAGTGACTATTGGGAGCCTAGGTGCATGAGCACATGCCTCGATCAGGTAGTCAGTCTGAAGCGAGACCCGCGGTGTTTAAGTTCCCAAGCAAGCTAGGTACTCATTTATCGACCCACTGCATTAGGGATAAAAGGCTGAGTCGATCTTGCTAGCCCAGAAATAGACCCGAGAATTGGATCTGTGGTGTGAAAGCGCGATACGCTACCATTCGACCACTGGGCCTTGTTAATTGTTAAGAATAAACATAGTTATTTTTTTGTTAATCTTCTAAATGCATTTTTAACTTCAAAAAATTTCGAAGTTTTCAATTTATTTGCTTATTATTTTAATAAATGATTTTAAAAAGCGCAATTATATTAATATTATTATTGAAATATTATTCACAAGTACTTACTATTATTATTGAAAGATTATTTTAAGTGTTATTCACAATTTTTAAATTTTATAACAATTTGTGGAATTTCTAGCCTTTTTAATTCCTTTTCATCTTCTTTAATATTTTCAACTCATTTTCTTCTTTTCTATCATATTCATTTTCTTTCAATAAAAATGTGTAGAACATCAAATTGAAGAGTTTCTGAACAATTGCAAGTATTTTTCTTTTATTTTTTTCTTTATAAAAACATTACTTGAACGTTTGAGAGAAAAAAATAGAACATTTTCACACTTTAAAATATATAATCTTCGTAATTAATACTCCTTTATTAATTTTTAAATGCTTATTAATAGGATATATACATGCATATATATGTAGTTATACTTTTTTTTAATTTAAGAAAATATTGTCTACCTTTCAATTAATTAAGTTTCTTATTTTTCTTTTGTGCTAATGAAAACTTTTGAAATAGAAATAACCTGAAATTAAAAAGTCTTGTAATAATTAATTTTTTCAAACATTTTTTCCAGTTAAAGAAAATTATCTTAAATATAGTTAAATTTCAGCACCAAAAACTTCCCCTGTTTAAGTATAAGTTAAAAGGAAAAAGGCTTAGTTCTTTAAAAAAATTTCTTGTAGTAATTTTCGTTTCGTCTTCTCCATTATAAAACAGGGGTATTTTTTTTCATCCGGAATCCGTACATAGCAAAACATAAATAAATACATAAAGATCTAAGAAAAATAGCATTTTATTTCTTATTTTCTTTAGAGATATCTAAACATTCAAGTAAAATATTTTCGCAGATAATTAGTTTAAATTCGTTCTAATATATTTTATTATTATTTTAAGTTAATTGAGTTAAGTTTAGTTATTTGAAGTTTAAGTTTTAAACTGAACATAATTTTGATATATTTATAGGAACATGGATCAGTGAACAATAATTAAAAAACTCAATTCTCAAAATAATTAACTTATATTGATAGGAATTTATTTTTCTTTAGAATTTATTTCCCATATACCCTAATGTTTTCCTTTTCTATCAAACTGATATCAGATCTACAATTAGATAATAAAACAAATTAAGTGTTTTGCATATTTAGGAAATTAAAATAATTGGACAAAACTGTCCTAGTGTACTTCTTGTAAAAAAAATTGAATAGAAAATTGAAATTTTGAATTCTTGAATTGTAATATGCACGCGTATATATCCCCATGGTTACATTAGCATTCCAATAAAAGAAACAACGTTAGTGTATTCCAAAACTAAGCCTGTGGATTCTTCCCCGTATAAATGAAGAAAAATATTAAAAATGAATTTTAACATTAAATGTATTTAACATTTTTTCATGGAAAAAATAATAATTAATTCAATTCAAAAATTGAGGGATTTAAATAAAACACATGTTTAACCGAAAATTCAGTAAAATATATATAAGAAAATGCAGTATATATATTACCTATTGCATTCGGGATCTGAAATAATTTTATACATTAAAATCCAAAACAAAAAAAATTAGTTTTATGAACTTTTTAAAAAATTGTTCTTCCTTGTTTTATTAGATTTCAGTACATATTTAAACGTTAGAAATATATTCTTAAAATGGAAAGACAAAAAAAAAAGAATAATTGCACACTTTTCTGCAAAAAAGACTCATATTGCACCTAAAATAATTCAATTGTTGTGAAAATCAAAGATTCCTATATGTAAAGTTCAAAGATGACTACAATTTCAAGCTTCTTTCACACAGCCCAGATTCTTACTTCATTATTATTGTATTAAAATGCGTAGCAATGGATGTCTTTTTTGCCGTCCTTATTGATTCTTGGAATCGCAGCAATAATGTTCTTACATAATAAAACTATTATAGTCAAATGGATTACTTCGAAGTGGTAATGTAATTAAAATGTGTTAAACTTAACCGTTCATATTGAGCGATAGCACCACCTGCACTACACGGACATTGATATGGAAATGATCTAGCAGCAGATTGCTGCATGTAACTCATCAGCGTAATAAAAACTCTGTACGGAAAATAGGTTCTAATATAAGTCAACTGACAATTACCATGTGACGGACCCAAAATGCCCTCACGGCATCATTGTCCACTATACTTTAGGCTTACAGCTTCTTCCATTCCACTCATGATACCTTCCATTATTTCACCTCAAATGGCTAGAGAGGGATCAAATTACAGTCTTTAGTGCATTTTAATACGCCCGATAGCGGTTGAGTTTCCAAAAGGATGATGTAATGGTTCTTCAACCACCAGGAACTAGCATCGCAAAGTGTTCAGAAGATTCTTTTTTATTCTTAGAACTAATGGCCACGAGATTCATGATTGAAATCGTGTAAGCGATTCTAAACAGGGTTTTGCAAAGGTATGTAGCTATTAATTATGATGTGACATTTAGGATCCTTTACGACAGCAGATCGTATGTCATTCGTGGTACAATATATACCAAGGACATCACGTTGCTACTTATGTTTTTAATGGCACGTCATCCAAAGGCCATTTTCTCATCTGCCTGGGCGCTGTTGATAATCACTTTTCCTCAACAAGATAATAGGATCAAAGTTGCCAATTCAAACATGAATTGGACCCATATTAGGTTATCCCGAAATGTCGCTGAAACTGGTAAATATATCACAGCGTGTTTTATCACAATCAACTTAGAACATGGGGTCGCAAACCACGTTTAGTCGGAATAATTCGCAAAAACAGTTTTGAAGGGTGTGATGTTGAGTGGTATCAAAAGAGGCAATCAGAGGTAAGGAATACTTTTACTAGACGTAAAGCATGTTTACAATACGAACAATGAACCACAGCTTGACGTCAGAAATGCAACGACAAGAGATTGTCACAGGAATTGTTTTAAGTTACGGTTGCATAAGTGATAGCACTGTCGACGCCGACGGACGAAGGATTGTTGGATCCGTTGTCAAATAAGGTGAGCTGGTGATGTTGACTGAAATGATGACAATCTCTGTCCTGAGATCTTCCAGTGTAGCCACCGGCATCTTACACACAAGCAATTTCAGGTGGCCCCAGAAGAAGAAATCCAAGGGATTGGAGTCCGGGAAGCGAAAAGGCTAAGTAACTAATCCACCGGGTAAAATCCCTTTCCCGGGATATGTAACATAGAGATGGTTACGCACCGCAATCGAAAAATGTACTGAGGCACCATCATGAATGAACCACTCGTTCTGGTGCGAATTGGCTAGTACTCCCTGCAGCATCTCAGAGAGAAGTGGGAAATTTGCAAACGAGCAGGTTTTTCAACCCTACGATGTTGCTCCAAATCCCTGCAATTGGTTGGTCACTTCCATCGTCTGGCGGCTCATCGTTCTCCCGACGGCTATTATTATACCAATTTTCACCAACTAAACGAGGTTAGTGCCGCGATGTTCTGTGATGGATTGTTGTCCCCATGATGCCAAATATCACTCTTCTGAATTTGTCGGTCGAATTCAGCAACACCCTGTATATTGTTTTTGAAGAAAATATGTAAGTCCGCATTTTTGTTTTTCCTGACATAAAAAAGTATGTACCAGCATAAAATTTATTTGTGATGAACTTTTAGAATATTTTAACTTTGTTATAGAAAGTGGACAAGAGATCAGAATTTTTTTTAGTATATTATTTTTTCGTATTTGCAATGCGTTTGTTATATGTATGATATATAAATATAATTTCTATTTGCAATTAAAATATACAAGAGGACTGTAACACATAACTGTTTGCCTTTTACTGCTAGAATTTTTCCCCATACATCATCTCTATTATATTTATAAATTACCCCATAATTTAATTTTGAGTGTGTGAATGTTTTTTCTAAATTTGATGTTCTTATAAGATATACCGCATGTTTGATTAAAGCCAAGGGCTGAAAATATTTGCTTATAAAATATGGAGAAGTAATAAAGGGGAAGTATCAATCAACATGCTTTAAACCCACGTGAGAAAAATTATAAAAACTTTTTTTACAATATTTTCCAATTTAACTCATTAGCATGAACATAGCTCTGAGAAATTTAAAAGAAAAAAGTTTTAATCTTCGAAAATGATTTTTAGCTCCTAAATAAAATTACTTTTTGTTCCGTCCTTTCATATTACGATTCTAATCGGTCAAAAAAAAATTCTTTGCTTAATTTTTCTCGTAGAAAATGATTAAAAAAAACTATTATTCATTCGTAATTTTCCTTAGCAAAATCGGAGAACAACTGAATAAATTAGCACATATATTGCTTAACAGAACAAAATTGTGCATTAAATTTTATTAACATTGGGATTTTAAATTAAAAACAACGTTTGAATTCCAAACACACAATTCAGATATCTATAAAATAAAACATAAATGAATAAAGTAGAATTTGCCTATTATAAAGTATTATTGAAAATTTTTATTAATTACTTTATTTAAAAATTAGTTAATTTTGTGTGCGATTTTCTGTAGATATATCATTTGCTAAAAACTTGAGAACTAAAATTATCTCGCTAATTGCTTTTAAAACTATAGTTTTGGATTTTTATTGCTATGAAATAATAATTTTTTTACTCGATCCTTTTATATTGCTTACTATTTAAGCATACTAGACAACGTTCTTCATTTAGTTTAGATTTGTAAAATACATTTTTTTAACATAATACTCTCCAATTATGTTTAAAATCATAACACAACATCAGTACTTACAAAAGAATGTTAATGTAATACGGCAAAAATTTACAAGTACATAAACACAAACGTGAAAAACATTGGAACATTGAATTTAGGGTATCGAAATATAGCTGATAACTGTGGTGCTTTTAACTGTGAATAACAAACTTTCAATTAAGCGTTGTAGCTGTAAAATTATTGAGATTTCAATAATTATTTTGTTTTACCAAAATCCAAACTTTCCCCTTCTTGACTTTAAAATCTATATGTTCCATACTTTACTGTTAAGATTAAAAGTCATCGTTAGGATCTGTTCACAATATACTTTATCCGATCTGCAAAATTAGGGAGTTTAGTGCAACAGCATTTGAAACTGTGATGTGTGCTATAATGGCCAATTAATTAATTTTGTTGAAGCAAACTTTGATCAAGTTTGGCTAAAGATTTTTACTCGGTTAACCACACAAAATTAAACACACTTAAGGAAGTATGTAAGCCATGTGAAATTTACATCATGTGTTTGCGGCGGTAAAATATACAAACCATTAGCATTACAGAGCATACGCACATCACGGGAGAAAGCAGCGCACCCTCAAGAACTATATAAAGAGAGAACAAATCGTCCATTTGAAGTACAGCATTTTTTTTTCTTTTGCTTGAGCTGTTTATTTATGCCTCGAGAAAGACATCGAGCATCTTCTGACCAAGTTTCTGATTTCAACCGAGGGAGAATAGTAGCCTATAAGGATTGGGGATTATCCTTCCAAGAAATCGGTCCACGGGTTGGATGAAATCAAGCAACTGTGTGATGCAGATCTGTTATCGCTGGATGCAGGAGGGGACAATGGACCGATGATGCTAACCCACCTCGTTCCACCACTGTCCATGATGACAGGCAGATTGTGCTTATGGCAATTATGGATCGTGCAGCCACATCACGAGCCATAGCACAACTGATTCTCTCTGTTACGCATCATTCTGTGACCGCTCTTACCACTCGACGCCGTTTGCAACAGAGTGGAATGTATGCAAGGCATCCATTGCTTCGTTTACCTTTGGGTTGCATTTTGTTTGGGCAGCAGAGTAATATAATAAAACAAGCACCTATCTGGGATCCGGACAACACTCTGTTGTTCTGTTGTCACGCAGAACAAAATAACAAAGGGGGGAACGAGTCGAAGATGCTGAAAAATAGTTAAGGTATCCGACTACGTTCGGAACCGTGATTTTTCAAAAGCGTATAAATAGATAATACTTCTGTTATGTCACTTAGATTAGAATATATATATATATATATATATATATATATATATATATATATATATATATATATATATATATATATATATATATATATATATATATATATATATACTAAAATAAAATATTATTTAAGTACAATATTTTGACAAAAAATGAGTATAGAATGACCAACTCTCAAAATATTTTCCTTTAATGAAAAATGCTTCTATAATAATAATATTTTACCTGGTTATAGCTCAGAACTCTGTACAAAGGCTCAACTAGAACTTTTGAAATATATAATCTAGAAGTGGGTTTTTACATATTTTATGATAACACAGGGGAGAAATTCTATGAAAAAACGCCGATAATTATTTCAATAGGTTGTAACTCTGAAACTAATGTGATTTCTTTTTAAAATAAATAGTTCACTCTCTGGAGAGAGAGAAGCCTTTAGTTTATATAAGCAAAATATTATTATTTTAGAAGCATTTTTTATAAAAGTAGAACATTTTGAAAAAAGGTTATTCTAAGTTAATTTTTTGCCAAAATATTGCATTGAAATAAAAAGTGTTTGTCAAAATGTCCTTAAAACAATTTTATACATACATTCTAATCTAAGTGACACTAAATATCTTGAAAATTATCTATTTATGCGATTTTTTTAAATCACGGTTCCGAAAGTAGTCGGATACCTTAAGGTGTTCCCTATCAAGGTATTAATGGGATATAGGAAATGTTACATAAGCACCTTAGAGTCGTACATTCCGCATTTACTTGAACAAGAATCCTGAAAAAAATCGTAATGAGTGAAGTGATTAATTACTTTATTGAAGATTACTAATTGAGAAAACGGTTTAAAATATTCTGTCATGCATTTTAAATTACACAAATAATTATTAATTGCAGCTTAAGAAAGTTGAAGAATAAATTTCTACCCTTTATAAAACATTAAAGTAAAATATCTGTCATCATTTGCTTGTAATTTAAATCTGTACATCTCATTTTTAAGCCCTGAAAATTAAACACTGCATAACTTATTTATAATTTGAATGTACCCACCCTGTTTTCGAGTGACAAATACCATATATAAAGCATAATTTCTCAAAAGAAATCAAATAGCTTTCTTTTTGAAATGCATTTTCTTTATTGGATCATTTAAAGGCAATTTTGTTATTCACCCCGATTAATCACGATTATCTTACGAGTAATTTAAACAATTTTAGCGAAACTTTGAAAGTTATTTACGAACCGATACTGCTGAAACGCTAATCAAGAAGCAAAATAAGCCATTTTTAAAGTTTTAAAATCGCCTTTCTATTACTTTTTTGGTCTTTTTAACATTTCAAAATCCTAAATTTTGTATTACAAGAAACATAATTCTTTAAAAGATGTTAATGGGGAAAAGTATTTTAGGGTACATTTATATTGGTTTTATAACAGAGCATATAGTATATTATTTTTGAAAAAAAAAAACATCTTTTCCAAATCATGTAGAATGATATAAACTGAATAGTTACATTTAAAAATTAATTTTCAAATATTTTTTTAATTTAACTTTAAAACATTTTCTAATTTAAGATTGCTAACAAAAATGGGCTTGTTCTTATTTTTATATCTTTCCTTACGAAGTTAGCATAATTCTTCGGAAATATTTTCCTTTTATTCATCAATGTAAGTATTTATTTTAAACTTTAACTTCTAAAAATTATATATACTAAATAATACTAGTTTATAAAAAAGCTTTTATTTCTAATGAGCTGCGAATTGTAATTTTTTACCATTTCAGACCTTCTACATTCCCCGGAAGTTGGTACTTCTTTTTAGTGTTGCACCATATAGACGAATACTAATCACCGCTGGTAATTTTGACGCCCAATTTCCACTTCAGAGAGAGGCCTCTGATCTCTGACGATGCGAACCAGTACAAAGATTTAATTTTGCCGAGGGCACCTAAGCCAAACAGACACTCGAGGGATCCTTTATAAGTCGTATAATCATACGACATTACCTCTGTCAATTTTCTGCATCATCAAAATCCACTGAATGTAAGAACATTAACATATTTTTATAGTTTAGTCACATAATCAGCTTACAATCGTTTCTCACCGTTTAAGTTCTAAATTTTCATGAAAACCCTTTAAAAACTAACTCCTATAAATGCAATAAGCAGTTAGTGTCCTTCAGGTTGAGCTGTAATTAGTCAAATAAAAATTTCTTCATAAAAAAATTTTTTAATCCAGCAGCAACTAAACTAAATCTATTCTTAACAAAAAATTTTTAAGAAAAATAAACTTTTCAAAGATGATTAATTTTGTCGAAGTAATTATTGATAACTACGAGTGCTGGAAGAAAATGGTCATATGTGTTAAAAATTCCGAGAAACTTCTTTTCTTTTCTGCAAAAGTTTTTTTATAGAAATAGCACTTTTCTAAGTAATTGCATCCGCATTAAGATGTAATTTTTGTGATGACACTTCCAATAGAATTATTTTAGTTTTATTTGCTTCGCATATTAAGAAACTTAAATTATTTTATCCCATAATCATAGCATGCTTCAAACGATTAGCAAGGCTTCAGAATTTTCATTTACGTAGAGAAAAATGCTTCTGAATTATTGAGATACAGTTAAAACTGTTATGTTCTATGATTAATATAATATTTGTTTTAGGAAAATAAATGTTTTATCGATTGAAAGCGATTGATATCATATACTATCGATATTAAAACGTTTCTCTTTTTTTTTCACTCGTCTTTAATATTAATACGCAAAATATTTTATAAGTTCTGGGTAAACGAATTGTTTGTGTTTTTTGGACTACTCTAATGTACGCATGCTTAGTTAATATTTTTTGTTCAATTATTTGAGCCTTTTTTTTTCAAACTACAAATTTTATTTAGTATTATTTTTTCCACAATCACATTGTAGTGTTCTGAAAGTCAAATGAGTAAATAAATTTCTCTTATACAAGATGCATAATACATACAATTTTTTTTTAAAAAAACGATAACAAATAATAACTAAAATTAATTTTTTATTTAAATTCGTAATGTATATTTATTAAGATTTTAGTTGTAAAATTTAAGTAATGTGAAATTGTTAATTTTTAAATAATCAACACGATTTTATTTGCTACGCAAATTATTCCTTATTAAGTGTAAACACACATTTTCTAAATTTTGAAAATTACATCTATTATTTTAAGAATAAATAAGAAAATTCTTAGCAAATTAATAAAATATAAAAAAATGTTTTAGTCTTTAAACTGAATTTTTAAAAAATTGGATAAACTTTATTTAAATAACTTGTACGAGTAATAAAATAATTTTGTAAATTATGCATCATAATTTACTTATTGACTCTAAGTACTAATTCAATAATGAAAACAGAATTTCTTACTTTTGTGGGAAAAAGGAATCTTATGTTGTAGAAAAACAGTCGAACCTCTAAATAACGAGCCTCTATATTGCGAATTTTTCTATACAGCTAACTTTTTCCTGGAAGCTAGAACTTTTCACGATTTTCTTCATAAAATAACCTCTCTATAGCGAAGTGCACTTTTTATACAGTGAACTTTTTCTTTTGTGATTCAATTTTATTTATTTCTGAAAAAAATTCAAGCTGATCTCCATTTAACACATTTTAGGTTGGTCATAAATCTTGAACATGTTTTATTAGATCCTAACTCGCTGAGACCAATAGAGTTCTGAACGTTTCATCCAAGAAATGCAGCCTGTAACCCCCATTGCCCAGTTCCCTAGAAATACCTTCGATATCCTTTTTCACTCTCAGTGGAGTTGTCCCGTGTTCCCGTGTTCTAATTATAAAATAATGTATGTCTAATATTACTTGTACGCTTTAAGTTATAAAATGTCCTTAAAATTCATTAATTTTAGTATAAAATTATTTTCTTAATACTGAAAATACAGTGAATTCTTCGACATTCTTTTTTCTTGGTTTCCTTGCAGCTTTTCTTTCTTTCTTTCTTTTTTGATGGGTAAGATATATAAAATAATCATATATTAAATTTAAAAAATGTGTAAATAATTATTTTTATTAATGTATAGTGTTTATGAATTTAAAATTTGTTTTATATGGTTTATAAAGTATATTAAAAGATTAACCTTTTTATAACGAATTTTAAATATAACGAACCTTTTTCCTGGATTTAGTGACTTCGTTACATGGAGGTCTGACTGTATATCCCACTCAAAACCAAAAACCTTAACATTTTACAATACACAAGAAAAACTAGAAAAAACAGCTTCTTCGAGCCTGTAGTGAAGCAGAAAATGAAAAAAATATTTCATTTAAGTAGCTGTCGTCATCAAATGACAACCTCGTATGATCTATAAATAATATCTCTAAGATAAATTTCTTTGCACTACATACTTTTTTGAATCAGAGATAAAATAAAAGAAATATATAAAAATGTCTTTTCTTAAAAAGGCAACGTAAGCCTGAGGCTCAGAATAAGAAAACCTTAAAATGTTGAAAGTGGAAACCTTAAAAGAGAAACAAAACATTTCTCCTTCAGGAAGCCTTGAATTCGGTCTAAAATCGATTTTTTTCAAGGTGAGTGGGATCATTGAGTGTAATCCTCAAAAGATTCAGAGCATTTTTTTCAGCTCAGTGCAAGTAAGCTGGAAAATGCTTTCAAGAATTAAATAGCTGAGAACATGTCTTTCCAAAGTAAAAGATATTGAAGTGATTTAAAGAAAATATTTGTTTTAGCTAAAACAAAAAAAAAAGAAATTTCATTAAAGTTAGGAAAAATTAATACATGATTGGACAGAGTCTAAGCTTTATTTAAACTTGAAATCAAAAAGATAAAAAAATGTAAGGGATTGGTTTTTTATAGTGATTTTTTTTAAAGATTCTCTAAAAGGATAAAAGAAATATGTTTCTCTTGCTAGAGAAATATGTAGTACTTATATAGTTTTATTTGTTTTATACATTCCTGCTTTAATATTTGATTCTTAAACTTCGGAAAAAGAAAAAGTTTTTTCTTAAACTTGCTTTGTACACTCACACACATACAGCAAGAATGATCTCACAACTTTAGCATATTGCCAATTTCATTTGCGAGTAATAATCGCTAAATTAGGGAAAATAGCGTGGTGGGTTTTGAATGATCTAAAAACATTTGTTATATTTGTCCCTCTACTTTCATATTTTTAATAATCCTTCCTCGAGAAATCATTCAAAGAATGTCTGTTATATTCAAATTTCACAATTGTCAATTAAGATTGTACTAAAACTCTCTATCTGCACCACCTTATTACCTTCAATCTTTTTCGCCGCAGTAGCCCAGTTCCACGCATATTTCCACACAAACTATGTTTCTTACTTCAAGCAATTACACTGATTCAATCATTTATTTATGCTTGATTTAATACATTCTTAGATGTTGTCACCTATGCTCCACACTTTAATTCAAACATTTCTAAGAGTGTATGTTAAAATCTGATCATTTCCAATCAGTGCCAATAACGTGCCGGACCTTACGCTTGAAAAGCGAAATGGAAAGTCTTTAGCAAATCAAAGAATTTTTAAAAAATGATGTATGTTCTGGTACCCTTACGTGTTTCTCTAGGCTGTCTGTTTCAAAACAAATAATTAATGTTATTTATATACCACTATACTGAGCCTAAAAAATTTTCGAAACTAAAATGAAATCCATAAAACAAGGATATCAAACTCGTGGCCCTCAACAAATATTTTTGAGGTTCAGCCTAAACTTGGGCCAGTTTTAAAAGGAATCACTGTGAACAACCGGGTGTTTTTAAAAGAATATCGGAATTTTAACGCTTCATATTATTCATTACACATAACATATTAGTATGAATCATACTTCAAATTAAAGAGCAACTCTAACAGTTTTGTTTGATGGCATGTATGCGCGTGTGCGCGAAACGTATGCTAACCCCCCCTTTCTCGCCGATCAACGCGCTAGAAAAAAATGGCGACTAGTAAACAGAAAGAGTTTTGTGCTCCAGTTTGTAAAGACAGTATCTATTATTATTTAACGAGCGTTCCGTATTAAGTTCGGTTGTCAACCACCAAACGATAATAACATTCTTAGGTACTATCACCAGTTTGAAACAACTGGCTGTCTTTGTAAAGGGAAAAGTACGGGATGACCAAGGTTGTAACTGGTAACCTACTGTAACTGGTTCTGTCTATTTTGATACACTCTACAACTATGGCTATCTCCTCAATTGGAAGAAATTGAACCAAATAACTTCATTTAGCAGCAAGAGGGTGCGCCATCTCACTGGCATCTCTCAGTACGCGATTGGATTGGCCACAAAGAGTCTCCCGAAAAAGCTTGCATCTTATGGCTTCCACGTTCACCCGATCTGATGCCATGTAACTTTTATCTGTGGGTGTTAATAAAGGATTTTATGTACGTTTCTCCACTACCAGCACACCTCCTCCCAGATTTAAGACACAGGATTGAAGCAGCTGTTGCAAGAATTTCCTCAGAAACACTGAAAAATGTTTTGGATGAACTCGCCTATCGAATTGATTTGTGCCGTGTGAACAATAGGGCTCACATTGAACATTTGCAAACTGGTAGGTAAAATTGTGTCAGTAATTCTTTCATTCAATGTATGAATTATACTTATAACTTATATGTGATAAAAACTATACAGCGTTAAAACTCCGATATTCTTTTAGAAACACCCGGTATATACACTTAAATATATAAAATAGCTGGTTGAAAGTGCAAGGAAATTTTCAAGCATTTAAATTATTATATTTTGGTTTATTTATAAACCAAGTAGTTGATGTAATTGAAAACGACTTAAAAATTATCAAAAACATTAGAAAAAAACATTAAATCTGTTACCATTAATATTTTTCAGTTTCAGAGAAAACTCATATTTGTAAGATGTTTTACATTTAAAATGGATTTTATTTCTTTTTATCAAAATTATTATTACTTACGGCATACATCAACGTAGCAATTGCTGATGGAAATAAAAATAAATTTCCTTTCAATCTTTCCTTTAAGTGTACAGAAGATTCTTTTTTTTACTTTGTTTTTTATTTCAGTTTAATTTGTTTGCTCAAAAATATTTCTTCTTTTTATCAAAAATGTAGTCCATTATACAAAGGTTATAAAATATTGATAATTTGCTCATCAAAAAATTAACTGGCAATACTTGTCGTAAAAATTTTTTATGGAAAGTACTGTCCCAGAAAGTTTTAAGCAGGTAAATAGATAATAATTAATAAAGTACATATAAAGGCCTCATTTTAAAAACTATATTTTATGTTGAAGATATTTATATATGTCGACGCCTTATCACGATTAATCATTTCTTTATTTATGGTTAATCATGCTTATACAAAATCAAATATCACATGTTTCTACTCATGTAAAACAATAATTTTTCGAATGATTGAGATGAATGCAAAAGTGAAAATATTATCATAGAGATAAATGTGTATATCGATGGCGTAGTAATTAATAGATGAATATTAAAACTAGTTTGTATTATTTTCTTCTTAAACATATATATTTAAAAATTAAATTAATTTAAAATCAACAAAATTAGCATTCAATTCTAAAATTTGCCATTTGAGAAAAAATAATTTTCTTTATTGAGTATTATTTTGATGCATTTTTGTTTTAATTTTCATGTTTATAAGAAGGTGTTTTAAACTTCAGGTGTTTTAGAAGGTGTTTTAAAACTTCAAAATTTGAATTGTGACTTTAAAAATAGTAAAAACTTTTATTTATTCATTTTCTCCAAATAAATCTATATTCCCAAAAGATTAATTTGAATTAAATTTATTAACTCTGAATTTAAAATACTTCACAACATTTATTTTTAATTTCAAAATATATTCTGATTTAATTCCTAAAACAAATGGCAAACAGAGTGCTTATTTTTTTTTTAAAAAAAGTAACATAATGTAAGCGATAAACTTTTTTAAACGAATGAATAGGGCTGAAAATAATGAAAATTTATTTAAATGAAACTTTATTCTAAATTCCATAAATAGAAATTTATTAACCCCTGTTTCATTTTTTTTCTCCAAAAAATGTTTGGTTCCGAGAGATAACATTTGAATATAATGTATAAGAAAACCTTAAACAGGAAAAACATGAAAAAATATTACAATTAAATAATTGAAACTTTTTAACATTCTAATATTATTTTTAAATAAGAAATCATTATAGTTTTTTTAAAGTATTAACGATCTATTTAAATCGTTTAAATGAATGAAAAATGTAATTTTTTCTCCTGATTGTAATTATGCATTAAGTTTGTATAATGTTATCGACATTTTTAATTAAACAGTAGCTTAAGCAAAAAAGTAAAGATTTTTATTTTTAGAAAAATCAATAACATGAAATAAAGTAGAAAATAATTGCCAAAAATTAATGAATTAAACATATGCTGTAAATATTATTTTTTAAAAAACTCGAACGTAACAAATTAATAAAAAGTAATCATATCCAAAATAGAATTTTAATAGCGTTATTAAATAGCGACAGATTTGAGAGGAACGCAAAAAAATAGCTTTTTTATCAATTACCAGATTTTATATATGAAAAAAGGTTTAATCCGTCGGTCGATAAGAGTATTAGTTCTTTTTAACTTAGAAAGAGTTATTTCTAACACCTAAGGGTTCTAAATCTTGTATTTACCTCTATTGAAGATGATCTCCTCAGTGGTAAATAAAAAGATCAATTGTGTATAATTAATGTTTAAAAGCAAATAATCTTTTTATTTCCTATGTATTTGAAAGTGCGTTGGCCATTAAAAGTAAAAATGAAGTGATTAGAAAAATATGATACCTTGATGAATTATGCTTAAATAATTATTAAATTTGCATAATTTTAACACTAAATATGATTTATGATTTTTTTTAATTTTTATTTATTTATTTTATTTTATTTATTATTATTTTTTTGCAAAATGATGTAGAATTATGAACGGTACAATGATTTAGAAATAGCTTATTTTAAATAATTTTTAAGAGATTTTTTGTTGAATAATGTTGGTATAAAATCAAAACATTTTGGCGGGGAAGGGGGGGATTAATATTTCCGCTCTTTCTTGTAATCGACTGACTGTATCGATTTTCCGTACACTTTTCTCGTACATTGGAATGGGAATTAACGACCGTACATGGAGCAACTATTGCTTCAGCTCATTTAACAATATTCCTGGACGACTTCACGTCACGGGATAATCACGGGTCACCCCTAAGCTAGTCCCAGAAATATTGAATTGTAAAAACAAAAATCGGAGAGTAAGATTGCCGTTTTGATAACTACAAACTTGGATCCTCAAGATATCCATCAACAAATTATGCTTTATGAGGCTGAGAATTATCATAGATTCAGATGAATTCATCATCAATATCCCTATGATATAATTTGATGTATGGAAAAATATCTCGTTCCAAGATTTCATGGAATTCAGAGTTCATCAAAAGAACACAGTTGACCACATTCTTTCAACAGCGTTAGATTGGTAGTAATATTGTCTTGTTCTCTATAAATTAGCACATGTTTTCAGATGTTTCTTCGAACTAAATTGAAACTCATTTGGGAAAAGTACCGAAGTTATTTTCTGCTTGGTCCTGTTTGCATTGTCTCTTTGTCAACTTTAAACGCATCCAGGATTTCAATTACTCTTAAACGTTCACCGGTGTCGGTTCGGCACCATGATATAAAATATATAAAATAATTGTAATAACAAAATAATTGCTGGACTACTGTTCAGTAGGGTTTAGTTTCAAGAGAATTTTTAACATTATGTTACGTATTTATCATATATTATGACCCTTTATATCATAAAAAACTGTTGCAAAAACAAATTACTTAATCTTGTAAAATAGAATAAAACAATATTGTTCATACATACTAGTATAATAAGCAAAATCGTAATTTTTGTGAGAATGAAAGTTTTTCATCATTATTTAAGATGAATAATGTTTTTTTGTGCATTTTGTATGATGTTTTTATGCATAATATTTGGTACATATCTTGTTTCCAATGGTGGTACAGTGATATTCAATTTATCTTCTACATTTTCTGTACACCATTTTCATGCAAGACACACATATCTTTTTAGTTACATTTTTATTACACTCTTTAATTCACACTTTTTGCGTTTTAGTGAATTTATAATTCCTTTAAAATCTGTATTTACCTAATTTTTCGAAATTCTTGCACTGCCATGATAAAAAGAAAATAACATAAATGAAGTAAGCTGAATCTTATTAAATTTCAATTTAATATTATTATTCAACAATTGAAATTTTGAGAAAAAAAATCATTTTTAAGGGGAAAAAATGACTGAGTAAAGAATATAATCATTTCATTGAGTTATGTTTAAAAAAATTATGAAGCGGCTGATCAAGAACACACACACAAATAATGGCTCTATTTTTATCTTTTTTCTATTATGTCGAAAATTTCTGCTGTACGATGAAGGTGTATCCATAAAGCATTGCATAACCCTAAATCACTGGCCTAATTCAGCGACAGCTTCAGAAATCATAATAGGTTTCCAGTTTAGTCCAAATACTCTTTTTGTATCTACATTTGTTGTGTCTCTTGAACTCTCCAGTTTCTTTCTTCTTTGACATTGTAGGTCTTAGAACTTTTTCACTTTTTTTATTATACTATATATATATATATATATATATATATATATAAGGTGGGTTAAAAAGACTTATCAATGTTATAAACAAAAGACTCTTTCATTTTTTAATATAATTATTTTTTTCTCTTTTTGTAGGCTATAGTTAAACTGCTAGAAATATATTGTGGAACCAATTATCGAGTTTTCTATTCTTGCCAGCGATCAATTGTTATGACACAGTGTAATATGGGCAATATTTTAATTCAAGATCAGCTCCCACAGCCTTCATGATTAGGAATTTGTACGGTCGTTTTGAGGAACTGGGTTCAGGGGCCGACCGTCCTGGAAGAGTTGCCCATTGAAATATTCACACTGAAGACAACGTGGAAACTGTGCGGTAAAATTCTTCGAGAATGAGGATGAAACGCCGGAAACGATTTCTGGAGCTCCTTACAGAACAATGATTGAAAACTTTTTGTGGCCAATGGTGGAGCAGATTCCTAATTTGTGGTTTCAACAAGATGGAACAACTGCACACACTGCTAGGCAAACTATGGACCTACTGCGTGAATTTTTTTACGAGTGTCTGATTTCAAAAAATTCAGATTTCCTTTGGGCTTCTCATTCACCAGATTTGACTGCGTCTGATTTTTTTATGGGGGGTATTTAAAAACAAAGTTATGTTAATAAACCAGAGACTGTTAGATAGCTGAAGCAGAATATTCTAGACGAAATACAGAGCCTTCAACCAGAAACATTACATGGTGCAATGGAAAACGCGTTAAAAGGAGCCAATCTCTGTATCGAGAAAAATGGTGGACATTTGTCTGATGTCATATTTTATACATAATTTCCATAAAATATATTTAATGTATAAAAAAATTAATCAAAATAAATGATTATTACAAGAGTTGTCCGAGTTTATCATTAGTAGGTATTATTTGCCCCACCCTGTATATATATATATATATATATATATATATATATATATGCAATTATTCCCTCTGGCATCCTTTTATATAATTAACTCTTTTTTAATAATATTTAAATAAGCTTTTAATTCTTAAGCTCAAAACTACTGCCCTAATATTAATCATAATAGACTAATATATTTACATCAAAAATCCTTTTCCCGCCCATTTTAACCAATCAGAGCTCTTATTACAAAGGAGTCACGCGATCTTCACTGCGGGTATATAAAGCGAAAATCGTTCGTGATCACTCTCTTTGTCTGCTTGTCTTCACCATGTAACTGTCGCCGTTTGCTTTTGTCTCCGCCTCGACGTGTAGAAATGTAGAAATAGATGCAGCTTTTTATTCTTTGTGTGTATGTGCGTATCGGCTTACTGAGAAATCGTAACGACTTTATATTTTCATGTGAAAATAAAGAAGAGTAAAATGAATAAAATGAAATCAGAAGTTCTTCGCGTATTCTGAAACAACCACCAAAAAATAAACCAACACAGGTCAACGTTATATATATGTCATGATTTTGAAGACAGAATTAGATTAAAGTTTAAAAAGGAGATCTTTATTCAATCGTTTGTACATCTGTTCTGACACTAAGAGCACGGAGGAAAAAGCACGCCATGGTGGTGGTTTCAAGTGGCTAACACTTGAAAAACATATGGTAAGCATCGCTGCTTTGAAGAGGGGCTTGCAAGTTAATGCTGACATATGTTGACTATTAAATCTAACGATCTGGAATTAGACATGTTTATTGGCTAGGCCATATGCTCGGAAGAAATAAATGGGTGATTAGTTTGATACTTGAAGATGGGAACGGAGAAATATATTTTAAGTGCTAGATAGGGAATTTAATTTTTAATATAATTTAATTACCCTTACATTTGCCCCCCAATTTTAAAAGGGAGTCATGGCTTGGTTTTTTTCTCTCTTTACTAACTTAATCAATTTTCAATAAACACAAAACAATACATAACATCATTTAGAAAGACATATTAACACAGTAGAAATATTTAAGCAATAGGAATACTAAAATCAAAATGCAATACAATAAACGAAACTATAACAGCAAACACAGTAAGGACACTTCCAACATATCAATTGATAATCATGAATTTCTATACATATAAATGAAGATTAGCTTGTTCAAATCTATTCGACATCTAGAATAAGAGCTCGCGTTTCCTCCTATTCCTTCATAATAATAGATTCGTATTATAGCTAGTAGATATTGTTTTAAAAAAAATTATATATTGGAAAATAATATCATATCAAACAATAAGATAGTAAATATAAAAATACATGAAATCATACAAATGTTACAATAATAATTTTGTATAAAAATCTACTCTGGCGCCATCGTAGTAATACCTTATATTGTTACACACATTTTGCATGCATGAAATACATTTTTTAAAAAGATAAAAAAAATATAGACACTAATAAAATGAAATTATTAATAATACGAAAACGGTGTATAACACACAACTTCTATGCACTATCCAACACAATAAACAATGTTTTATTTCATATGCGTTATAAAATATAAAAATTATAAGAATATAAGAGATCTTTTTTATTATTTTGAGTCGGAAAATGGACTCACTTCAATAATAACTTTTAGTATTTCTGAAAATTTTTCACAATATTCATTGTAACTTAATATCGCATGCAATATTTTGATTTATTCCGTAACCTTCTAAAAATACGTTTCATAGACAAAAATTCTTGAGTTTCTCTTGCATCACACATTCACTAATAAAACTGTATCACCTTACTTAATTTTGAACACATCTCTCTGAGAAATCTGCGTCATCAACTCACAGATGTTCAGGGATGCTGATAAGAAACAATGAGAGGTGTATATATCAAACTAAACAAGTTTGTCCTCTTAATGTTTCGAGACATATACAAAATTATAATGATTGTATTCTCCCTTATCCACTGTATAATATCCAAAAATAAGCTTCAAGTTATTAAATTTATTTTAATTTTAGATAAGGAAAATTTCGAGAAATAGTGAATCCTGATATATGGCTGGTATATCAAAACACACTATTTCAAAATAAAAAAAAAATTAAATGACATGCAATAAGATTACTGCTGAATAAAATAATTAACAAAACAATTGAATTCAATGGAGAGAAAAAAAGAAAACAACTTGTGACTTTATTTTTGTTTCTTATAAAAATCAATATCTCTAGTATTAGTTCTCTCATTAGTCATTTTTCTAAAAACTTAATTTATATTTTTCATTTTAAAACACCAATTTCTATCATAACTCTTAACTCATTCGACATCTTAAGATAAAATTATGAGAAGTATATTAAAATTTCTCAACATTTTGTATGACGAAACCTATATACTTTGTTTTCTCAATTAAAATATAAAGAAAATATCTCATTTATAACACAACTATATTATAAAAATTAAATACCATATCATATCATATATTATTCTTTTTCGTAAAGTTCTGTTCAGCAAAAATCAGTTATTTCAATGTTACTAAAATTGGAAATATACAATTTAACTGACCTCCACTTTGCAGTGGCAGAAAGCCTTGGTGAACGGTAATCCAGATACTGTTGTCAGATTATTTCACGAGTAAAATTTTATTTATTTATTTTTCTTTCAACGTTGGTACTTCACTATTATTATATGGTGGTCAAATTCACAATATTACCGTGCAGACTTTAAGGCGAAGAAGATTTTTTTCCTTTTCTTTATTTCTCTGGTGGAAGGGAGTGATGTCTTTCATTACGGAGTTAAGAAATTGGATATTCACACTTCTCTTCTTTTTTTTTTCGCCATTTGAAAGTTGTTTCTTTCATTCAGGGCAAACTGGTTGGCCTCTTCAGCAAAGACAGAAACATCATTCGGCGGTAAACAGTGCATTCTTCTCGATGTTCAGAGTGATGTTCTTTCGGGGATTTTTTTTTACTAGCGCGTTTTTTTTTTCTTTTTCCATACCATTTTTAATTCCGTTAACCCTACGTCTTCAGTATAGGGGCATACGGTGCAGTCGGAAGTTCCATCAAATTCTCCATTGCATTTATTACCGCAGTTGGCGTTCGTTTTTATATTAAAATTATTTTATAAAAAAGATTAGTTTCTTACGTTAAGATTCGAAATCCATTCGCAGATAAAAAATCCTGCCGGCTTTTATTCTGTCATGATTTTGAAGACAGAATTAGATTAAAGTTTAAAAAAGGATATCTTTATTCAATCGTTTGTACATCTGTTCTGACACTAAGAGCACGGAGGAAAAAGCACGCCATGGTGGTGGTTTCAAGTGGCTAACACTTGAAAAACATATGGTAAGTATCGCTTCTTTGAAGAGGGGCTTGCAAGCTAATGCTGACATATGTTGACTATTAAATCTAACGATCTGGAATTAGACATGTTTATTGGCTAGGCCATATGTTCGGAAGAAATAAATGGGTGATTAGTTTGATACTTGAAGATGGGAACGGAGAAAGATGAGTCAAGTGCTAGATAGGGAATTTAATTTTTAATCTAATTTAATTATCCTTACATATATATATATATATATATATATATATATATATATATATATATATATATATATATATATACTGCTCAAAACAATTAAAGGATATTGTAAGTTTTATATAAAATAAAGATATAAGCGAAATTTTTTTTTTGCCGAAAATGGAAGAAGAGAGTCACAAATGCAATTTTTTCTGATTTTCAAACTGTGGAGTATGCTAATTTTGAGTTCGACGTCAAAAACTTCGCTTCAGCGGCAGCGCGCGCGCGCGGGCGAATGAAATTTTACTTTCAACTTAAATGAAGACAATGATGATCGGCATTCAGTGACTGCTTTGTTTCGATGAGTACGATGTCTCAGCGAAGTCATTTAACTCATTCAGAAGCTTGGAGAGTTGTTGGTAGGTTAGAAGGGTGCCAAACTCAAGCCGAAGTAGCGCAAGCAATTGGAGTGTCACAAAGTGTGATTTCAAGGATCTGGAACCATTTTTTGGAGACTGGAAGTGCAGGCCGAAGACCAGGACAAGGTCGTAGACGGGCAACAATGCCCAATGAAGATATCGTTATTTAGTGTTAACGGCTCGGAGACACCGAAATATGAACGCTACTCTTCTCCAACAACACCTTCGCTCGGCTACTGGCACCCTGGTTTCAACTCAGACTGTCCGAGACCGGCTCCATGGTGTAGGTCTATATGCTCGCCGACCGATGGTATGTTTTAGACTAACATCAAGGCATCGTCACGACCGCAGGAAGTGGGCAACAGAGCATGTGAACTGGAGGAGAAATGAATGGAGCAGTGTTCTTTTTTCTGACGAGTCCCGTTTTTCTGTTGATCCGGATAATAGGCGTATTTTCATCTGGAAGGACCATGGCAGTAGGAATAATGTTGTGTTCGTGCATGAAAGTATCAGATTTGGCGGTGCGGGAATGCTGGTGTATGGTGGAATCTCCATTGACGGGCGCACAGACATCTACATCATTCGAGATGAACCTCTGACTGCTCGCAGATATAGGGATGAGATCCTCAGACCTATTGTAGTCCCTTACGCTGCAGCAATCAGAGATGACTTCATTTTAATGGACGATAACTGCAGGCCTCATCGTGCTAACCTGGTGGAGGATTTCCTTTTCGAGGAAGGAATCGTACAAATGGAATGGCCAACGTGTTCTCCAGACATGAATCCAATAGAGCACGTTTGGGATGCTCTAGGAAGACGAGCTGCTGGCCGCCAACCACCCCCACAAACTTTCCAAGAACTGGAAAGAGCTCTTCTGGAAGAGTGGAATAGAATACCCCAACTCGTTATTAATAGCCTCGTGTGTGTGTGTGTGTGTGTGTGTGTGTGTGTGTGTGTGTGTGTGTGTGTGTGTGTGTGTGTGTGTGTGTGTGTGTGTGTGTGTGTGTGTGTGTGTGTGTGTGTGTGTGTGTGTGTGTGTGTGTGTGTGTGTGTGTGTGTGTGTGTGTGTGTGTGTGTGTGTGTGTGTGTGTGTGTGTGTGTGTGTGTGTGTGTGTGTGTGTGTGTGTGTGTGTGTGTGTGTGTGTGTGTGTGTGTGTGTGTGTGTGGTGCCGGCGGCTTTTGCAGAATAGGGTACGACGCCCCATTGAAGGAAGACTTAGGCATGGACGAGATGATGGAAAGTAAAGACGCCATTTTTGAGTGGATTAAGACGTTAAAGACGATAACACCTCACGTGTTAATGACGAACTAAACTAAAAGCATGATGTATATATTGCAAATAGTTTCGAGTTATTAAATCTATAATTAATCATAATCTGTTTGCCAGACATTTCCTGACAAGCGCCCGCCCACATATATATATGCCAATACATTATAATATGATCACTGATTCCTTGTCTGATAGAATTTTTAAATTTCTTCAAATGATGTACTAAGCGTTTACAATTGATCAATTTATTTTAAATGTATATCCTCTTTTACCATATTTCTTCTCATTATTTACTAATTATACTTCTTGAATCATTTTCCTCACTAGAATTCCTTTTTCAATCCTACTTCCTCTTACGCTAAAAAGGAAGACATTTCGAGACATATTTCTCTGAATTTCTTTACTTTTTGACTAATGACCCTCTTCTGAGTATGAATTTATCGAGCATACATTGTGTTCTCACATAAGATTTCAGAATATATTTTGTATTTTTTGCAGGAAATTGTTCCTAATAATCACTTTAAATGACCTTTTTAAAAAACTGAATATTTGTTCATGATTTTAATTTTTTCGACATCTTTATCCAAAGATTACTTCATCTTATGATTTTCTTTGAGAACTTTTCTTCACAAAAATGTAACGGTTTTCCCATTTTTTTCTCCCTTTTTTGAAATAAACAGCCATCAGATGTTATTTATTAGATCATATAAAGGTAAGAGATTCTACTGAAAAATTCGTCAATCTGGTCATTTTCTAAATTACTAACAGTAGAAGGGAAATTTGGGAAGTTAAATTCATTTTACTTAACATAATAACTCGTGTCTTTAAAATAAGATTCGCTTAACTTTTTTCAAATATTGATAAAAACACGACTTTTAGTTTTCCTGAACATAGAAGTTTTTTTTTTATTTCCAGAAGTTCTTTTAAAATTAACTATACCACATTAAAGAAAGCTTTGAAAAAGAAAATATCCATTAGAATATAAAGAATTTGAACAAATGTGAATGTCATTATCACTTCATTCTAAAATTATACTTCTTTGTGAAATTTTAATTTGTCTGACAATTTATTTGTTTCGTATAGAAACGGCACAAAAGAGAAAAGTCTGAAGAAAGGTACGATTCAAAAATCTGGAACTCAAAAGTTATAAGTGTAGTGCAATTAATTGAAATTTACTCAATGTAATGAAATTTCAATTGCATTACACTTCATAGTGTCACCATTAATAGTTTTATGTTTGTTTACCTTAACTTACGATAGGTATTTTGAAAAAAGATCCTGAAATCCCATCACCTTAATTAAATGTGAATATGGAAAATACTTAATATTTTAAAATAAATATATGTTTAGATTAAGGAAAAGTATTTTTTTTTTTTTTTTTTGGATTATAGAAAGGAGTTAGGTTATTATGTATATTTTTATGAAGATATAAGAAATGCAAGGCTTTTTTGACATTTCGTTTCTTATTTTCTGATATAAAAAATGCTTATGCATGCACACTCACACACATACACATACACTGGTGTGCAAAAATTAAGGAGGAAGTCAAAAAAATTAGTATATCAGCTGAACGAAGAGGCAGATCGGACAGAAAGACCAATCAGGAGATTAAGTAAGGTGATGTACGGTAGCACATCCGCAGATATGCAGGTAGACGTAATGGGGGAGTGTCTGAGTAGTATAAAGCATGTTGTCGGTGTAAGATCAGTATTTCTGGCAAAGAGATTGCACGCCGTATAGCAGTTAAAATCACACCGAGTTGCTGCCTCAGCCAGAAATGGCGAATAATCAATCTGTTAGACGACATCTGGATGCTTTTACCCGAGGTCGAATCATTGGGAAGTTGGAGGAAGGCCGCAGTGTGACAAGTGTGGCTGCAGAGTTCGAATTGCTCACAGCATCGTTTCACGACTTTGGAGACAATTTCAAACTACAGGAACAGCTAACCGGGGGTTCAGTAGTGGTCGTCCACGAGGAACCACACCCGCAGATGACCGGTACATTGTCTTACAGGCCAGAAGAAACAAGCGGCAGGCAGCGGAAGAAATCGCTAGACACACGACACAGGCGACTGGACGACCGATATCGCGTTTTACCGTGGCCAGAATACTGCACGAAAGTGGTCTGTTTGAACGACGCCCTGTACGGTGTGTACCTTTAACGCCTGCCCATCGGAGAAGGCGTTCTCTGTGGTGCCGGGAACACCGGAATTGGTGAGACAATGAATGGGGACAAGTACTCTTTACAGATGAGAGCAGATTCAGTTTGAGTAGCGATTCTCATCGCATACTCATCTGGAGATAGCGGGAAAGCCGCAATCATCCCTCGAACATCATTGAAAGGGACAGGTATGGAGGTCGCGGTGTTCTCGTTTGGGGAGGCATCATGCTTGGTAGTCGTGAAGACCTTCACATCTTCGACGCAGGTTCAGTCAACGGGACCCGTTATTGTAACGAGATTCTTCTTCCATATGTGCGTCTTTTTAGAGGCGCTATGGGTCTGCAGTTCCTTTTCATGGACGACAATGCACCATGTCATCGCACAGTAGCTTCCGAACAGCTCTTAGAGAGTGTGGATATTGAACGTATGGATTGGGCGGCACGATTTCCGGATCTCAATCCCATCGAGGATGTATGGGATTTTCTAGGCAGACGCTTGGCAGCTCGTACTTTACCACCAGTAACGATTCGGGAGCTTCGATTGGCGCTGCAAGACGAATGGGCAGCAATGCCTCAACAACTCATTGAGACCCTCATTCTCAGCATGGGCAGACGCTGTGAAACCTTCCTAGCAGTCAGGGGAGATCATATCCCCTACTAAAGACCGGATGTTTCTTGCTGGACACCCATCACAGGGATGTTTCGGCCTTCAGTCGCATTGCGCTCCATGCTACTTTTTTTTTCAATCAAGCTTCTTTTATCCCTCTGATTTCTCTTTTAGTAAGTGTTGCTTACATTACACATGTCCTTACATATTGGGGATCTTACGGTATTAAATGTGTTGATTTGGAAAGCTTTTGTACAAAGTTATATTGAAAAAACCGTCTCGTCCTTAATTTCTGCACACCAGTGTATATGAGCAATTTAAAATTAATTAATTTAAATTTAACTATATATCTTGAAATATTAATTATTTTAAAAGTAACCTGAATAAACTATATTGCATTCGTATATCAAAGATATATTCGTAATGCTAGAAATAACTAATATTCAAATGCAAAGCATTTCAGCACTTTTAACTCCAGAGATATTTTAAGATGAAAAAGGTCGTAAAATAAAAAGTAATCAAAAATAGCCCTCTCAAAAGAAGCTTATTTATAATTTCAATTTTTATATTTAGTTTCAAGAACACGAAATTATACATAAGAAAGGACGAATATTTTCATTAATTTGTACAACTCAAACATTTGTTACATATTACACAGTTAAGATGTATAAATATGTATATCTATTTCCAAAATAATATTTTTTCGCGAGTCAGTATGAAACTTTAAATATTTTTTAAGCAAGTATGCATATTTATTCTCTCACTTTTCTGTTTAATGTCTTAAAATATTTTTTCAGATATTCTATTAACCCCTTCCTGGCTTTTACCGATTTGAACTCGGGCAGGGGAAACGTATTATCCTGGCTCGTCTCGAGTGTAGCTCGGATAGTGTGAAAATTTGCATGGTACAATCGGTCTTTCCCGAACTGTTTTGCATGTGCTTTTCATTGTTTCAAATAATTGAAAAGTACCACTGAGAATTTTTTGCAAAAAAGAGGGTGACCTTCTAATGAGCATCCTCCCCCTTCACTGTTTCCATAAAGACACTTTGTTGACTACATTACTTTAACAAAGAAGAAAATTAACCCAACACGACAGTTTATTAGTTTATGCTCAAAGGCAGATAGTAAAGAGAAGAGAAACAAGATGGAATGTCCAGATTGCAATACTGGCTTATGTGCAGCAATGTGTTTTCGAATTTATCATGCACAATCAAGATTTGTATAATAATATCATAATAATTTACGTAAATGCAAAAGATGTAAATAAAATTGTTAGCTCAAGATAAAATCTAGGGGTATCCTAAGCTTTATATTTATAGTAATTGTAAGTTGACGAGTCTAATGATTTCTGCCAAACAGAAAGTTAACTTGATAGGTAAATTACATTTATTTAAATAGATTCTTTTACTTTATTATTTAAGAAACTTTATATGAGAATTATGCTATTATGTGATTAAAATTATATAAATGTTTGAAAAGATGCTTAAAAGAATTATCATTTTTGATCCATAATCCAGAAATAAAATGAGCCTGGAAGGGGTTAAAAGGAGTATAACAATTTTGACAAAAGTATTACCGTTGGTTAAGTGTTTGCACGCAAAGCAAAGTTACAATGAAACTATCTGTAGGAAATCAATGGATTTAAAAAATTTGGAAAATTAATGTCTTCAAGTTTTGTGTATTTATTTATGATGCAACAAAATTTATACAAAAACAACGAAAAATTGTAAACAAGAAGAACTATTTGTTGTTATTCATATAAAATAATAGGCATATTACTGGTAATGTCAGGAACTACTGACCTTGTTCTCCAGAGGTAGAAAGAGTTATGGTTATGGATTAGAAAAGAGAAATTCCCTATGCTCATCATGGAGAATTACTCATACCAAAGCCCCCATGGTTCACGTTCCAGGAGTGCTGATTCAGTTATCTCTGATAAGCACCCTTGAGATGCGTGATGTCAGACTCATTTGTAGGATCAAATGGAGAAGATTAATTCTGAAATGCGATAACTGACAGAACAATCATTGCCAAACTTCCGTGTCTGTTGTCTCATTTTTGGAGACCCTGGTTGTTCAAGAAGCAACTAATTTGGGAAAAACCATCTGTGATTATTAATGACTGCAAAACATCGGATAAAAAGAGATATTTGAGTATACAGCAGGGGTCTGCAGCCTATGGTACAATTCTCAGTTGCACTCAGCACTAATATACAAATTCATCAGTTTTTGAGTGGAGGGAGGTTGATAAAGTAGAAATTGACCTTGTTTGTGCAAACACCGTCAGAATTATGGACTTCTACAGAATTACGAAAGAATCGGAAAGATTATACTAAAGATAAATTTACAGCTATTTTGTAAATTATTGAATATCAGTCCTAGAGAGAATGAATTGTTTGAAGAGAGAAAATTGCATGTATTCTACTTTTCGATTTTGGTTCTACATATCTAAGTAAAAAGTCTTTCCTCATATGAAAAATATTTCGAGTATGTAAGAAATTTGTTTAACCGAATGCTCAGAATCGTGTTAAATTGAAAGTCCCAAATTATACTTTTGATTTTGCGATATGAAAGTAACGCGGTGTAAGCACTAGATTCGCATTAAGGTATCCGTCTACGTTTGGAACCATGATTATCAAAAGCGCATAAATGGATAATTTTCATGATATTTAGTGCCACTTAGATTAGAATATATGCATAAAATTGTTTTAAGGACATTTTGACAAAAAAAAATTTTAAATACAATATTTTGGCAAAAAATTAACTTAGAATAATCTTTTTTCCAAATGTTCTCCTTTTATGAAAAATGCTTCTATTAGAATAATATTTTGCCTGTATATAGCTCAGACCTCTGTTCAGAGACTCAACTAGAATTTTTGAAATATATAATTTAGAAGTGGGTCTATTCATATTTTAAGACAACAGAGGAGAGCAATTTTAAGAAAAAAACGCGAATAATTGTTTCAATTTGTGGTAAGTCTAAAAATAATGTTAATTTTTCAAAACTTCTAGTTGAGCCTCTGTAGAGAGGTCTGAGCTATATACAGGCAAAATATTATTATAATAGAACCATTTTTCACAAAAGAACATTTGGAAAAAAGATTATTCTAAGTTAATTGTTTACTAAAATATTGTATTTAAATAATTTTTTGTCAAAATGTCCTTAAAACAATTTTATGCATATATTCTAATCTATGTGACACTAAATATTATGAAAATTATCCATTTATGCGATTTTTTAAAATCACGGTTCCGAACGTAGTCGGACACCTTAAAACTATTGTCTTTTAATTTAACTATAATGAAGAGAATTATTTATATTTAATGTTGTCTATTTTTTATTTTATAAATACAGTTAAAAATTTATTATGCACGCATGGTTTAAATTTTTTGATTTTGTTGAAGAAATAGCTATATTTTATGCTATTTATTTTTACAATAAGAAATATTTTTAAATGAGCAAAATTAATGTATAATAATAAACCGTATATATAAATCTAAGTTATTGACCTCTATTCTCTAAGTATTCATGCATTATCACGGAATCGCACTGTTTCAAAAATGTGCTACAGTGGAGCACTCTGAATCATATTAGTAGATTGGTTTGGCACACCCCCTACAGTTAAAAGATTACCGACCCCTGACCTACAGTCCTAGAAATTGATCTATATCTTGAATACGGCTCCTTTTTGACATGTGACTCCCTTATAATGTGTTCATTACATGTCAGTATCTTTCTAAGGTACTATATTTGTTTAAATCGTCAGAGACTATCCACTACACCAGGGATGGTGAACCTTTGACCCGTGGGTCAGACACTGACCCACGCAAGCTTTACAGTTGACCCACGATTGCTAGGCAACCACTTGTTTGCTTACATGGGCTTATTTAGATATTATAATGTGTGTGGATAATTTATATTCTATTTGTATTTTTTAAAGCACTGCATTTAACAAAAACAATTTAACTGTTGTCTGTAACCTTCAGTTTGATCATTACACAGTTCCAAATATACTCAAATGATAACAAATGTATATGAAAGTATGCAGTGTTTGAAATAAAGCAGAAGTATTTACAAGATATTAAATAAAGTGTATAATTTTACTCACATTTTATTAGTTGAAAAAAAATCGACAAACGAAAGGAAATAACCATATATGAAGCACTTTCTTCGGTAAAAATTAACCTTTGTAAGGTTATGTTCAGTTGTGTTTGTAGAAAGAGACTTCCATAGCAATTGAATCATCCTCTCTCTTTGTTTCACTTTGTGAGACGCCAAGCCCATGTCTGTTATTCTCAATATTTGCAATTTTTGGCTTGCAATTTAAAGCGCATGTACCAGTCAGTACCAGCATCAGAAGAGTAGCTACCACAGTATCAGCCGTATCAATGATATGGGGCCCCTAAGATACAATGGCTTCAACATATGTAAGCTGAAAATCATGAATTAACAAAGGGTCCTAAAAAAATGCCATAAAAAAAATTTTGATATAGGGCCCGCTTAGGACTAGCTACGCTAGTGACCAGTATTGAACTTAGTGGCATCCATTTTGAACGCTTTAAAAAGTAATGTGCATTGATGTGTATGTATAATAGGTAAATTAATACAAAATTGCTTCTCAAATTATTGTATTCTAAATATAAATAATTTTAATTGTAGTCCTGTACTATGTCGGCGATTAAAAAATTAAAAACAAGGCATCCATGTTCCAAGCCATAACAAGCTGAATGGTTTGATAAATATGGTGTGATTGAAAGGAATAAAATGGGTACATGTGTAATTTGTAATGAAAAAGTGATTTTACGTACATATAATGTGAAAAGACATTTTGAATCGTTGCATTTTAATCTCGGCATACCAATAGATAAAGAAAGAAAAACGTACTTTTTACTAAAGAAAAATAATTTTTCACAAAGCAGTGGTTTAAAAAACAGCATTACACAGCTGTTTGTTTCTAAGTGATCCATTGCACTGCTCGCCACAGGAAATCTCTTTCAGAAAAAGAATTTGTAAAAAAAGCGTTGTTAGAATGCTGTCCTACATTGTTTGCTGATTTTAAAGAAAAAGACTCGATTATAACGTGTATAGATGAGTTACCTATAAGTCGCAATATAACTAAAGATCGAGTAATGGAATTAGAAAAAAAGTTTTTTTCGCAAACACACAACGACTTAAATTACGCAGAAATGTATTCAAATGCTTGAGAGGAGAGCACTGTTGTAAATAGTTATGCATAATTAGCAGTTTTTGCTCAGTATAAGTATGGAAACATATGATGACAGAAGAGTTGATAAAACTAATAACGTTGAAAGGGAAGTATACCGGTCTTGATATTTTTAAAGAGTTTCATATTGCATTTAAAGAAATGAATATTGATCTTAAGAAAATAGTTTCTGTAACAACAGATGGTGCACCTAGTATTGTAGGGAAAACATTGAACTTATTCAGTATCTTAAGCAAAATATTTCACATTATCTGATTGAATTTCATTTCATAATACACCAGCAAGTTTTATGTGCGAAGAATGGTTTAAAAACATTCTCCTGTGTAATGTCAGTTGTAATAAAAATAATCTTTATAAATGCAGGATCTTCTTATACACGGCAATTTGCACAATTCTTAGACGAAATTGAAGTGCAATATTCAGGGATTTTGACATACAACAACGTACGATGACTTAGTTTCGACCTTAATTGTTTTGTAACATTATTAGAAGAAATTAAGAGAAATTAAGAGAAGAAAAAAAGACAATAGTTTCGATGAATTACCCATTATACGTTGGTTAAATGATTTAATTTCTTTATGTGACATCGCTCAGCATTTTAATGAACTGAATAAAACACTTCAAGGGCATGGACTTATTGTTTTAACGATATTTAAAAATATTAAAATATTTATGATAAAACTTGGCTTCTTTACTAAGGATTTGGAATTGAAAATCATGAAACATTTTCCTCAGTTACAGAAACATTTTGAAAGCTCCATTGACATTCAAGAAAATGCAACTAAAAATATTTAAGGATTATGCAGGAAATAAAACAAGCTTTTGACATGAGATTTAATTAATTTAAAAGTTTGAAAAATACATTTCACTTTATTTTACATCCATACAAAACTCAATTTTGGAACAATGGAGTTAACCCAATTTATGCAACTAGGTATCGATAATTTAGAAATGGAATTAGTTGAATTTCAAAGCAGTGTAGTGTAGAAAGCAAAATTTAGACTTATTTCTAAAGTAGAAGGAACTGCGAAAGTAGCGCAGATCTTATTGATACAACAGTAAGAATTGAAAATATAATATTAAACGCATGGCGTGTTCTTTGCCAAATAATTTTATATCAATAAAAAAGCTAGTTAATGCTCTCTTAACGATGTTTGGGTCCACATATTCATGTAAAAAATTGTTTTCTTCAACGAACTTTGTAAACTATTTGAAATAGACTTGACATAAAATTATTTGTGAAATGCGTTACACTAATGGATACGAAATATGAAACTAATATTAAAAAAACTATCTGTGTGAAAATAAACAGCAATATGTTTCTCATTAAATACTTTATAATCAATTTTTTATACCTGTATATATGAAAATATATACTAGTAAATCATTTTCATGATATATATTGTATGTAATCATTATTCCTTAAACACTTAAGAATTCTTAACCCCACAAAAAATTTTGTATCGAAATCACTCCCATTTTTGCTCGTTAAGCTAATTAAATTTTAAAGATGCTCAGTTTTAAAAATACTCAGTTAAAAAATTTTAAACTTAACTCTGCTGCAAATAAGTATTAGTGATCCACGAGCTAGGTCTAAAAAAAGCATAAACAAAATTTGGCCCATGTTTTAAAAAGGTTCGATATCCCTGCCCTACACTTTCCCCAAGCACGTTTAAACTCTTGTTCCATCATTTCTGATAAATAATTAACTTTTAATGTTATTTTATAAACAATTGGTATTCTTCAAACTGTACCGAATTCAATCAAATGATTTTTTTAAATGAAAAGACATAACCTTTATTAAGATGATATCAAAAAAATAGTTATCAGAAATTTTAAATTATTTGTTTAGTAATATACTTCTCCCTTTATTTTTCAAAACTTACTTGTAAGTATTTTCGCCTCTTTTAGAACAAAAATAAAATAAGCGATAAATATTAAATAAGCAGTACAAAAAATGTCAATATTGATGATTTGTGATGGTATAAATCGGAAAAGCTATTGCATCAAATTAATATCTTTCTGTGTGATTACAAACACGTAAAAACAAATGTATTAACTTCCAAAACACAAAGAAGAATTCAAAATACTTTTATATATGTGTTTTAGGATTTTTCGTTCATATTCACGGATACTTCACTTTTAAATGAATGATAAAATTTAAATAATTGCATTAAAGTGAATAAATTTATTTTTGATATTTGAGAAAAATTTTAATTAATTTTTTTCTATTATTCATCGTAAAAGCAAAAAAAATTCAGTTCAAATGGAAGGACATTTTTTTATAAATGTTATTTAATTCATTTTAAAAGATCCAATTTCAAATCTGGTTAAAATTAATAGATATCGTTATTTACATTTTTAGTATTTCTATATATTATTACTTATTTTTTTAATTTAAGAATTTCTTTATATTTTTGAAATTTTAATAACCAAAGCCTCGCAAAATACTTCTGAGAAAGCGTTCTTATTTGAAAATTATTCTATTTCTCACAGAATAAGCTATCGTTGAAATACTCTTTTCCAATCATATAGGGCATTTTATTTTATTTCTTTATAACTCTTATAAGCAATTCAAAAGAAGCCTAATGCAATGGGATATTTCTTTTACAAGGAAAACGTACAATTCACAGGAAAACTGTTCTATTTACATAAAATAAAAATAATTCTATTCGACTAAAAATTAAACAAAGGTACAGTATTTTTTCAGTCGTTTTATTGTTATCGAAAAATAGATAAACTTTAATAATAAATTATTTATAAGTGCATTTGAAAAAAAATAACTGGACTGGAATATATAATAATTGCTGGAATATATAATAATTGCACATATTAACTATAATGTATAAGTAATATTACTAATTAAATTTGCTTTGTATAGTATATATATATTAACCAAAAATGAATTTCTCCTAAAACTAAGCGATTAGTTCGAGCATTATATATTTCATACGAACTTCTAAAACATCATCATTGATTTGCCAATGTTTTTCTACGATAAACTGTACTCAAAAAGAAATTCTATATATATATATATATATATATATATATATATATATATATATATATATATATATATATATATATATATATATATATATATATATATAAATGTAAATTAATTATTAAAGTGGAAAATAGCATGTAATTTTCATAACAAAAGCTATCTAATGTTGCCGAAAGACAGATTTTCAATTTATTACAATTTTAATAATTATTATTGCTGATAAAACAGCGTGAATAAATTTATCTTGACTGTATATATACTGAGATATATTTCGCTTAAAATCACAATATTAAGAAAGTTTAAATAATGTTACAGAGATTAAAATTAAGACTGTGCTGTTATCAGACATCATTCCTACCGTAAAATAAAAATAAAAGAATACTTCTTTTAAGATCTGTTGCAGGTTGGCTTAGAATACGAGGATCTTAAATCAGTACGTGCGTGAATGGAAACTGAAAGAGGAAAAAGAATAATTTCTTTTCCCTTTAGAAAAACATTGATATAGGTCGAAAACTCCACTGTCTTTTGAAAAGGTGAGGGATCACTCCATGTAATCCTCGAGAGATTCAAAGAGTACCTATTCAGAGTTCATTTTATTCAAATGAACTAGAAAAGGCTTTCAGGGAAAAATGACTGCGGGCATGTTTTTAGAAAATAGAAAATGTTAAAATATAATCAAGGGAAACACTCATTTAAACAAAAAGTAATAGCATTAGAAAGCAAAGAAAGAAAAAGGTTTTTGTAAATGATTCGACAAAGCCAAATTTTACAATACTTTTGAAATCATTAATGCTTAAATAGATATTATTTTTATAAGTAATTCTGTAATTTCTCTCTCTCATTTTTTAGTATATGAAAAAATTCGTTGAAAAAATTACTATTTTGTTGGTTGTATTCTTTATTTTTTCTATCTTTTTTTTCCTAATCTCAATTTTCACTAAAAAAGTTCAACACTTTTAATTGGTAAATTTATGAAACACCCAGTCTATATTCCTCTTTTCATTGTTTTAAATTTTCAATAGTTTTTTCTTAATAAATAGGATGAACAACTTTTTAATAAGTATTCAATGTTAATTAAAAATAATACGATAAAGTAAATTGTTTTATTTGATATTTTCTTGTACATCAAATAAAATTTTTTATATTACATTATGTGTATAAAAACTACATATAACCACATAAAGTAAAACTCAGTGTCTTAAATTCTAAATATTTATAATTTATTATTCAAATTTTTCCTTTTAATGTTAGAGAAGTTAATCTAAAATTGCACATTTTTACATAGCTGAGAAAAATAATTTGTAAGTATTTAATTATATTCTTTTTCATTTCCTTAATAGCCATAAATTTATGAAAACTTATGTTTATAAAAGCTCAAAAAAAACCAAAAATAATGATATCTATAATTTTATTTCGAGGCATAATTTAGAGTTGTATTAAAACCCAAAGAATGCAGTTTAAATCAAAACCTTCTACTTTGCTGCTTTGTAATATTATTTATTTCTATTGCTTCATATTTCATTATGATTTTATTCTGTTTTATTGATTCTAATTCCCCGTTTAATCCATATTCATTCTCCAAAGATATGTAAATTTCTTTTAACTGAAATCAGGAAAAGACAAGATTAAAGAGAAATTAACTAAGCTGATTCTGAATTTTGGAAGTATTACATTTCACTTTATTAGTAGCTAACTTAGATGAATCAGGCCTAGGCATAATAGTTATATTTGAAACTTTCATTTTAAAAACCTCATTTATAATTCATGCATCCAGGTAACTTCAAATAAAAGTGATTTTGTTTCTCTGTTTTAAAATATCTACAACTCTTCAAGTAAAGAATCATTAGCAGTTAATATCAAAGATCTGACTTTTTGTATTTAGTTACAGTTAGCGTTATGCACTAAGAATATATTATTATTCAAGAAAGTATCTAATTTGTATTTATTTAAGAATGCGAACGATATTTTAATTTCCATATGTGTAGTTATTTTGTATATGTTGCAGACGACATTCGTTAAAAAGGAATTTCATTATTTTGTTTTTGTTATTTTCCGCTTGAATGGCAACAACAAATATTCCATTTAGTTATGAATATTGTACCATGTATTTTTATTCTATCGTCAGATATTGCATTGAAATTGAAAGTTTAAAGAATTTACCCTCTCTTATTTACATTTATTATTAACTGCTTGAAAATAAAAGTATTTTCATAAAATGATTTCGCGCTTCAGGTTAAATTGCAAAGCTAAATTTTATGAGAAATGTAGAGTGAATAATTTTATGTCGCAAAGTTGTAAATCATAATTTACTTCTTAATAACATCCACAGTGCAAAGTTTGAAATGATTTTACTCAAACAAAAATTATTCGCTTAGCACGTAAGTTAAAACATAAAAAGTTGCAAACCCGTGATGCAAAAAAAATTCCACATAAACATTATAAAAAGTTAGTACTTTTTTATATGTAAAAGTCAACCCTTGTTTAGTTTTTAAATGAAGAAACTAAAATAAAATTAAAAACATTTCTAAAACATTAAAAATATCTTCTAACTGAATTTAGTTTTGAAATTTCTTTTCTTGGAATGGAAGAAGTTGGTGAATTTAATTCTGAACAAATCCAAAAACAATTTTTCTTCCTAATTCAGTTTATTTCTGGGAACAAGGGAATGATTTCATAGAGAATTAGAATGGCATGAATCTTTAATAACTTTAAATATTTTTTTAAGAAATGATTGTTCGTAATTTTTTTTATCCAAAGGAAAAATTTAATTTGAGAAGTATTTACAAGTAATATTATGCCTCTAAATCTCCATGTAGCTTTAATATCTATAAACGAAATAAAATTAAAATTTTATTGCTTTTTTTCCAAAAACTTCTTGGTAAAGTAAAAATTGTATCTCAAACATTTTTCAAAAATAAGTTAGCAGTTTTTAGTGTCTTTTAGCTCTATTTTCCGTTGAAATACAAAAAAGGAAAATAATTCTTCTGTCATTTATTCTTAAAAATTGTACAAATCCATTCTTTTTTTTTCCTTTTTACAGAAGAATCCCTTATAGTCATAATTTTTGATAAACATATATTTCAAAGTATTTTTTATGTATAAGCAAAAAAACCAAACACCTAAAAATTAAATTTTATTTTATAAGGGTTGTCCAAACGAAAAGTGGACATTTGTGATTGCGTCAGAACAAGTGCAGCTATAAAAGAGCCACCAAACAGGGACACGATGGACGGTAGGAAGTGCACACCGTATACGATGTCTAACAGTTAAACCTGTTAGTGTTAGAGCAGTGTTTCACAAACTTGGGGGCGCGATAACAAAACGAGGGGGGTGCGAGCAAATCGAAAATAAAAGACTTAAAAAATAATTAATTTACAGGAATGAATTAAAACAAAATATTTTCAGACATAATAAAAAATGCACTTTTACTCTGATGTAAATTATAGGTGATATTAAGTCATCAAAAAAAACTTCTTCAATACTTAATTAGCTATCTTTGATCTTATAACCAAATAAAAAATATTTTATTTAATTCGCTGTAATCCCATGATGAAAGAGTTTTTATTACGTTTTCTTTTTTAAAACTAACATTCTACTCTTTCAGAGAAAAAACAGATCCCAGATCCAGAATCGAAAAAATTCATCACTGTCATTATTTTTAAAATACTGCACATTATAGCTGTAATTTGTTTGACCTTCTAAGTTATTGGTACAGTTAGTTATGACCCCTCTCTTATGTGTTGATTTCTCATTTAAGGAAGTTGTAAGTAATGTATTTCTCTTTTGCGCTTTTTTCCGTGCAAAACAGTTTTATGATATTTGGAAAACCACGGAGAGCACTCACACACACACACACTTTGATGGATTACTATGCGAAGACTTAGACCAAGATGAGTATTTTCAAACATATAAAGCATAACAATTGTTTTTAGCAGCAACATACATATTATCATAATGAATACACTTTTTACCCGGAAGTGGTCGCGCGGGACACACAGATCACGAAATTGTTAATTCTGGCAAAAGTGTTTATTTGATACCAAAGAAAAATTGAAAAGTCCTTGAAAGTAGGTAAAAAAACTTTCTCTTAAATAAATTATTCACTGGAATAACGATTTGTATCGTGTACAATAAAATAATTATTAAAAAAATGGATTGGGGTGACTCAATAACCCCGCTAGACCGTATCGATAGCGCGCCTGCTCCCAGGTTAAAACTTGTTGAAGTCTTTTTGCTTTAAATATTAAAAATAATACAATTATTCTTCATCGGAATTTTATACTATTGTTCATTATTTAACATCAATTATAAATGCTAATTCTGTGAGGCTTAAAATTAAAATTCGCTTAAAACTAATTAGAATTTGAGCAATCATTTAAAAACATTTTACATTTTTGTAAACATTGTCGCGCACTTGGCTTTACTCTCCTTACAATACAGCTATTATATCAAGAATGTTTTATTTTCTTATAAATGAACTCCTGCAAAGAGCGAGTACTTCGGCCGGTATACTTTTAATGTACAGAGTATTTTATAACTAATTAATTAATACTAAATTAAGAACAAGTTTAATAAGTATTAACGACTTCCATGGGCTTGTCTTGCAAAGCAAAGTTTTTATAAGGAATGCTTATGATTAGAAATTGACCCTCTGAGTTATTTTTCTATATTTAGCATATATCCATATTTTGTCTTCTAAGCAGTCACCGCATTTTGCAATATCTTCAATTTAAAAATTAGAGAAAGGAAAAATAACGTAATAATTATCCTATTACTTAATTAATTTATTTTTTTGCTTAAAAGTAGTATTCAATATTTAATACTTATGTTATTAATTTGTATGGTTTATAATTAAGATCTTGTATTGTAGCTATAACGTCAAAGTGCATTATTATTGCATTTAGTGCATTATTAATGTATAAGGGGGGGCGCGATAAAAATTGTGATTGAAAAGGAGGGCGCCAGTATCGAAAGTTTGAGAAGCACTGGTGTCAGAGGAAATAACAGTAGAACATCGTTTATCCGAATCAATTGGGACCGGACAGCATTTGGATACGCGATTGTTCCGATTACCGAAAACCGAATGCGATCCATGCAGTATATGAAACCGCTCACCATACGAATATTGAAAATCATCACATGCGAGAAATGTGCTTGAAGAAAAAGCAAAATAAGTGGAAACTGTCGCAATTTTACCTATATTGTGGAAAATAATCACTTATTTTTCGCTGTACCATTGTACACCTTCGTATTTTCGCAGCAAGGTCTCTGATTGTCTTGAACAACATTATGTGTGTAGAACCGCTCTCTGATTGTTGCTCGTACCACTTCATAGCTGTCTCTAACGCAGAAAACGCGTCAGCAGTTGATGGAACCTTGCTACTTCCGTTTTTGTTGTCCTCGTCTTCATCCATTTAATCGTCGACAGGGTCGGATTCTTGCACAGAAGTCACAATCATCATTTAGCATTTGAAATCTTTTGCATCGCATTCCATCCAAGTTTCTACATATTCTTCATCATATTCTTGAAATACAGAAATCGATTGAACAAAGTCGGTAATCTCTTCCCTCTGGTCGTCATTTTGAAGTCTTTTTTGTCTTCTAAATCTGGCCGCAGAGTATTCTAAATAACACAACTGAAATTCTCCAAATATCCCTGACCTTGGGTTTTCCCTTTACTTTTGGCCTCACGCGAGACAACTGTTGAGCATTGCACTGTTCGAAAAGGTATTCATATACAGTACATGTAGTTGCCAAAAAAACTGGACCGGATATTTGACGCTCCGGATAATAAACGTTCGAATGAACGACGCTCTACTATAATTTAAAGTAAAGTCGTGCTTTATAGGGATGCGTCCAGATCGGAGCAAATGTCGGTTCTGATTACAGAAGGTGAGTCTAATGCGGAAATATATTGACGAATAGTGGCAATCTAAGGCGAGTACTGTTTAGGTCGAACGTCTTGGAACAGTTTGTGTAAATGTTTTCCAGAAGAGCATTAAACGATATTGGAAATCCATGAAAATTTTCATCTGCACGTTTCCCGTGAAACCAAAGGAACTTTAAAAAGTCCCGTTGAGAAATGTTAGAACACCCACCGTAGAGATCGGGTTTGTCACCCTCTGACTTCTAGGCTTTTAGGATACTTAAGAAAGGATTCCATTTCTATTTGGATGATAAATTAGGCAGTCTGGAAAGAAGCTGGGCAGGACTTCCTCATTAGTTAACAACGTTCTTTTTAGAGAGAACACATAGACCTGTTGCAGAAACGATGAGACCTGTGTTACAACCTATTTTTTTTAAATAAAATCATTCTTTTTATTGAACTTGTCCACTTTTCATTTAGGCAATCCTTATATATGTATGGGGTGAATATTTTAGAATAATTATTTATTATTCATCTAAATATTACGATATGTTTAAGCAATATTGCTATTTTAATAAACCTATACTACAATTTTTCTGCATAATGAAATAGCAAGTAACGCCTAATTCGATGAAAACACAGGTGATTTTGCGAATCATACGGCACATACTTTGTACAAATGTATGAAATATCTTATATGTATCGATGCAAAATAACTTTTCCGTCAGATATCATGGAATAAATCAATTTGTATATTTGACGATATCATTAAAATGGTATAGTTGATGCTAAATGATGCTAAATTTCCATAGCTGAAAACTCAATCACACACGTTTCAAGGTAAACACTTTTGTATGCTCCACATAACTAATTATTTTCCGTAATTTGAAAAATTCAAACACAAACTGACTTGAATGATATTGGTGTTTCTGTCAGTTCAAACGCAATCAGGAGTAGATTAGCAGATGTAAGATTAAAAGGTAGAATACATCAAAAGTCACGAAAAAAGCTGTATCTCAACTTACAGCAGGCGCTAAAAGAGATTACAGTGGGCAATGGAGCATATTAATTTGACAAATATTTATTGGTCACAAGTTATATAGAGGGACGAAGCTAAAATATTGCTGTTTGGTAGTGATAGCATAAAATATGTAAGACGTAAAATAGCAGAAGTGCTACATTCTGACTGTATCCAGGCAACTGTGAAGTACCCACATAGTTTTATCATTTAATCATGCATATCATCAGATGGTATCGGTCGCCTTCATATCACCGATAGTAAACTTGAAGTCATGAATTGCATTGACACTATTCTAGAACCCAAACTTATGCCTTCCATCAGAGAACTATTTACCAACAACGTTTCATTTATTTTTCAGCAAAATTCTCTCCCTTGCCCCACAGTAAAGTAATTAAAAGACTGGTACAGTTCTAAGATCATTGAGTTGTTGTCCTGACCAGGAAACAGTGCTGACCTCAATTCTATTGGAAACTTGTGGCACCGTTTGAAAAATCTTATCACAATGAAGGTACCCATGAAATAAAAAGGAACTAATTGAGGATATAATTGTCTCTTGCCATCATGTATTAAGGAAAGAAGAGCTTAAAACTATTTTCAGCTCAATGAAACATCGATCTGAAGCTGCAATAAAGAATAAAGGCAACCTCACTAAGTTCTGATATCTTACTGCTAACATAATTATCTAATATATATCGACAGTTATTGCAGCATAAATTTTTTTGCTTTGTAAATGAATTTTGTTTTTTGTATTAGATTCACCCACGGCCCACGGCTTCAAAATACGAGGTACCTTACCAAAAAACAGTATTACCCTCTCATCATAATTAAAGAAAAAAAAGAGAAGAATTAATTGAAATTTCCATAAAATTTAAAAGATACTATCAAAATTATTAACAACAGCTCAGAGCCGTTCTAAAAGAAAGCTTCTCACCAGTAGCTGAGGACATACTATCAGTGAGAGAGCGAGAAATAATTCAATTGGCAAGTATGGACCATATTTAATGAGGCACCATTCCGGAGGGAGGTGGTAGAAATCTGTGCTCTTCTACCTTCGTCCTTAACGGAACGAAATCAGAAAGTAGACACGGAATTTGGAAGATAAAAAAAGATGAAATGGAGAATAAAAGCAATTAATGCCGTGGTGCTCGTGGTACATGATGTTTAAATAAAGGGAAAGGACAAACACTGCTGAATCGTGTAGTGATGACGGGAGTGTCGCTGAACAGCGAACGAAAAGAGAAGGCGTTGACACAGAAAGTGTCCATAATGTGATGCCATCTGCTGGAAAATGAGTAAAATAAAAGATGATCCACAAAAGATGTGGAAAAGGAGAATAATTGGTATGGAATTAAACTACCACGCAAGACCGATTCAAAAGAGACCATATTTAGGATCTCCGAAGTCTTTTAAGGACTGGATAATGCTGATATATGTGGTGAAGAGCAGCTCTTGATCTTTTTGCAGAGCTTGGGACCAAGTTATCATAGGCAGGGATGGCTCGGATAGATTGGTTAGGAATTTGAGGTAATCTGTCAAAAAACTTTTTGGACTGATTTTTAATGAAATCAAGAATTGGATCAATTTTGAGATCTTTGTGCAAGATTTCGTTTCTGACAAACCACGGGGCATAAGTAATTTTTCGAAGGTGTTCATTTTGAAAAACGTGCAATTTTTTCAAGTGAGTTACTGCAGCAGAAGCCCAGATGGGAGATGCATATAACAAAATTGGTCGGAGAAATAATTTATAGAGCAAAACATTGTGTCTGATTGGAAGCTTACACTTTCGAGAAATTAAGCAATTGAGCGTTTGGCTCATTCCTGCCGCTTTTTGAAGAGCAGCACGGATGGGGGGGAGAAGTTCAATTTTGCGTCGGGAATGAACCCTAGGTACTTAAATTCAGTGACCCAGGGGACGGGTTAGTCAAAAATGTAGATATTGGGTAAGTTTCCTATACACCTTTGTTTCGTAAAGAGGAGACTTGCGCTTTTTGATGCATTAACTTTGATTTTCCAAGCAACGAGCCAGAACTAAAGCCTTGTGATGTAATTTTGCAATATTTCCATAATTTCAAAATTATAAGTGTGTTGACTAATGATAGCAGTGTCATCCACATACATAGCTAAATGGACATTGTCAGCCTTCGGAATGTCGTTAATATATAGGTTAAAAAAGTCTTGGTCCAAGCAAACTTCCTTGAAGAATTCAACTTTTACTGACGAGGCTGAGAGGTTTTCAACTTCTATCTCTAAACCTCTCGAGTTTAGGCATGAGTGAATAATTTTTAAGATTTGGTCCGAAAATCCAAGTCTCATCATCTTGGATACTAAGCCATCATGCCAAATTTTGTCAAAGGCTTTGGCTATGTCCACAAATTGCATACCCGTGGCCTGATGGTTTTGGAAGCCTGTGTGAACCAATTCAGTGACTCTGAGTAACTGGGTTACTGTAGAGCACTTAGATAAAAAGTCATGCTGTTCTGGAATAATAATATTTCTGGCTAAGCAGTGTTGGTTCAGGCGGTTCAATATCACGAATTCGTATGCTTTACTCAAGCTACTAAGTAGTGAGATTGGACGATAATTTTGAGGATTAGAGTCATCAGAATTGGGTTTAAGAATGGGGATTACCACGGCCATCCTCCAACTTTTAGGGAAGTAGCAATTTTCCAAAAGCATGTTGAACAGCAAAGCAATGAAAATGATAAATTTAGTGGGAAGATTTTTAAGGATACAATTTGTGATGAGATCAATACAAGGAGATTTGTTTGGTTTGAGACTTTTAATGAATCCCTGTATTTCAGAGGGAGATGTTTTTTCCAGATTCATACAAGTAGGGTAATCAAGGAGTCTTTCGACCTTCCTTCATATATGTGCAGAGAATCTAGGATTCTCCACATAAGTATTTGGTTCAAATTGTTTTTTAAGGCTATCAGCAATTACTCGGCCTTTTCAATCGGGGCAACTGCGATACTGCCGAGAGCGCCCTTTAGAGAGGGAATGTGATGAAAAGGCTTTTTGGGAAAGGAGGTACGCCTCCAAAGAGTGCCTGTTTCGGGAGATAACTCCTCAATTGTTTTCTCCCATCTTGCTCGGGAGAGGTGTCTGATATCACTGGCGATCTCGTTGCTGATAGTATGGAGTTCACTTTTAAGAGCAGGGTCTCTAGATCTTTGCCAAAATCTCCGTACCCTATTTCTGTGGCGAATTTTGGAGCGAATATCTGGAGGTAATTTTATAGGTGTGGTTTTAAATTTGGATTTTGAAGCAGCCACAAGTGCTTCGGAGATATTTTCTCCAAGCCGACCAATCGCAACGTCGAGATGCTCATTGCTGAAGACGCCGGAATGGGAAGTGGCTTATTTTTAAGAAGGAATCGGAAGTTCTCCCAATTGGTGGAGAGTTGTGCTGGAATTTTCATGGTATCAGAGTTAGTATATAGAGTTAAAATGACCGGTAGATGATCCGAACAAAGATCATCTATAACTCTAATGTCATAATTAAAAGGGATATTTTTGAAAATAGCCAGGTCGATAATTGAGTCACGTACTCCCGGCCGAGAACGTGAATTAATATGCGTCGGAGTGTAAGGTGCAGCAATCCTTGCATTGAGATAATGTTGAATAATTCTTTTAAGACGAAAGCCAAAATTGTTCACCCTGGTGTTATTCCACGTTTTGTGAGCAGCGTTAAGGTGTCCAGCAATGATTAAGTTATTACCTGAATTTAGAATTTTAAGAGAATCCTTTTCGGGGAATTTTCTGTTGATTTCCGCACAAAAACGAGCATAAACAGAAACTACTCGGAGGGGAGGGAAATTATTAATTTTAATTTCAATAGCAGTATCATCCATATACTGTATCCCCGGTAAAGGGGCTCTGCTTTGAACGAAACTACTTTTACAGTATATAGCGGTACCTCCTGAAGTACGAATTCTAGCAAAAATTACACGGTCATCTTTATAAAGATGATAATTTGCAATCGGGGTTCCTGACCAGGTTCTAGTTTGGTTTCTTGGACCAAAAACAAATCAAGAATTTGCTCCAAAACGGAATCTCTGACTTCATGAATTTTGGAGTGCAGACCGTTTGCGTTCCAAAAAACCAATTGAGATTGATTGCACGTTTGCACGATTGAAAGTTAGGCTGAATTGTGGGCAACATAATTACGCCCATTTTTTAACACGACATAGGCCTGAAAAATTTCACAGGCCTTATCGTCAGGATGAGAAAGTTTTCGGAGTGCTGGAAGTGCTGCTCGGAAAGCCCGGGCCAACAGTTCCTCATCGACTCCTTCATCATTAGCTATCTGAATTACATTTGTGAAAATGGTTGAAAAATTGGAATTTGGGGTGTAAACATGACTTTTTTTCTCCCTGATCTGTCCAGAAACAACTTTAGAATACGAGACGGAGGGAATGACAGCGCTATAGTTTGATTGAGGCTGTTGAATCTTGGATTGAGCATGCATGCTACTTTTTAAGTTTAGATCATTACGAGAGCCTAAATTTCTCTCTTGAATTTTATTTTGTGGCAATTTATTCGGGTTATATTTCCCTTTGGATGTTGATTTTTATTTTGATTGCCCTTTTGGTGCGCTTTTTTATTATTTTTAGTCTTCGGAAAACGGGGCCATTGGCGTTGTATTAGATTCAGTTTTAAGTTCCCTTTAAAATTATATAAAATACGTAGCATTGTGGGCAACCTAAAATTTTCTATAAGCATACAAACTTAAAAAACCTAACAATTTAAAAAAGCGTCCACAATTTTGGCCGCCACTGTAAAATTAATCCTTTAACTACCGATTAAAAGTTACGTGATTCGCTCTCCATGCCACCGTTTTCCTCGTAAGCGCGTGTATGTGGTGTTTTGGGAATATATTTTGGAGGCACATGTGTGGTATTTGTGAAATAAGTAAATCCTTCGCAAACACTGTCAAGGGCATTTTATTACATTCCAAAGCCTTCGAAATAATTTTATGGAAAGCAGTGAACAGAAAAGATCGTACTTCAGAAAGACATACATATACGTCCGGAAAGTGGCTGAGCGAGACGTATATATACACCGGAGGCACTTCAGTGGTTAAAGTCGTATTGTAGCTTTAGTGTAAAAGGGCATTTATTTGAATTTAATACATTGTTATTTTATGGAGGAGGGCGTGCGATTAAAATCATGACTGAATATTGGTTCGCAAATATTTTGAAAGTTTGATAAGCACTGATTTAATTTCATTAACGGAGTGCCAACGGAATGTCTGTCTGCCTGGTCTATCTTTAGCACTTCATAAAATATAAATTTTATAACTTAACTCTGGGAGCTCCTTAATCGGATATACAAGATTATCGGAATTCAATTACCTGGATTTAAAGGCTCTTTCTCGAAGCCTGATAGCACGATCAGCTCCAAGGCAGTTTACTTCTCCATTTCCTGGAAGATTCTATGTCGACAATTAATCTCATGACGCATGACCACCCCGTCGCTATTCCCCTTTTCTAATACTTGGATGTCACGCTTAACCATCAACGATTAACCATTAGCCTCACATACTCAACAATACACACTTAAAAATAGTAACATTTGCATAAAATCAAGTAATCTCTACAGAAAGTGGTTTTTAAACTAAAATCACTGTTAAAGATTCCTTTCCCCATGATGATTAGTAGAAGAACCCGAATAGTTCCCGTTACTAGATTTATAAATTATTCACATTCAGAAATTATTCATTCATGCGCAAACAAAATTTCACTCTATATTTTATTAATATTGCTTCAAATGCTTCATGGTTTTTTCACGATTATTAATGAATTTTGAACTTTCTTAAGTGGCATGTACCATAAAACTTTATTATTTCTCTTTTTTAATATAGAAGCATATATCTAAGCATGCAGTTAAATATGCGCTAGTTATTTGCACGCATAAATAATTCAATTCTTTTTTTAATTTTTTTCACTCATCTCTATTTCTTTTCCTAGAAAACCATATTGTATAAAAAATATACATAGATTTAAATTATGAAGAAGGTCAAAATAATGAATAATTCAAACATTATGAATAAATTAAGCTGCAAATGAAAACTTTTTTATATACATTTGCGTTTACTTGTATGCATGCATGGAACCAGTTTACTCCAAATAAATTATAAATTCTACACAAGATTAAAGGTCCTTTCAGGAATGTTTATTTTATAGAATAATTAAGAAACATATATTAAATTTTAATTCTATACATTTATAGAATCTGTGTTTACATTGATTTTGTTGCTCGTGTTTATGAAAAATAAAAATAAATGTGTTAACATTTAATTTCTTTCGTTTGCTATTCTTTCGATTTAAAAAATAAACTTTACAAGATCTATGAAATTTTTTGTTATAGAATCACAGCAAATGATATGAAGATGTAATGAAAAAAGATGCCATAAAAATGCGTCAACATAAAAATTAAACTGGTCTGGTTTTCTTTGGATGCGTTTTTTGATGATTCCAAAAGTATGGTTAAAAATACATTTCCTTACAAAATAAGAGCTGAAAAGTGAAATTAAAACTCTTTTTTTCCACTTATGTGATGCGAAAAACAATGTTCACGTCTCTCTCCATCAGGATTTTCTCAATGTAAAAATTTTTAGTCAGATGCTAAATTTCTTTCAAAATAATTTTCGTTATTTATGCTGCTTGAAATAAATACAGATCAAACAATAGATGTTTTTTTTCCGGAGGGGGACTCTTCCTTTTTTTTTTTGTTACAATGGACTGTTTCTTGTTCGTTAGTAAAACCCTAATTGTAGCAAAGGTTTCTTCATGGCTCGCTAGTAACTTAATGGAAATAAATGACAAAATAATAATAATAATTGGGGCGAGGATAAATACACTTGCAAATTAAAATTTAACTAACATTAAAACAATTACTACATAAAATACGCACAGATTAACCTTATACAATTAGTTAAGGTAAAAAAATAGTTAGTAATAAGGTTCAGGGTTTACTTCGTCCTGTCCTTGAATTAAGATAACTCCTGTAGGAAATTTCTCATTGGGGATAGATGGAGCTGCGAGCATTTTCTTTGTAACCAATCAGAGGATATTTCATCACATAATAATACTTTTACTTCCATTATTTTTCTTCTTTTAGTCATGACTCAGTGAGTGAGAATAATATTAACGTCGCTCTTTAACACAACACGAAGGCTATTAACGACGGGTCCCGTAATTTTGAGCCTTGTTCAGGTGATAAGGACGACACCTGAACAAGCACTTCCCTCTATTAACTACCAACCCACACCAATGCTGTAACAATGAGCCTCGACATATTTAGTGTGCATTCGGCCCCATCTACACAGCAGATCTTAAGTACCACCAGGACTCAAATCTCCGGCCACGACTTAGAGGCCTTTTGAGCTACGAATAGTTTCTATTGCTGAGGGCATTAACATCGCTTTTAAAATTTAAAAAAAAAATTAATATTTATTGGCTATATTATAAGTCCAGAAAAATCCAGACAGGAAATATAAAGTGTTTTTTTTCCAGGTATAGAAGTTTAAGTTGACATTACTTTCCAAGATGGCGACCGATTTAACAGCTGTCAAGTGATTTATTCTCAGTTTGGTTTGGCAATTCATCAAAACGATCATCAAGCAAGGCGTAGATTCGTCGAATGGGCCCAAACAAGATTGCCGTTGTTCCCGATTTCTTATAAGCGGTTAATTTTGTTTAGCGATGAAGCGCACTACTGGCTGAATGGCTACGTCAACAAGCAAAACTGCCGCATTTGGAGTGAAGCTAATCCACAAGTGTATGTTGAAACACCGTTACATCCAGAAAAACTGACTGTTTGGTGCGCTTTATGGGCTGGTGGAATCATTAGTCCGTACTTCTTCAAAAACGATGAAGGCCACAACGTTACAGTCAATGGTGATCGGTATAGAGCCATCATTACTAACTTTTTCATTCCTGAACTGAACAATCATGATGTCCAGGAGCTGTGGTTCCAACAAGACGGCACAACATGTCACACAGCTCGTGCCACAATCGATTTATTGAAAGACACGTTTGGTGACCGCCTAATTTCACGTTTTGGACCAGTGAATTGGCCTCCAAGATCTTGTGATTTAACACCGCTAGACTATTTTCTTTGGGGCTATGTAAAGTCATTGGTCTATGCGGATAAGCCACAAACGCTTGACCCTTTGGAAGACAACATTCGCCGTGTTATTGCCGATATACGGCCACAAATGTTGGAAAAAGTCATCGAAAATTGGACGTCCAGATTGGACTACATCCGAGCCAGCCGTGGCGGTCCTATGCCAGAAATCATATTTAAAATGAAATGCCACAAGATTATTTTTCGAATAAAAAAATTCATGTCAATCGAATAATACATCGTTTCTTTATTGCAATTTAAAGTTCTATACCTCTAAAAAAACACCCTTTACTTTAAAATCATAATTGCTAAATCTCATTTATAATTTCAAATGTGACTTTTCTGAAGTTTCGATTAAAACAGCCTGTTAACAAGTGAAAGAAAAATATTCTGTGGTCATTTTGAGCAAACAGCAATAATTTTTAGTTTTATTTCTTATTTTTTTTTAAAAAAAAAGTAGCTCTCTATTAGGAAAAAATTTATATACATTACAAACAGAAAAGAATTTTCGGAAGAATGAAATGCTAGAATATAATTGCTAAACTATGCTATTTAAACGAAAAAAGTAGGAGAATATAAAAAAAATTAGAGAAAAATAAATTCCTTTTCTCAACTCAATACTATTTTAGATTCGGAAAAATGTTTGTATAATTATATTCAGGAAGAAGTTTTAATAAATAAGTAGAATAATTTGTGTATGTTTTTTTTAATTCAATTCCTATATCATAATCGTTAATTACTTAAGAAAATTTTATCTCAAGAATTTTATGAAAAAACTTATGGTATATGTTAGGTAAATTGATGAATGATGAAATAATAGGGGAGAGAGAGAAAACTTATACCTATAAGGCAAATTTCTTAGTTCTCTATGATATTTCACCTCTTCTTGATTCGAATATTTGAAATATTTCTTATCTTATGCATTGACCCACAAACTTATTTTGTTATGCATGTAGTTGGATGGTTTTGTTAGCTAAGGGCTTTATTTGATATAGCTGCTCCAAGCAATGGTTTATATACAGTAACCAAAAGTATCATGTAAACAACAGAAACAAATGTATATCTATTATTTAAGCACAAAGTAAAAGGAGGTAGTAAGTATTAGTTTTCTAAGGGAAAAGGTCGAAAATAAGAAAAGATCCTCAGGGACTTTTATTGATTCGGTAAGAAGAAGAAACATTTTCCGTGGCATTATACTAGTACACAAATCTGCTAATCTTCAAACAGCAAAAAGCACTTGAATCCGTGAAATATCCATTAATATTCTTGAATAATTAATATTTTCCGTACGGAATCACTCGTTAAGTCTTCTTCTAATGCACATTTTATGTTTACTTTAATATGCTATTTTTTTCTGTTTCTGCCTCAACGTGGCACTTCCACCCATATATTCTGAAACAAAAATTGTTTGTTTTTCTGAGCTCTACCATACCTTAAAGTTTGTCGCAGGATTTTAGAATCTCATTGTATGTATATATATACACTATCTACCAATAAGTATTTGGACACAAGTGATAAAAGAGATATAAACAATATTTATTCATACTCATTAATTGACAGAGCCTCCACCTGAAGCAATTACAGTCCTAAGCTTCTGAGGCATGCTTTTAACAAATATTTGGATGAAGGAAAATGGTATTTGTGGTATTTTCTTTCACTGGGTTTGGAGAAGACATGCAAGTTGTTTCTAAGATTTTGGATGGTTGCTGAACAACTTAATTCGATGATCCAACTCGTCCCAAAGGTTTTTTATAGGATTCAAGTCTGAACTATGGTCCAACCAGTCCAGTCGGTTCAACCCATTTATCATCATATTAATCCATTGAGGACCTCGCAACATGACAAGGGACATTATCATCTGAAAGTAATAATGATCCTGCCCGTAAAAGTACCACAGCATAGGTGAAACATTTTTATCAAGAATAGTTTAGTAGGAGTCGGCGGGGAGCTTCCCATAATTTATTATCAAGGGGATCGCAGTCCTTACCCCGAGAAACATCAGCAGACCACAGTTCAACCTCCGCCTTTACTGTAGGCACGATGCATTCTGGCAAAAAGCATTCCTCAGGCATACTCCAAATCCATGCGCTGCTATTCGACTGGTAGAGATTGTACCTTGATTCAACACTCTAGAGCAGTGCTCCGCAACCTTTTTATCGCTGAGGACCGGTCAAAGTTTGATAATTTTACAGCGGCCCGCTGAGGGTGGGACACGTTGATTGTTTATATATTTTAGATTGTTTTGATTTAACAATTTTAATTTATTTACATTTAAATATGCCTTCAGAATAAACTATAGTTACATAAAAAATGAATAAAAGTTATTTAACGTGGAATATAAAGTGATTTCCGTGGAAAGTGGCGCAAATCCGAGAGAAATGCATCACTTTATATAAAATGGCAATAGTTTAATGTTCTTTAGGCGGCCCAGCACCATTTGATCCACGGACCGGGGGTTGCGGAGCACTGCTCTAGAGAACCTGGTTCCCCACCCCTACGGTCCAATTTCGAAGTGCATTGGATGAATTCACAGGGATCAAACAATATGTTCCTTAATTCGAGGTTTTACGTTATATCGGGGTCCAAGCAAAATGCTCTTTTTTTTGCACTTACCTTTTGAAATTTTATAATAAGCCTCTACACAAAAAATAGCCATGGATAGAAGTTAAACACTTTTATTTAACAGTTAAAAGTACTACTAGTGAATTATTACACCCGATTATTTAGAAATTTTAAAATACTGACTAATGTATATTTGACATTTTTTTTTTAAATCTTGACTCGAAAAATTCACTTTTCGATTTTATGTAGAAAAGAAAGTACTAGATCATTTACATCCTCCTGCAGAAGATATATTTTTAGATCTTCAAAATGATGTAAAACTTTAGAACTAGTAACAGTTTAGACAAGAGTTTCACTATCAATTTCTGCTTCAGAATCTCTATTCATTTTGGCTCCAACAAATGAACAATTTCCTCAACTTCAGTTGCTCAGATAGGCGGTTCGTCATCAAATGTGTGTAACACATTCGCTAAAATTTTAAAATATCTTCTGTGTTCTGGAGTGGGATGAGATAAGAAAGGATGTTATTTTTTGTCTAATTGAAAACTCACATGATAACTTACACTTGTGACTCATCAGCCCCTTGAAGTCTAATGATAGCCTGCACCATTTTCCGTCAAAAATTTTCTGATTACAAGAAAAGTCTTTTTGTGTTCCAGACAAAATGAATCCATCACTTGAAAAAAATAGTAGAATTTTTTCTGCCGTTGTTGTTTCTAATGCCATCTGTCTGACGTAGTCAGATCGAGACTCACAAAATTCATCGTGGCAAGGGGCTAGATGTACGCTTGTCGTTGGCCTTACCCTTGAGCATTATACAGGTTACAGTACGATTTAGCTCGGTGAAATCCCCGAAAGGACGATAGATCTTAACGGTAGATGTCAACACAACCGATCTCCACGTCCAAAATTTAGGCATAGAACTGAAGGGGAGGGAAATATTCTCCAGTCCCCTGCACTCGTGATTTCAGCTACGACCACCCACATGACTTTCGGACACCCTGATTTAGAGAGCACTTACTCCGTGTGTACTCGGAGGGTATTTGGTGGCGAACCCAGGCCTTCCGGTATGGAGTCCGATGCTCTAGCCATTAGGCAACCCATCGCCCCAAATATATATTCTTTCTAATACAAACTAATAAAAAAAAATTTCGGCTATTGAAATCAATCGTTATTTCGAGGTTCATTATTCGTTAAATAGGGATTTTCCCCCTTTATTTTAATCGAGGAAGGAGAAAAATTCGTTAAATAGGGGTACATTAAATCGGGGTCCGAGTGTATATATACACAAGCATGTTAAATATCAGCATATAAACTCTTTAAATTTCTAAGATTTTATTCGGTTTTATTAAAATTTCGCTGCATGATTTAATGCAAAAGAAAACACTAATTGGATTGCGTTTCTTTTAAAAACTTCGTCATTTTTAAAAATATGTGGTCGATAAAAGGATTTTATCACACATAAAAAAGTATTTTTTGTTTCACTTTTAAGTTTCTTTTGTGAGTGATATCAATTCCTTTTCAAGAAAAAAAAGTCAGATATTGGAAAATTTGATTGAATCACAGTTTTGAAAGGTAATGTTTGATCTCTTAATTAAAAGAGAAAATTTTCTAACATTTTCCTCCGAGGCAATTATCGTATTCGTATATTTTTCCCCTTATTACGTGGAAATTTAATTGAAAACAACAAAATTCTTCATTTTGTTCTTAATGACACATCTTTTCATATCAAATAATCTTCTAAATTAAGTAAGTTTAACCTTATGTTTAAAAGAAATCCTAAAAAAAGAAAAAGAAAGAAGAATAGCCTCTTATTTCATTTCTCGATCGGAAATAAATAATTAATTTAAATAAAACTAGTTCTGTCTGAGAAGCAATTCCTTTTACTGTTCTAATGAAGTTCGTGAAATAAAAATGTGAAACAGACTGTTTCAATTTAATATTCACCTAGCTTGATTGTGAAAGGCGTTAATTTTATAATTCTCAACGCTTTCATTTTTATACGTAACTAAATAAGTCGGTTTAAAGCTAAAATTATACTGAATAACACAACAAGTATATTGTTGAAGAAATCGATTGCACAATTATTTTGAAAATGTATATCAATTCAAATTTATTCCTCTCTCTCTCCTTTTCCTATAAGTGATAAAAGGCGAAATTGAAATTAATTAAAATTTATCAAAATATTTACGAAAAACAAACTTAATGAAATTTAGTGAGTGAGTGAGTGAATGTTAACGTCGCACTGTTCAGTTAAACGAGGGCTTTTGGTGACGGACCTCGTAATTTTGAACCATGGTCAAGAGACGAGGACGACACCTGAGCTGGCACCTTCCCTCCCCCCCTAATGAAATTTAGTAATTTGGTATTAAGCAGCGATGATTTAGTAACAAAGTATAAGAAACATATGCGAGATCAATTGCTATGTAAGGAAAGTTAATGGACTAAATTCATGACGGTCACATGATAAAGGCAATCGCGCGTTCTCCATTGCTTAAAAACTGACATACTAGTAGTTCTACTTGTAAAGTTTAGATAACATTTAAAATTTGATGATTGGTTAAATATGTCTACGCGCGCGATCTAAAATTCTTCAAATAATTTTTTAAACTAAAAAAACAGCCCTTACATTATACGTGTGCTTTTAAATTAAGCTCATTTTGCTTAACAATGTGCATTATTATCGTTCACAGATATGCACTTTTTAAAAGAAAGTTTCTGCAAAAAGCAAAAGTTAGCGACAGTGAAGCACATCAACTAATTGGCTAAAAACACGTGATTACATGTATGATATAACTATGACGTCACATGAATTTCTGAACTGATTGGCTGGAAACAAGTGACTGCAGTTATTATGTGACTATGACATCACATGAATTTACCCCATTTACAGCTTTTCTTGCTGGGAGAAACAAAATTAAATTAAGCCTAGGAGCGTACGTCACAGTTTTGTATTTAAATATGTGACTGAAAAGTCATTTATGTGATATAAGTTAAATAAGGAAATGTAATGTTTTATAAGGGCAATATTTTCTTGATGTTCCTTTAAATGTATAAAGAATCCAATAACGCTACGAGCCATACTACTTTTTAAGTTAATACAAGATTAAGCGCATCGGAAGTAAAAGTTAACTATTCATTATCCTACCATTATTATCATCCCATTTTTAAGTGAATTCACGTAAAAATGGGAGCATACTAATGGTAGGATAATGAATAGTTAACTTTTTATGTTATGTGGGTGTGTATGTATGTGTGTATGTATGTTATGCGTATGTTGTGTGTGTGTCGCACATTACCGATTGGATTCTCATATTATAATTACACTCATGTCCATAAATTAAGGATAATTCAGAATCACACAGAAATTGAACTCTAAAATAAAAATTTTACCTGTAGAATTATCACACACATCTTGAAGAAGAGTATGCAAATTACAGGAAACCACCAGATGGTGCGGATAGTACATCACAATGACGAGAGTGTGAGAGAGGGGTATATAAGGAATGGTGGCCAAGAAGTAAAATTGTTCACAAGCGATTTAAAAGCCTTTCAGTGCAATAACCGCATAGTTATGGCACAAAGGAAGCATTTGGAGGATTTTTTACGTGGTAGAATTATAGGACGACTGGAATGAGGACGTACCCAGCTGGAAGTATCCGAGGAACTTGGAATCGCCCAGAGTGTCATCTCCGGGCTTTGGAAACGATTCCAAGATGATGGTAATGTGAGTAGATGTTACAGCACAGGTCACCCCCGAGTTACAACGCTGAATGAGGACTGGTATTTGGCAGTTACTGCTAAAAGAAATAGACAGAGCACATCATCAGACCTGTCTCGTCAACTCTCTTCAGCTACCGGTGCGACAGTTTCAAGGAAGACCGTGTACAGACGCTTAGGGCACATTGGTCTATATGCTCGCAGCCCTGTCAGATGTGTTCTACTTACCGCAACTCACTGTCGCCTGCGATTAACCTGGAGTAGAGAGCATGCATTGTGGACACCACAACAGTGGTCTTGTGTCATGTTTTCGGACGAGTCCAGGTTTAGTTTGCAGTCTGATTCTCGCCGGGCTTTAATATGGAGAGCGCCAGGTACCCGTTACCACCAAGAAAACATCATTGAACGACACCGTTACGGTGGTGCGGGATGGCTCGTGTGTGTGTGTTTGGGGAGGAATTATTCTTGATACCAGAACTCACATGCATGTTCATAGTGTAACGATGACAGGCCACATCTATCGGGATGTCATTCTGGAACAACATGTACGTTTGTTTCGGGGTGCCATGGGTGCTGAATTAATGTTTATGGATGACAACGCCCATCCTCACCGTGCAAACATTGTAGAATGCCTTCAATCGGAGGATATCACCCGTATGGATTGGCTAGCATACTCACCGGACTTGAATCCAATAGAGCATGTGCGGGATATGCTTGGCCGACGAATTTCAGCCCGTCAACCCCTCCCACCTGATTACCGGAACTTCGGAGGGCATTGCTTGATTAGTGGTGTAATATTCCCCAAGATCAGATTGATAATTCGATACTCAGCATGCCTAAGCGTTGTAAGGCCTGTATTGCATCGTCCGGGAGACATACTCCATTTTAACCATCATACTAACCATGTTATACTGTTTTTTGTAAATAGGTTCTTTTTTTGAAATTTGCTCCAGGGAGTAAAAATCGCAATTTTTATTAATTATGTCAAACATATAGCATCTTTTTTGCTCTTTGCCTTTTGTTTAATAAATAGACTTTACAAATAAGTCAAATTTGTTTTGCTTCTGTCTCTTTCTTTTCCTGAACTTAATTATCCTTAATTTATGGACATGAGTGTAATTTGTTGATATTGTGGTAGTCTTTATTTGTTAAAATTAATGAAGCTGATTAATACTTCATCTTGACTTATTAACACAGAAAGCACACACACATTCATAGCGAACGGCACAACATAGAATGATGCATTAAGACGAGGACAAGATGTGGCTTCAATTTTCCAGAAACATCGAGTATTTATCAAAAATATCAATTGAAATCTCCCAAAATCATAGGACTTCCGTGAAAGGCTCCTCCTCTGATTAGTTTAAATAAATCGAACGATGTAGATTATATAACCCCTAATTTAAAAACGTTGAGCACACAACTTCGAAGAGTTAAAGTTTTGTTTGGATCCTGTTAGGCAGGTCAACTAGTAGCTGATTTTTTACATGAAGTTCCGGAGGGCTCAGGATCATTACAATTTAAAATGCCCTCAAGTGAAAACTACGGTGGCCATTTTATTTTGTGTGTCACTTATACTGTCTTGTTATATTTGTATTCCCATTGATAAAACTCGTTGTAAATTCTCTGTTGATGCGCACCTATAACATGCATTTTCTTTATTTAACTATACAAAAAGTCAACTGATTCGTTTCCATTATTTAATTTATTCTAAATATTTTACATTTAATAAACTTATTGCTGATATTGTTACTGATCCTTATAGAATAGTAGAATAGATAAGTTCAAGGCATCCTGAAATGTTAATAAATTTTAAATTACATATACTTTGAGGACCTCAACCTCTCTCCATACAAGCAATTTTATATTGCACAAAAAGCAACAATAATATAAAGCGGCAAGCAATATAATTCAACATGATATAAACTTACGTCACACATTCTGAAGTAACATGAAAGCGCTATATTCAATGGGCCTCATAATTTCGAATTATGAGGTCCATTAAGATGACGACATCTGAGATGGCCCCTCCCTGTCCAAACTACCACACCACGTCAAAGAGAGGAATTTAAGCCTCGACGGATTTGATATGCATCAGTTTCAATGGTATACTTGTACTAGGACTGGGACGTCGATTCGACAACGCTGGTCACGAAATAGCTACCATGACCACTTGACTACCGCGGCTACTCAATCTTCCTCAAACACTAGCTGAAATATATTAGTAGCATAAGCAGAATTTTATTCAGGAGAAAGTGAGGAGGAGATAATTTTACCCTTTAAACTGCAGTTAGAAAAAAAATAGTAAACACTTTAATGATTCTTTGATGTTTCAGACCCCATTATGAAAACGGCAAATCTTTGAAGCACTCAGAACTTCTTAAACGAGGGGTTCAGACTTTTATTTGTTAAATTCTATGTTAAAAACAATTATTTTAAAAGAATATTATTTATTGTTGGTGAGCTTAGACCTAACAGACTTGTTTCGGTACGCCAATGATTATGTAGTTTAATTCAAAATTATTATTATACACTTTATTTGCTTTTTATTTTTCATAAAGTGCATACTTATTATCATCTCTTTTGATAACACTTTATTTTTTCCCTCTCTAATACCAAATTATGTTTCAAATACAAGGGAGAACTTTAAGGAAACCATCAACCATTACTTTAATAAGCAGTTGTACGGTGATTAAGTAAATGCAGATTTCTTTTAAAGAAACTTGTGCATCTAACAGTAATCAAGTTAACACACACAAGTTAGTAGAACTTAAGTAATTCTTTTCGTTTCAATAATTATCATTGCTTAAGATAATGTTGGATGGTTTAAAACAGAAATATAGCGAAGATGTGTACTGTTCTCGTAAAATTGCACAAATACTTTTTTCCTCTCTTTCGTTCTAAAAGAGTTGTTGCTAAACAAAGGGTGTCGGGTAGAAGTAAAGCCTTTAACGTAATTATGTAAGCATGAAGCTATAATATTCATAATTACCATTCCCATCCTAAATTTTTATCTCATTCAGTTGTTATAATGAAAGTACAATATATTTCCGTAATGAGAAAGGTTGTGCAATATAACGCGGAAACTAAGTTTCCTTGTTTTCTTCCACGCAAGCTTAAATGTTTGCGAATAATCAAGATTAATTCAAAATCATTCAGTTCTTTAGTTTTATTTATTTTAAGATGTTAATGTCTTTTTTTTCTATTTAAAAACGTTGAAAAAACGCCATAATTGACGTATAATTCTGCTTTTAAAAGTTAAAAGGAAAATAGTTAGTCACTAAATACACTTAGTATTATTTTTTTTAATTGATATACCCTTGTGTGATACTAGTATTCTTTTCTAAAAATTTTTCAACTATTTTTTTTTTATCCCAAGTTTTCTAAAGAAATAAACGTTTGCATATTTATTCAGCATTGTTCGGTAATTATTCTATTTCCCACAGAATTTTTTTCGAATAAATAGTTACATTTAAATATAGCTCAGAAGGGAGTGAGTGAGAGTTAGGGTGTTTTTTTAGAGGTATAGAACTTTAAATTGCAATAAAACAACGATGTATTATTCGATTGACATGATTTTTTTATTATTCGAAAGATAATCTTGTGGCATTACATTTTAAATATGATCAAGCAAGGCGTAGATTCGTCAAATGGACCCAAAACGAGATTGCCGTTGTTCCCGATTTTCATAAGCGAATTTTGTTTAGCGATGAAGCGCACTTCTGGTTGAATGGCTACGTCAATAAACAAAACTGCCGCATTTGGAGTGAAGCTAATCCACAAGTGTATGTCGAAACACCGTTACATCCAGAAAAACTGACTGTTTGGTGCGCTTTATGGGCTGGTGGAATCCTTCTTCAAAAACGATGAAGGCCACAACGTTACAGTTAATGGTGATCGGTATAGAGCCATGATTACTAACTTTTTTATTCCTGAATTGAACAATTATGATGTCCAGGAGCTGTGGTTCCAACAAGACGGCGCAACATATCACACAGCTCGTGCCACAATCGATTTCTTGAAAGACACGTTTGGTGACCGCCTAATTTCACGTTTTGGACCTGTGAATTGGCCTCCAAGATCTTGTGATTTAACACCGCTAGACTATTTTATGTGGGGCTATGTAAAGTCATTGGTCTATGCGGATAAGCCACAAACGCTTGACCATTTGGAAGACAACATTCGCCGTGTTATTGCCGATATACGGCCACAAATGTTGGAAAAAGTCATCGAAAATTGGACGTCCAGATTGGACTACATCCAAGCCAGCCGTGGCAGTCCTATGCCAGAAATCATATTTAAAATGTAATGCCACAAGATTATCTTTCGAATAAAAAGAATCCGTGTCAATCGAATAATACATCGTTGTTTTATTGCAACTTAAAGTTCTATACCTCTAAAAAAAAGCACCCTTTATTAACGTCACACTATAAAGCAACACAAGGGATATTGGCGATGAACCTGGAAAGTTTACACCTCAATCAAGTGAGGAGGATGACACCAGAGCTGGCACCTCCCGCTCCAAACTACCACGCTTCACCCACGGAAGCACATTGATACTCGACAGATTTAGCGTGTATATGCCTCCTCTGAAAACTGAGAGTTTTCAGAGACAATAGGCTCGAACTCATGACACGCCATCCACGAGCTCGGTACCATAACACCTAGGCTACCACAACCACAGTATGAAAGGAATGAAAATACTAAATAGCATATTTGCATTGTGTTTCAAATTTAGAAATATTCATAAATTAATTTCTGTTTTTGTTTCTTGCCCCACTCGATCCACAATAACATCAGATCGAAGCCCACAAAGCTCATCGTGGCAAAGAAAACCAAATTACCACCGCAGCTTTGAGCACCATGCAAATGACAATAAGATTTAGCTCCATTTTGCTCCAGTTTTGAGAAAGAAAACCCTGGAGTCTCCCACTCCTCTTCCACTATTAATAACTTCTCGAGAGGACATTCGGTTTGACGAATATTCTGAGTGTCCTTATGCTGCTTAAGCACTATACATTTGCAAACATCCATAGTTTCTCGAAAGCTCTCAAAGCTGGACTCTTCAGCATAGCCGTTATCGGCATGAACCAATATCCTGTCTGACATCTCATAAATAAGTAAGTTAAATTAGTAAATATAGATTTAGAAATTAGTTATACATTTCACAGCGATAAAATTTATTTTTTATCAAATCTGTGTGTTTTTTTCCTAGATTTAATTTTAAAAACGTTAACTTCTAAGTAATATATATATGAAAGAAATATGTATTATATATATAAAAAAAGAAATAATAGATAATGAACATAACAAGAAATAACGTAATAAAAATATAAAATCTGAACATGAAGAACAAAATTATAGAGAAATAAAAAAAGAAACTACAAAAAAGAAGAACGTAGCGAGTCAGAAAGTAATTTCGGACTTAGGACCGAATAAGTGGGGTTAAACTAGTTTGAAGGCGCCAACCTTCCCCTTTGCAACTCGGTAGGAAAACCAAATAAAAAATAAAATAAACAAAAATTCAGAGTATGGAAAACTCAGAGTATGATAAAACCACTCACTACTATTATGTAACAAACTCTCCCAAACTCTTAATGCAGAAAATCGCAAAATAATTACATAAGAAAAGTAGAAAAATGCTAAAACAATTACATAAGAAAAGTATCTTTCAAAAATAATTTAACAAAATTTCTTTTACTCACAAAGCTTTTACGAAGAGAATCAAGCGTCTTGCCATTAATGAAAATCAATTATTCACCAAGTTAAAAATTCGAAAATACATAAACACATCTTATATATATATATATATATATATATATATATATATATATATATATATATATATATATATATATGAGACTCATTTGATTTTAACATTATAAAATGCCTTCTTGGGTAATAACTTACACCTATCAATATTTAGAAATATTATCTTGAATTTTATAAAAAGAAACAATGATTTAGTTACTGATAAAATTTTAATACATAGTAATTTTGTAAAATTTTGCAATAATTGTTTATAATACAATTATCCTAGTAAATTTATTTTAAAATATATTTCTATTTCTAATTAAATCTAGTTTTATCTTAGTTCGATATTTTATTTAAAATTTCTTCTCTCTTTCTGTCTATTTAGTTTATTTTTAAAAAAATATTTCAAAATATTTCAAGCTCATATTTTAATTGCAATATAACTATCTAGTATATAATTATACAAGTAAATTAACTTTATAATATATTTCTATTTGATAGTATGTTCATTATATTTAAAACTTCTTATGTTTAGTTTATTTTAATTTATCCTTATGGTTATATATATATATATATATATATATATATATATATATATATATATATATATATATATATATATATATATATATATATATATAGTTTAATTGCAAAATAACTATCCAGATGGTGCCATGGTTTTTCCTTCTTGTGTTGGCGTTCCAATCTTTTACGTCATTTCACGTGGGATCTCATCGTAGTAGGTTGAATTATCGAGTTCCAGATTTTATCTTACAAGTTCTTCATCCATGTGTTGCATTAAGCTTAATTTTTCAACTTGGCTTTTTTTCTATTATGTCGAAAATTTCTGCTGTACGGGGAAGGTTGGATACACAAAGCATTGCTAACCTAATTCGCTAGCCTAATTCAGTAACAGCTTTAGAAATCTTAATAGGTCTCCAGTTTAGTCCAAAGACTTATTTGTATCTACATTTGTTGTGTCTGCTGAATTCCAGTTTCTTACTTCTTTAGCACTGTAGGTTCTAGTACTTCTTCACTTTTATTTTATTATATTATATATATATATATATATAATTCTATCTTTAAGCTTAAACAATGCTTTTTTCGTTAAAAAATACATCCCTGGATCGCTCTCTGATAATAATATTATTTTAATTAAATCTAATAGGATTTTCTTCATATAAAAAGACAACACGCCGATAGCGATAATCCTCTTTTAGGAAAACTACTTCTCACTCTCTTGAATTAATAGAGTCAACAATTTAAAGTAAATCTACTTGGTATTTCAATAACATGGGAAACATTTGATAAAAAAATACCTTTCTCAATATATTTTGGGTAGTAAATATGTATGTAGTAAAACATAAAAATATTCTTCATTTAGAAAAATAATTGATTTACAGTCACAAAAAGGCAAATATTCAGAAAATTAGGAAATTCACTGGAATACATATATAAAATCGATGGGAAAATAAAATCATTATTCAGAAAGGAGAAAAAGTGCTTTATAGTTAAACGGTGAACCAAATGACTTGCCTTGATTGTAAATGTTTATTGTACTCAAACTATTACAATTAAATATATATTTATTTAGAAATATTATAAGTGCTGCTATGAATATCTTTAAAAGAGGATTTTATCGGAGAATTTTTATATATAAGTGGTATTCCAGCTCCCACCAAAATTTTCTTTAACATGTTTTTCCTTCTTGCACTTTATAAGAAAGGAATCTAAGTCATTTATAAAGAATTCCAGCCAAACTTTTTGAGACATTTGATGTACACGTGATGCTTCAAAAATTGGTTTAGTAGGACGAAACGATTGTTGAACGTGTTCAAAAATTGCTTCGCTCATACTAGGTCTGCCACTTCAAAGAAGATCCTTAACGCGCTCTGCATCTGTGTGTGTTTCTTGATCTATTTCATACAATCGTCTTATTTATTTTGCATCACAAAGATTGCTTCCATAACAATGTCGAAATTTTCGCTGAGCATTAATAAGTGATTTTATTTCTAGAAAACATCGGCTTTCTCTTGAATTGACGCCATTCCGGCAAAAAAATGTCTTCCTTAAAAATGTTCCCCTATGACACACTTGAAGGAGCGTTTGCGTCATTTACTGACAAAAAACTGACTTAAATTGGCTTATCTAATGATATAAAAGTTACTTTGTTGTATTAAATGGTTATTTTGTGGAGGATTTTTTTTTATAATCAGGGCAAAACTTTTGGCTCACTCTACACTTTTAACAAAATATTATTTGAGCAATAAAATTATAAAAGGAAATTTTTGGACATCGCAACATCTTCCCCAATTTTAAATATTAGAACAAAGAAAATGGCTTCTTTAAAAGCCTACACACTTGGATTGAGGAAATGAAAACATGAAAGCGAAACATTTTTTCTTCCTAGAAACACTGAGTTCAGAAGAAAATACACTGTTTTTCCGCGAGGTGAAAAGTCATCGCATAATCCTCAAGAGAATCAAAAAGTACTTTTTCACTTCAGTTTACTCAAGTGAGCAAGGAAATGCTTTCAAAGAGAAGTAGCTGTGAACAAATTTTTCTGGAGAAGATATTTTAAAAGATTGCCTACAAAACATTTGCTTAAAGTAGAACGGCACACACACACAAAAAGGAGGATTTTACAAAAAATAAAAAGATTCTGTAAATATTTGGACAAAGTCCAAGATGGGCTATAAAAAACTTAAAATCAGAGAACAGACGATTTTTTTTTCTTCGAAAAGCGTTTTTCTCTTACATTGATACGATAAATCAACAAAGAAATATATTTTATAGAAATATACGTACAACGAAGAAATATGCTTTAAAAATAATCTACAGTTTTCAGTTTCTTCTAATCTTTACCAAACTTCTATTTCTTTTTCTTCTTATGTGTACATAGAGGAACATAATGATTATTTTTAAAAAAATTCGTAGTCATTTAGAATCTAATTTTAATAGTTGTACAAGTTGTTAAAGTAACTCAAACTATGATATATATATATAGTTTAAGAGGTTTGAGACAATGCAGCTTTATGTATATTATTAATAAGTCACTCATAATACAAAAAAGAAAAATTTTCTTGTATGTTACAAAACTCTCTCTTGTTCCTAAATTTTCATTTTACAATTATTATACAGCTTTTAAATTCTAACTCTGGCTCAATAATAAATGTATACTTTATTAAAAAAAGAAACGTTATCTGTGATAGAATATGCACGATTACATTTGTTCAATATGCGGATACAAACAGATTATTTTAAGTATAAGGATTTATGTGTTAATTTTGTGTTACTATTTATACATTTTGAAGTGTGAGTTAACGTTATTTTAGTAGTGTATATAATCGTAAACCTAGTTTACAAAGTAATATAAATAGTTGTTTCCTATAATTAAATTATTTACACATCAATTTGGAAAATAGAATTTCTAAATTTGCTAGTTGCATATTTTACCTTTTCATATATGTTGCTAAATTATTTTTTTGATCTTAAACTGAGGCTTCGAAAGTGACTTGTAAATTATTTAATTAAAAAAATGGGGTTTTTTATTTAATATTATTTTGGTATCTCTTATGAATACATGATTTACACATTTTGTTTAAAGCGATACCGGACCTGTGGTGATTAATCGAATTAGTCAAAAATATTTGCCATGGTTGAGAAAAAAAATGTACCCTTGACTAAACATGTTATCATTTACGGGTATATTACGAAAGTATTTTAGTTCTGTATATTAGTTAGTTCCATCATTTGTTGGTTCCGTCATATATAAAATTAAATTACCTTTTTTTGTGTGTCATACGAACGCCTTGATGTTTTCTTTAGTAAAATACAATATCGAATCAAATAACTAATCAAGAAATTCTATATAAAAGCAACTTACTAAAATATTAAAATCGTTTGATACTTATACGACCAAATCAATGTTTTTGTATCTTCTTTACACAAAAAGGATAGTTTGACAATGATCTTAAAACTGAACAAAGCAACTCAAATTACCATTTTATCTCAGCCCAAGTTTGATCCTTTCTTTTTCAATTCCTAATATCAGCTCACACTCTCTATACATTTATTTATCTTGGTGGAATTTTCAATCGTTAATAAAATACATTTTAAAGCGCTCAATTGAGCTGAAATTTTATATACATGATTATTTTGGATGGCAATACAGTAATTTAACTATAATTAATAAAAATTAATTGATTAAAAACTATTTATTCAAAGAATTACAAATACAGCTACGTTGGCGACGTGTGTGTGTGTCAAAACATGAAAAGGTTTTTTTTCTCACACTTTAAAGCGCTCATTTGAGCTGAAATTTTCGACACCCTATTGTTTTAGGTAAAAATACGATAATTTAATTATAATTAAGTTAAATTTAATTAATTACCGGTTTCTGACTCCATCTTAGATTCGTCTCTTTTGTAACTGTTAAAACAAAGACAAAAGTTGGCGTCGAAAACCTGTTTTTCAGCCAAACCGGGTTTGCATTGTTACAACATCGCAGACAAATCACACACACATGCTCTTTTTCAATTTCTTCTATTAGTTCACTCTTTCCCTATATATATATATATATATATATATATATATACATATATATATATATATTATTCAAATTTTCAATCTAATAAAATACTTTCCATTCATCCATTCAAAGTAGGAATTGACTTGAAGTTAAAATATCATATTTTTAATACGATTCAATTTCTTTAATACTATACTTTGTAAATGGAGCAATGATCACAGAGTTGTGAACTTGTATCTGAAGTTGTTTCTCTTGAGTCATGGGTTGGAATCCTCGCGCCACTTAACAGCATGCAGAAAGGCTAATCAAAATCCACACCTTAGAGTAGTGCGGAAGTATGAGGAGTGCGATGCTAATTAAGGTATCGTCTACGTCACTTGATTGTGATTAAAAATATGACCGTCCTTTTGTAGCTTCAAAGTGCACCGTTATAAATCAATGAACTGCAAATGAAAATATTAACAAAACTTTGTTCTGAATTTTCTTAATCAGGTTAAACACGGAATTCATTCCGCCCATTATTTCTGTCAATTCATGGGTTTGAACTCTTGTATCACAAAAGACCTACCGTATAGAGGAGCAGATATACTTTAAATATATTGAGGCTCAGTCCTGGCATTGGTGTGGAAATTTAGAGGTTGGTGTGCCAGATCAGTCACACACACTCACTGTCATCTTTATCACTTGATTGTGGTTCCAGCAAGTAGCTGAACAGTCAGGGGTTTTAAAAACTACCTCAAAGAATTTTATTTGGTACAGGAAAGCAGTTAAACATTCATCTTAAGACCTATATATTTCCTATTACCCTGACTAACATAAGGGCACAGCGCTTAAATCAAACTGGAAAGAAGAGTTTTGCAAAGCTGACATTACCATGCAAACTCTCAACTTAATACATATTTCGAAGGGAGTGAATGAATATTTACGTCGCAGTGTTCAGCTACTCGGGGGTTTTCGGTGACGGACCTCGGGATTTTGAACCATGGTGAAGTGACAAGGACGACATCTATTAATATTTCGGAGCAGCTAAGCATAAAACCCTTTAATGAGCAGGAATCATTGGTAACAGATGGTGATGTAATTTAAAAAAGGATGCAAATAATAAATAAGATAGAAAGCTTGATCAGTAGCACAAGATTTACACTGAATGAAAAGGGTATAGTATGTTGAAGCCCCTTTACCCCAGTTAACTTTTCACTCACAAGATTTTTTACATAGTATGAGTTACCCACAAAGGTTAATCACAGAGACAATAGGATATTAAAGGCACAACACACATATTTGAAAGCTAAACACATGGAAACCATATGAAATAACTTCAAAGACTCCAATTCATGTTACTTGCAGAATGCTTTATATTAGAGGGCTTCAACCTTTCATGCTCGAGGGCCAAATAAATAAATTTACAATGATCTGCAGGCTACATCAATAAATTCAGTGACCCATGGGCCACACAACTCTCAAAAAAATACTGTAGTAAGGAAATTTATATAAAAAAGGGAGGTCTGTTTTACACCGATTCTGAGGGAAGAGATGGTATTAACAGATTTGAGTGTATATATATCGGTTTCAAAGGAGTAACATGGAAGTCCAATTAAAATACTTTGCAAACCTGTTAAAAAGATAAAAGAGTCCCCGTTTTTTCTGAAAATTTTTGACATTCAATGCATAGTCAGATTTTTCATATTTAAAATACAGTGAAATTTTTGAAAAATTTGTGATTTTCAGAAAATTTTATCGCAAATGGATATCGAACACATCAGTGAAATGTTTTAAATATCAAGAATAACAGAAAAAATTTCATTTCTTACAACAAAAGGTAGAGACAAGGCAATTTCTTTAAATCACCTTTAAATTCAAATGAGGGGCCACTAAAATGACTTCGGTGAGTCTTTTGTGGCCTGCAGGCCACAGGTTGAAGAACCCTACTTGATATGGATTACACCAAAGTTGCAGTAAAACATTTAATCAAATTGGGGGGGGAGTTTAAAAAGAAATTTTGTGGGTAAATTGTGGCTTTACATTACAGTAATAATATTGCACTCTGATTAAATGTAGATGATATAGTTATCTTTGCTAAAAAAGGGCAAACATACTAATCAAATTGTAGAGATTTTAAGTCCAGACTTGGATTTTAAGAACCTTGGGCAAACACAAAAGCTATAGGGAGTATAATTTGGGAGTTAACAAAATTTTTATACAACAAAAAAAGTTTTATAAAGAAACTAAAAAAAAAGTTTGATAAATTTCACACATTTATTAGTTTTTTGCCATATTTAAAATTGTAAATTTATCAAAAAGTAAAAGTCTAAATTTATAGGAAGAACAAAGTATCCCACATAGAAGTGCATTAGGTGTCTTGTGTTCTTTACATCAAGAACCAGACCAGATATATCACAATTAACATTTTTCAAAAGTAGTAATCCCAATTTAAACCATTTTAGTGATGCAGATTTTGCATAAAACAGATGATTGACTTTTTATGGGAGATTTAATTTTACTTTTTAAAACCCTGATCGTTTAAGAAACTTTTGAACCAAAAAAAGTAAGTGGATCAACCATTGGGGAAAGCAAATTTGTTTATCTCTATGATAATGGAAAATTGTTAAAATGGGTAACTCATTCTAGAAAACAGTCAAAAATGAGAATTGCCAAATATCTGAACTACCTTTGTTAAATCTGTATTATGATATGGAAGCTATGTTTTAGTAAACGCCCCAATTTAAATCTACAAAACTAAGCCTATTTCAATTAAACTTTATTTTGTACATAATTTAAAACTTGAACATATGTTTGAAACATGACAATACAAAGAAAAATATCACTATTAGTTTTACAAGTGATCATTAACAACTTGTAATGTTTACGCAAAACGTGTGCTTAAGAAATTAGATACTCTGAGATTAAATTGCTATTTTGTAAGCTCCAGTTTTAAATAGAATCTATGATGCTCACTTCAATTGAATTATATATACTTATTTACAAGTCACATAATTTTTGTTTCATTGACTTATTTCTTTATAAGTTGCCCTATTTTTTCTTAAAAGTGTCTATTTATTTATTTTTAAATAACATCTTACTACCTTCTTATGTCTTACTATAAACTCTTATGCCTTACTTTATTTTACTAAAAATATCTATTGTTTGCAGTTGCTATTTAACAAATCTGAAATGCAAAGACTATTAGAATAATGTAACACTTCACACAACTGTGAATTTAAATCTCAAATTTTTAATTGCACACACATATTGATATAATGTTTATCTCAATTTTTTACATAAAACTAGCTTTAAGATTTTTTTTAGCTCATAAAACAAAGGAAATATGAAAACTACTATATAGAGAGAGAAAGTGGTTTTTTATACTTGTCTAAAAAACTCCTATATATCACTTCCTTTGGACATGGGAATATAGGTTGAAATGACATATTTACAATTTTACTGGAAGAAAGCATTTCCTGTGGGTAAATGATAACTAGTATAGTGATTTGGATAGGGAGAGCCTTATTCTGGTCTTGGAAGTTGATTTGTAACTTAATTTTTTGCTTCAAGTAAAAGTGGTTTGTTTTAAAAACAAGTGATTAAGATTATTTTGTTCACCTCAATTTAACTGATAACCATTGTTTTCTCCTTCCATACATGTGTAAATTTATCAAAATACCCCATTCATAATTAAAATACATAACTGAATAGTATGATGATGAAAAAAAATTCCAGATACCAATATGAAAAAAATGAAAATATTGCGTACAGTGACAATGAAAATAATAGTTTAAAATTTTTTTAATATTTCCAATGGGCTGCGGATTGGAATTTTTCCGTTGCAAACCTAGTATATTCCCCAGAAGCTGGTACCTCTTTTTAGTGCTGTACTATATATGCGAATACCAATCGGCACAGGTAATTTTGGCGCTGAGTTTCCTCCCTAGGAGGCACCTGAGCTCTGATGATACAACCTTGCACTAGGATTTAATTTTACCAAGAGCACCCAAACCAAACACACTCAAGGGATCTTTTACAAGCCATATAATCATACAACATGGCTGTTGTTGATTTTTGGCATCATGAAAATCCACTGACTTGACCCTGGGTCGAAACTGTAACCTTGGGTGCAGAAGGTCAGCGACAAGCCAAACACGCCACCCGGCTGGCTTGTTTAAAAATTAAATATTATAAAAATGAAACAGTATTTCTTCAATAGAACATTATAAATAAACTACATAACATAAATTTTGATCTTATGAATTATTATTCACTAATTTAATTTAACATATTAACTAATAATGAAAAATTTGAAAGAAATTACAAAATAAATTTTATTTCCATAACAAAAACAATGACTTTAGAAAAATTATAAAAAATTTATTTAAAAACATTTGATTTGTAATCCACCATTTCAGAAATCACAATATTTAATACATAAAATACATTTTCAACAATCATAGAAATATATTGTACTATAACAACTTTGATTAAAATATATTATATTCTTCCATTCCAGGATCCTTCACAATTTTGATTTCATTGCTGACATAAGCCTCTCAAGTTTCATTGCCAAAGCCATGTCACCTTTTAATTTCATTTTTCCTGACATGAATGCTGAAGTCGGTTTCAAAGAACCAGTGAACATCTTTATGAAACTATCTAATTCCATTGTAAAGATACAATCAGCTGAACCTGCTGGTGGCTGACCTTTACCAACTGCACCTGAACCATTTTTCATGTCGACAAACCAGACTTCATTTTCTGGACCTGTTGATCAGAAATTTCATTTAAATTTCAAAAGTATGTGTTATTTTTCCCTTCCCCCTCCCCCCAAAAATTACCATGCATTATTAAATCCTTGAAGTTCAAGTTACAATTATAATAAATGATATTTCATTCAACAGTCTTATTATGAATTTATACAATTGACAATTTTATACCAGCCAACTTTTGAAACTGACACAGTTGTAAAATAATGCATGAACAACATTTAAAGCAAATTCTTAAAGCAACACAACATTGTAATTTGATATACAAATATTTTTAAAGTAATGCAAATAATTACTTAAAAATTCATAGCTTCTTTCATCAGAATTAACATCGATTTCCTAATAAAGTTTCAATTTGTATTTTGATAAAAATTATTATTTTTTTAAAACTTCTTCATTAAGTTCTTTTAACCCTCTAAGTGGATACCTTCCTCCTGAAAAGTTATTCCGAAAGCGTTTCACTCTTATTTTCCTATTCCCTTCAAAAATGCAACAGACTTCAATTCTTTCCCCCTTTTAAAGCTTGGGAGGTCGAAAGGGGACAATTTTATGACTTAGTTCGGCGTCTTTGACTTTCGGCGTGAGAACCAGGATAGCAATCGTTTACAGCTAGCTGTTAAGTTGCCTTGGGCAATCTTGTATGAAAACCGTAGTTCTACTATGTCGTTTTCCCGATAGATTCAGTCACAGTAAAATTAAAACAAAATGTAGGGTAAAAAAAAACATGAAATAAATGGCGTGTTAAAAGTTGAAAAATAGTTGTATTTTCTTCAAAAAAAATTTATTTTTCTGTCATTTTTTAAAAATTAAAGAAAAAAAATATTTTGGTATTGCGATTTGAACCAGAAAAAAGCATCCTGTATTCATTTTTGAATATGAGAGTAAGAAAACGCGCTCACTTTCCTGTTTATAAAAAAAGTTATGAGGTAAAAAGAGTAAAAGGCCCTATCTTTTTTTTTAAACAATAAGACAATAAATGGTGCATATTTATGAAATAAAACAGATCTTTCTCTATTCAATTATATTTTTAATTTAAAATAACATAAAAAATGATTTCAATACTTTTAATTTATTTAAATTTAAATCATATAAATGATATTTTTATGTTAACTGAATATTTTTCGGAAAAAATTTAAATTTTCCTTCCTAGTGTTCTCTTTTTCGAACTTCTTGTATTAAATAAAAATTCCTTTTTTACATTGGCATTTGTGATGGACATAACACAAATTCAGTCAATAATTTTTAATTTAAATGGGGGGATATACTTCAAATGCGCATGACAGTACTTCTAAACCATTTTCTACTCAAGTTAAATTTCTTATCTTTCTGTTTCTTTTATTACAAGGAAAAATGTCACACATCGATAACTACATTTTCACACAATTCAGTCATTACAAATTCTATTGTGAGAAAAGTTCTCCCTAATTAATTTTGTCTTTCAAAACAGTACACTTAAAACAATTTTGTTCAGTGAAGTTAACCGACAGTTCCACAATGTATTCATACCAAATTTTAAAAACAAATTTAACACTTGAAAATGTATCCTGCATTAAATTCTTCAGTATACACAAATATTTCCTGCTGTAGGGAAGATATAGTATGAGATGTGGTGTGCGGTTGTGAAAGAATGTTTTCGTACGTGAAGACTATTTTTGAAAAGTTAAATATCACTGAAGCTGATAATATAACTGCAAATGAGCCTTATTTTAATGTGTGCTGGTATCAAAGTAAAACACTTTACAATATTAAACAGCCTATGTGGGTTTATACTCAATATCAAACTATTTGCAAAATGTGTGTGTGTGTGTGTGTGGCTTACAACTTCTATTCAAATTGTAAAGAAACTGAAATATATAAATATATCTTACTGCAGTTAAAAATATTCATAATATGTAAATATCCTATTCCTCCACTTATTTCAGTACATTTTAAAAACTGTAGCTGAATGCAATTTTTTATATTTATAAATGAGGCATAAAAGCTCACACAGTCGTAAAAATGTCTTTATCATTTTTAAATATACTACTATAAAACGTATATGGATTGTAAGATCAGTTGTAAAATCCTAAAAGCTTTTAGAGGAGCTAAAAACATGTAATTTTGGATTGATCAAATGTTTAATATAATACACAAATATACATGTTATTAAACAAATACATTTGAAAAATCAAACTTCCTTCTGAAATAAACGTAATTGAAAGAAAAATGTTTAATTGCAAATGAGTGGAAATACATGTTTATCTAAGGGGTATCCCCAAAGTGAGGTAATCCTCAAACTTAAGACTCAAACTCAGTGGCACAACAATCCATGAGGGTCAGGAACTACTGTGCCCATCATAATATACGTGACCATTGGACGCTGAGGTGCATGAACAAATGTCCCGATTTGGTGGTCTGTCTGAAGAGAGACTTTGTGTTTAAGACCCGAAGCAAGCTTGGTACTCATTTATCGACCCAATGTAGCGGGGATGAAAGGCAGAGTCGACCTTGCGCAGCCCGTTAATAGAACCCAGACCTGTGGTGTGGAAGCACTATACACTACCACTCGATCCTATTCGGTGAAAAATAAAATTTAATGTTAGAATCTTATATAAATCCCTAATGAATGAGGGAGTCCAAACTTTTTTTTCTTCATGTAAACTGTTTAGATGGAAATGGTTAATTATGAACATTTCACAAGTTGCATAAATTAAAATTAACCGTTATAGTTTACATAAATTTTTAAGGGTGCAAAAGGTGTATTTCGGCTGCACGAATTAATTTTAAAAGGAATACGGTTACAAAAAAGTAGTACAAATCTATCTAAAGTAGGGTTAGTTACCTTACATATTGTCAAACACAACAATGTATTGGAAGCCAATTCCACAATTCGTTGTTATAAAAATGTATGGAAAATTACAAGATTTATTTTTGCATTTGTAATTTATATATATATAATTTTTCCTGGGAACTTTAAAAGCTAGAGCGGCATCCATCAAAACCGCGGTTCTCTCTGTTTTTCCAGATCGCCCCTGACTAAGCCGGCTCTGCCATAGTAAGTGAAAATGCCGGATTTTGTTTGTCAAGATCATTTTATAGCAGACTGCATTTTTCATGTATTTTAGATGGTCGTTTTATATTTTCTGCATCAATATTTTGATGTCTGAATTTAAAATTACATAAAATTCTTGACATTCGCATCAATGACCATGATAATTTTTATTAGTATATGAATGTGTCATCAAACGATTACATGACTAATATTAACATATTATTTTAACCATTTAATTAATATTAAGTATAACATAACACACACAAATTTTCTGAACTTTAAAATAAATATTTCGAAAACTACTTCAGATATACTCAAAATTTTTCATTCCTACGCTTTAGCGCTTCTCAGTTTTGCTTCTATGTAAGAATTTATTGTAATTGTATATTCATCAATTTTTTTAGTATATTTTTTGCTCTTAGCATGCCCTTTTCAACTGAATTGTATGAAATCTTTGAAATATATTAAAAGATACCAAAGAAGCTATATAATAAAATTTGAAATTTTTATTATACTCAAAGAATTGCTAAAACTTATGGTAAATAATTTTTAACTTTGTGATGCATTTTTTTTCGAAATTTCAAATGGAATTTCTAACATAAAATTTCTAGCTTTATACAGTCGAGATTTCAAAAAATATCCAGATTTTAATTACTTTTATTCAGTTAACCTTTAAAAAAGATAAATGTTGAGGTATTTTGCATCAATAGATATTTTTGAAGAATAATTCGAATGTTTTTGAATAGCTCGAATTTAAAATTGATTTTTATGTTTATTTATATGCATAAATGTCTACTGTAAATGTTTCCGCATATTTTTGATTACCATTTATTCAAACATTCAAGTTATAAAAAAAATGTGTGAAAATCTTCATTCATGTTCTCTTTGATGTAAACTGAAGTTGAAGCACTTAAAATTCAAATATAATTCGGTGTATTTTAACAATATATAACTAGGCACTGTACTTAAACTTCGCTAAACACTTGGGCTTTGAAATCTAAAAAAAACTAATAAATCTTAATTAGTTTTTTTCGTTATTATTTTTATCAAAGTGTAAGAAAATGTTTCAAATGATTTGATGAAGTTTAAATTTATTCATTTTTAGTGGTTGGAAAATTGAAAAGATTTCAAATTTTAAAGAGTTTGGTGTTTTATTAATTTTTTCGGTATCTTATAATAAAATAATCATGTTTCAAAAACTGAAAGCTTTGATTAAAATAAGAAAAATGAAGCGAAAGAATATACTTAAAAAAAGATAATTTGTCTAACTATATAAAATAGCAGATTGCACTGACACGCCCCAACTTGTTACAGTTTCAAATTAATATGAAACCAAAAGGGAATTGTAACATATTTTATGCGTTGGGACTTTTCAAAACTTTTAAAATATGATGTAAGGAATAAACACTTTCTGGGGTCTAAAGAAATTTCTCCTGGATTTTTTATGATTGCCCCAGGTCAAAACAAGGGGTTTCCTGGGAGCCATAAAACTTCCCCTCAGTGTCCTGTTGTGTTGCTTCCACTGTCCCCAATTATCTTTCAAGATGTTAAACCTTTAAAAGGGGGAAAGGATTTCAGAAAAGTGTGGCTACTCCGCTTTTGAAAACGTTACTTGAAGGCAGAAAAATCAGTGCAGTCCATTTTCGAAGCATCTTTACACTGACGGAATTTTACGTGCTATCCGGTTAGAGGGTTAATCAAAGATGTGTGTGTGTGCTCTCAAATTCTTTAACTTTAAAAAATGAAATAATAAAAACCGTATATTATACATTTTTTTGGAATTCTTCAATGGAAACCATAAATTGTGATCATTTTCAAATATTTCTAAACTACGTACAAAATTTAAACTATATACACATTTCATTAAATCATCTAATCTACAGACAAATTTCAGAATATTTCAAGAATTTAGTATTAAAATTTCTTCAGAGTTATTCTATATATTATAAAAGGGTTATATATGTATAACTTTTTAAATTATAAAGTGATCATGCAACACAAAAAAAAAGGCAAACTCATAAGTTATACGTAAAATATTATACACTAAAATAAATGTCAGAGTTAAACATTTTTTTCCAGAATCATACAGCATTTTATCCCAATTATACTTACCTGTGATATGAAATGCATATACGCCCTTTGTCTTGTTCACTAATTCTTCATTTAAAGATGACTTAATTTTATTAAACACACTTTCAACCGAGATTGGAGTCGATTGAGAAGATTGTTCATTACCATAAAATAATTGAAACAATTCATTTTTAGCAAAAGATTTCAATTCTTCTTCAGGAAGGAAAAAATCAGGTGCCAATGGTTCATCTGTTAAAGATAAAAAAAAAGAGGGGAAAAAATTGAGAAATAATAGATTAGAAAACTTATGTTCAGAAAATCAACCTCATCAATGACAATATCATAGAGTCACAATAAGAAAATTGAAAATAAATCATCAATTTATGAAAATTGACAGTTTTTGTACTTTGACTTTATGTTTAAAAATTATAATTCAAATGTGATGGGTCATTCATAAACAAAAAAAAAAGAACCTTGTTTATGCATATTTATTCATTTCCCATAATTTTTAATGACAGCCCTAGTATAAAATCAGTTTATATTAAATGGATGCCAGAAATCAAGTGAAAAAAAAGTTTCTTAGCAACACTTTGTGTACTTTGAATGCATGAAGCTTTTGTGTTTTAATATATAAAGGAGATTTTAGGCTTCATTTTTTTACAATTGATCACAAATATCAAATTTAGCTATGTTAAGTATTATTTGAAAGAATCTAATATTCACTTTCTGTTCAATTACCTGGAACTTGAAAGTGATTTGTATCGTAAGCCATTTTTTTTCTTTTAAAAAAGTTTTATCAACAAAACAAATTTATAACACGTCCACTTTATTTCCTTTACATAATAAGCAAATCAATTAACTTCCTACACATTTTTAGAACACTACCTATTTTCTGATCTATAAATATTTCATTAAAATTATCTTAAATGTACATGTTGACTCAAAAAAAAATCTGTATCATTTGATTTTGTCCATAAAAAGGCAGGCTATTTATGAATTGAGGGAAATAATACTAAGAGTTTATTATTTTATAAAAATTCAAATTAAGATAAAGTTGCTTATTCTCATTTCAATATTTATTATGGAATTCTAAATACTTTATCAAACATACTTATATTTTTCTCCACATCAGTACTTATCCAAATGGAAAAGTTACTTTACAAATTATAATTATTAATCTAATCATTTGTAACCTGCTTTTCTTATTTGCAGACATATAACTTATAAGAACATTACAGTTATAATTCCTTATATATTAAATGTTTTCATAGAAATTATTTTTAAAAAAATTAACCTTTTGATATTGCACAAATTTCAGGTAAAACTAAAGTCTTGTAAAAAGTAAATGTGTAATGTTAGCATCAAACATTGCATCGAAGTCTCTAAAGAATGTAGGTAAAATATAAATAAAAATATGGAATGCTTTGTGCATAAATCAGAAATTAAGAGATTTAACAAACCAACAATCTTAATATATTTTTTTAAGAATGAAATATGAAATTAACATACTTTTCCCCTTAAAATCATACTTTCAAATTAACATTAAATTGTTTGAAAAACAGGAACTATTTGAAACCAAAGAAAACCAGAGAACTGTTTCATTAGAAAAGAGTATGTTCTAAGTAAATTATTCTATTCTTGCTTAAAATAAGTCATTGAAATTTCATCTTAAATGGTTTAATCTCGGTTTTCAACTTCAAAAAAAAAATTATGAAAACAATTTCTTTGAACTAACTTCACCAAATGCATGAGAGCCTGAACAAAATGCAGAGCACATTTTTAAACACAAAAACACCTCAATTTTTATGAAAATTTGCAACACTGTAATTCATACATAGCATTTTTAAATTTAAAAAAAAAATTAATTTTTTCTATTCACACAAAAAGGGATAGATCATTTAGTACTATGGTATAGAAGGAACAGTGTGAAACACATTTTATAACAAAAAAATGTACTAACTCCATAAAAATGAGAAGTATGATACAATAAATAATTCTTTAAAGGATAGCATAGTCATAATATAAAATTTTTTTGGAATACTTTTATACCAGAAAAAATATTCCGAATTCTAGTTCAATTCTTTGACATCAAGCAAAGGTAGCCTTAAATTTTTTTTAAAAAAAAGCAGCAGTTTTTAATCAAATAAAATAATTGCCTTAATATTCATGCCAATTTGTTCATAATTTTTCAATAAGAGAATACAGTTTCCCCCAAGAAGCAATTTTTAAAGAAAATAATTCTAAAATATATTTCAAATATATAAATGCTTCAACAAAAGTTTGACTTTTAAAGAAAATTTTCCATAAGATATTCAGATGAAATAGAAAAATTTTATTCCAAATTGTCAATAGGAGAGATTCTAGTGAAGACATTGAGTTATTGGACCAATTATTCCTCAAAAAATTATCTCTATCATAGCTTTTAGAACATGTATACAAGCATGATACAAAAATATTTAAATTAAATACTGACAGAGCAAAAATTTTTTAAAAGGAAATGAGACTAGCCATATTGTTGCTTCCAAGCAATATTTAAGATATTGTAGCACTACAAATATCTTAAACATTATACAAATCAAAATCAAATATATGCTTATATTTGAATACATCTTTTGTAGTCAACATGAATAATGGTTTGAAAAATGCTTTCATAGTGATGATATAAAAAAGATATATTAAAAAAACATTAAAATAATACCAATTATGCAATTATTATTGTCAAGATATTTCAAATAATACATTATCACTACAAATGAAGGAAAAAGTTTCCAAAACTAAATCTTTAAATTTTTTCCAGTAGGTCAATGAGAATGATTTATAGTCAATTTCTGTTGCATACTCTGGATGCAAAGAAGACATATTGCACAAAACACAAAGTATGGGGTTATACTGAGAGAGACAATGTTGCACAGCGAATCTCCTAAATTTCTTGCAAGGTCTTCAGACCTCTCCCACTCACCTACTTTTAGACAAAATCATTGCTATGTATTTTTATTATCCCAGGTGTTTGGATAAAGAAATGAGCGACTATAAATGAAAAAAATTAGAAAATTAGTGGGACAAACTGTAGAAGGGGGGGGGCAGCATTGATCAGTTAACTTTAAAGAATTAAATGCAGAAAAATATATCCCCCCCTCCTTTACTTCTAATACATGTGCTCCAAAGCTTTTCACCTCTGTAACACCTCAGAGGGCATTTAAATGTTAAAATAATCCCCCCCCCTTAAATTAAATTCATAGCTATATAGTTATCAAAAGTGGAGGAGAGGTCCACTTCAAGAAAGTAGGGGTCATATTCATATTCAGGGGATCATTTTACAAAAGATTCAGTAAGAATAGTTTAAGAGCAGTGTAATTTATAACTTAGATATGATTTTCAAATGAGTAAACTTAGATAAATGACCAATTTCAAAAGCTCTATGCATTACCTATTATTTTTAAGAATAGATTTTGTTATAATTTCTAATAAAATTCATACTTCATAAATAACTTTTGTTAATAACACTCTTTTAATCACTAAGTTTCTAAGAAAATTAACATTTTTACAGTTAATTAAATGTATTTATTCATGCCATGCTAAATTTGCGAAATGCAGTACAAAAACAAAACAAGAGAGAGAAAAAAAACATTTATGTGTGCCTATAAGAAACAATTCTCAAATCCATCCATTTTGCTCTTCCAAGTAAAAGCTTTATTAGAAATGTTCAGCTAATATAAGCTTTTGCAAAATTTTCCATTTTGTTCCATATATATTACCCCTCATATTCATTTAAACAAGATATTCCAATACTTTTTTGTCTCATTGAGCTCTTGCCATGTTTTTTGGTTTTGGGTAGACCCCTGCATACCTAACATTGAATTTTTGCTAATTTATCAATTTAAATGTCTTTTTGACAGATGGCACTACTACTTACTTAAAAAGAACTAAATTTCTAACTGTACAGCATTTAAAACTTAAGAAGCACATGTTAATGAATTAAATCAAAATTAATTAATTCGATGCATAAAATTACTGATCAACAAACATATATTTTTAATGAGAGGGAAATATCTGGTGTTTCAATAACAAATTTTCAGTATTTAATATCAATTTAGTCAGGTTTAACCCAAAATCCCCCCCCCCTTTTTTGTTTTTGAAATTGGCAAACTCAGTGAAACTCCCTCTCAATAGGAAAAGCAATTAAAAACTTTCTCACGATATTCCATCATTCACGACAAATAGTAGGTATGTCTTTTTAAAGCCAAAATTGCTGACATCTGTTTCTAAACTTTATTTTAAGATCGTTAGGGCCTATTCTGATCAGTTGCTATTGTAATATGACATTTTTTTTTCAATGTGACAATGAATTCATTATGTTCCATAGTATTAATATAAAAAAAAGAAAGCCTAGTTTTAAAATCTGAGTAAAGGGCAGTTAAATGTTGAATGTTGGTTAAAATGTCCTGACAGGTTGTGTGTAACAAATTGAGAAAATTCTCTATGTCCAATATTATACTTCTTTAATTTAATTTTGGAAATAAATGCTGAAGTGGTCCTTGTACTAATTAAATTTATGCTGTCACCTAGTAACCACAAATTAACCTCACTAAATTTAGTAAATAAATCAGTTAAAATACTAAAATCTGGTTTCCACTAAATGAAATTTTTTGAAGATTAAAGCCATGGGCTAATTTAATGAGAGCTATAGTTACAGAACCCCATTTACACCTCATAGACCCCCAAATTATATTTTTGTTAGCGTGGACCCCTTGAAGGTCGTCATAGCCCCCTGGGGGGTCTATATAGACCACTTGGGAATCACTGATTTAAACTATACAATAAAAAAATAAAGTTTATGATATTAATCCCCAAAAATATAAAGCACCATACAATGCATTTCCTTTACTGTATATTTTCGAATATAAGCATATCCTGTATGTCAAGAGTGCACTTTTTTAAAAAAAATTACAAAAAAAAAAAAAATAATAATTGAAACTTATATAAGCAAAATGGGAAAAATTCCTACATATCACTGCCAGCAGATGGAATATTTTCTAATAAAATAGCTGTAAGGTAAAATACAAGACACCAATGACCAGTTTTATTTCAGGATAACCCTACACAAAACCCTTAAATTTTTTCTCTTCATTTGTTTACTAGTCTTATTGTCTGCACCATATTTTGGTTGGTTTGGAAGATAAATGGGAAGATAAATTGGTATACAGCACATAATTGTTGACCTATGTTTCAGGCCCTAGAGGAAAAACTCAACATGAGATAAGTATATGCATTCAGATATCCCAATTAGTGAATGTGAATTTTATGAACTGTTTAAAAAAACTAATTCTGACACTGACTTTTTAAAGGGTTTATATGACTTTTAGAACAAATATTCCATTCATACCAAGCCAAAAGTTAAATGATTAAAATTGCATAAGCAGATGTACCAGAAAATGTAAAAAAAGTTCATTAACTATGTTTTTCTCCAAGATTAGTGTACCCATACAAAGGCTGAGCCCTTCACTTTAATAAAATTTCAAAAATTATCCCTTTATTCATGGAAATACATGGCAAATAAAAAAAAATGTAGAACATACAAATATCACAAAAGGAGAAATCATCAAATATACCTCAAGTACATTTGATACATTCACAACTGTATAAGCACAAAAATCAATTTCTATTGGCACAAGTGGCATCTAATAGTTGAACTCAAATATAATGGGGAGGGGGCAATATTATATACATACATATATATAATACATTTAAGTTGAGATAATAAGTTGAGATAATAATTTCCAGTACACTGGAAATTATTTACGTAGCAAAATTTATGTATGCATGTTACTAACTTTCTCAGAAAAAAAATGTCATTAAATAAATATTTAATAAATAGCAAAATATATATGCTTTACTTGATGCTATACTTAGTTTTTTTATGTGTAACATCTTTCCTTTCAGTTGCTGGTTTTTGTGGGAGTGATTTCGTGAAAAGAGACATAAGCGTACGCTATTTGTTTTGACCAATGAGAGCGCGTGATGGTGTACAGTGCATTGGGGTACAGCTCTAGTAGCCATCAAGCACTCAAGCGCTTAACTCTAAATTCACAATCAGTCTCTAAAATCTACTCCTTAATTGCAAGAATCTCTATATTAGAACAGTATGCTGCATCAATCTGAGCATGAAACGAAAATTCATATTAATCAAATTGAAGTTTCTCAAAGCATCATTCTCCGACAAATATTAAAAGCTTGATGGTTCATGAGGAATAAGGACCTCAGATCTGCAAGCAAAATGATGTCTATCAGACAATTTATCAAAAAATTTAACTAACTTCTTTCAAAAAATTGATAACTCTAATAATCCTTCGATCTTGGATATTAAAAAATATATCCCTGATCCTAATTTTAACGAACCCAATAATATTCTTTCGCATCCTCTCCAATTAAAATTCTTAATTAAATTCATTTTACTCTTCTCACCCAACTTATAAGCTTACTTTAACTCCCTCCACGGGCCTTCGTAGCCTACTGGTTATTGTAGCTGACTTGAAATGAATCGCCCAGTTCGATTCAAATTTACTTGAAATCACTTTAATTTTCCCTGGAAAATTATTTATCCAGATCAAATTTAAATTTACACGTTCTTTCCTATTTTTTCAAAAACTATTTTATTTTTTATTAGCTTTTAAAAAAGCTGTTCTTCTTATTTCAAATCTTTCCAATGTTTCTCTCATTTCTACAACGACTGAGTTCTAAGCTGCATTCTCATTGGTCAGGCCTCACCTCGCCCACCCACTGATCGAAATTTGTTTTCATTCTCAGCGCTTGCACCGTTTTTACAGATATTTTTCTAGAACTTACAACATTTTAGTATAGTTTTAAATTTTAATTTTTTACTCTCATATAAGTATAGTTTACTTTTTAAGTATTTTTTTTTATTAACAAAGGGGAAGAGTGAATTTATCACAGTCACTCAAAATCCTAAAGATAAGAGGCTATTGCTCGGAAGAACTAGATACTCTGGTCATCCACCCAATGATACGCTAAATCCACTTTGCACATACCAGCAAGTTTTAGACTTCAACCAGGATAAACTTGCAATTCTTATGCTCAATTGCCAAAGGGCTCACGAAACAGGTTTTGACGACATTATTTCATAAAAATGTTCATTACTCATGCTGTCAGAGATGTGGTTAGGTAATGACGAACGTGTTTCAGTACCTAACTTTGATTGCTGTGTACAGTTTAAACGACCGGGTAGCAGAGCAGCTGGTGTTATGATCTATTCCAAATAGAAAAACTCACATGATTCCTCATATGAACATTACTTATCGTCAAACAAGTTGACTGGAAATTGTTAGTAACGATATTGGGGGGCATATGTGCGGCAGAATACTTATTTGAAAATGGACAAACAGTGATTTCAGTGGTCGCATACATTTCTTGAAATCAAACTGTACAAAAATATTAAAGATTTCCTGCATTTTTTACTTTTACCATATACCAAAGGTGGTTCTCCTCTTTTAAAGAAAACTATCACTCGCTTCCCATGATTTTGAGGGGCGATTTTAACTTTAATTTCAGTTTGCCAAAATCTGAGCCACTCATAGCTTTTTTGAATGATGAATTCAAGCTCAAAATGAACACAAATCAAAATGTTTTGACAACTAACAGTGGTAATGTTATTAACGCTGTTTTTCAATGGTTTTTAAATACTTTGAAATCACAAGTATATGTGTCATATTTTAGTTATATATATGTCTACTGTCTCCGCTTTTCCCTAAATTGAACAAGAATAATTATTTTTGATTAAAAAATTGCATTAGTCCTTGTGTTAATTAAATAAAATTTTCATTAAAGATATAAATATTCAATAGAAAATTATTTCCAATCATACCCAATTCATTTTTTTTTCAGGATATAAGTTACTATTGTGTATTTACTAAGATAACATGTCAGATGTTACACATCATATACGACTACTGTGTAAGGCCAGTTTCTTTTTTTATTATTATTATTATTCATTATTATTAAACTAAACTCGGAGTAAAAGTCCATGACAGGCCAAGGCCTACTGTGCCCATCTCAATCCTCGTGGGCACTGAGATTCATGAGCAGATACACCGGTCAGTTGGTCAATCTGACTTGAAATCCCCAGTTTTTAGTTCCCATGTAAGTTTGGTACTTATTTATCAACCCATTGGAAGGATGAAAGGTTGAGTAGACCTTGTCCAGTCCGGGGTTTGAACACCGAAACTGTGAGATGGAAGCGTGATATGTTTCCACTTGGCCACCAGGCATCCATTACTATACACAACCTATATTTTGATTCATCAACTAACTCTGTATTTGTGTAGTTTAATTATTTGATGTTTATTATATTTATTGTAAAGTTTATAATTCAAGTATGCATGCACGTAAAAAAGATTATTGCTATTCGGAGATAAGGGCCTCCGCTGCTCAACATCCCACATAAATGAATCACTTTCAGTTACTCCCTTAAGTATCAATTTATGTAAGCTATAATAAAATTGATCCAGAAGTGTTTATCATTGAAATAAGATCTATGTCTGAATATATGTATGTAAGCAAATTAATCAGAAGCATTCTTAAATCAAGAATGCTTCTGAATGTATCAAAAATGAAATCAAATTCTTGAATAATCACACACTAGCCATCATTAGAACAATTAAAATCTGAATAACATGTATATATGTCTGAATAACAGGAAATCATCAGTATTATTTTGTTTCTCTTATGACATATAGAGAAGTTAGATGTGTTAATTTTTTTTTATCTTTCAATATTAAGAAGCTCTAAAACATGTATATGTTCCAAAACAATTTTTACAAATAGTTATACATAACTAATCATTAATATTAAATTTGATTCATTAGTCTATTGTATATATGAATATGAAAAATAACTTTGTTTAAAAAAAAGACTTAGCATATAACATCAGCTCAAATATCCTTCAAATATAACTAAATATTAACAGGTATAGTTGGCTAGATTGAATGGAAAGACAATCTCCAAACAAATATAACAAGAGAAACTTATAATATGTAACTGTATATCCAGACAAAAATAATTCAAAAAGATTTAAAAGAAATAAAAATTTATATAAAAATAATAACTAAAAATAATTTACTTTTATCAACAGCATATTCATCAAAGTTGGTTACACCATGTTCTCTCAAAAGCTTTTCGTCAATGTAAAATTTCCCTGTAGATTTACCAGTAAGTATTGCATATGCTGCATCTGCCATTATGGTTGGTTTTCTGCAATTTTTTGTTATATCCTTTCCCCCTAACATCTCCATAGCTGCTGTTGCAATGGCTGAAAAAGGAAATTCAGATACACACATGTCACTCTTAAATTCATTAAGATTGTAACATTTTCATCACTTATGAGCTCTGAAGAACATATGTTTTATCAACTACAAATGCAAGGAAAAACACAAAATATTTAATTAACCAAATAAAACCAGATACCTAGCAAATTAAGGTTGAAATTCAGGTTTTGGAATTGAATTGATAAATAAGCTTTATGGTACCTAATCTATACTTTTGCATTTGCTATGAAATCCACCATCAGATTTTCTTCTTAAATATAAAAAGAATGGAAAATACATAATCACAATACTAAATGAATAAAAAATAATTGAGTCTTAAATATAAAATGTCATATTTAAAACATAAATATGAAAAAGAAAACATACAAGAAGTTCTAAAGAAGATCATATTGAGACTTCTGGTTTGTCATTGTAGAGAAATTATAAGAATAAGAGCTGAATACTATCAATATTTTCTAAACAGCAATATAAAAATAAATAAAGCATGATAAATTACTTTGAGTATGTAGGTTAATTCTATTATATTACATATAGTTACATAATTTAGGATAAGTAAAAACAGTTTTTAAAATGAAACTTCCATATCAAATACAATCAAAACAATATAAGTTTATAAAAGGAATAAATTAGTGAAGCCAATCATTACTTTACACAGAAATGTTTAAAAAAATAGTGCCATTTTAATTAAAAAGTAAATTTTCGTCCTCCAGAGTTAGATTAATAATTAGTATAAACACTGTAAACTTATAGATTCAATTTGCACAAACATATTTACATTAAACAAATAATGCTTAGTTAACAAACATATTATTCTGATAATAACTTATATGGTTACTAAGTACCTTACTGAGACCTGAGTTGTTTAACATTGAAACATCTTTTGTCAATAACTTTTGAAAGTTATATATAACTCATACATATGGACATTTTTAAGCCAAAGTTTTTATTAATATAACAAAGCAAATAAATAAATAATAAACACAAAACTATAAAAAACAATTTGACACTCAGTTTTACGATGAATATTCAAAAGATAATTACAACTGAAGAATATTTATATTCAAAATTTGAGAAAATGCAGAAAACAATTAGTAAAAAATGTCCTATTCAACAAAAATGAGAAAGACAAATTAATTTAATAACAGAATAATGTTGATATAAAATATGAAAAATTTAAATAATTAAAACACTGATAATTTTTATTACAGGCACTTCAACAACGTACAATTTTATTCAGGAATGAAACCTATTATTGGTACAAAGAAACTTCAGAGATTATTTCATAGGAAATACTTAAACGGCAAACTATTATAAATACCATCAAACTATTATAAATGTTATTAAAAAAAGGAAATTATTAGAATCCTTTTAACAGGTTATATTAGCTTTAAACAAAATCTTGGGACATTTTCAGGACTAAAGGAACTAAACATTGGAGTGAATTTAATTTATCAGATAAAAATGCTCATGAAAGTTTTGGTATGAAATTAATATTTTTAGAAACGTTTTAACATTCCACATACTTTATTCCTGTATTTCGACCTATTCACCAGTAAACTATTTCTGGACGTAAAATTTACAAAAATTTTGTCAGCGAAAGCATAGAAAGTATTTACAATTCAAAATGAGACAAGAAATTAAATCAAAGTATTAAATAAAAGAACAAAAAAAAGTTTTCCTTTAATGAGGTTACAGTACTCATATCATACAATAGAAATGTAACAAAAATAGATTCATAACATGTATTCTCAACTTAGAAAAAAAAAACTTTTTCAAAGCATTTTGTCATAATTATCATTTAAGTGAAGCACTTTGTAAAACATCTTTGATTTAATATAAATTGTTTCTAAGGAAATAATTCCAAAACAAATATCAAAAAAGAAAAAAAAACTACGGTAGGAAGGATGTTGAAAAAACCAGTTTGCATACAGCAATTCTTACTCCTACAAGCCTCAAATAGCTAAAGAGAGGAATAACAGCATTTAGTATCTAACGCATAATGTAACTCTTTAAGTTGTTGAATGTACAATATGGAGCAGGGTTGCAGAACAAGATGTTGGTGGTTAAAATCAGACAAGCCAAAGTCAAAAGCATGCACAGCACACATAGATAGTTCATAAATAAATTTATGATCATTTATCTAATAATTATGTGGATTGATCTAGTGCAACAATTACATAATGGGCTGTTAGTAATAGAATTAAATACATGATTTACAATAAAAGAATAACAATTACAATAAAGAATGTTTTTTCTTTTAAAAAATGTAATACCAATTCATCCATTTAAGGAAGCAAATGGTAAGATTTATACAAATATGTTTTATTCAATGGTTCTCAATTTTTTTGGCTGCCTCCTATGTATATGTATTAAACACACACACACTTTGTGCTCAAAATATCCCAAAAAGCTAACCATTGAATTTTTTAAGAAAAAAAAATCATGTAGTCATTTTAAAATGTTACTCCTACGAGAATTGACGTACACACGAAATTTGATTAACAAGTATGTCAAACTATTTATAACAAAAGTTGGTACAGTTTTGTGATAACATGACCGATATTTATAAAATATGTTTTTGTATGAATAACGACTTATTTAAAATTCCTTAAATGTATAAATTCTAAATTCAATTATTTTTTTTAAAAAAATAAGTATTGCTTTGATTTAAAAATGTATATGACCTTTTGTTACATGCATTAATAGAAATTGTTAGAAAAATATCAAAGCATTTGGTATAATAAAAATAAAAGACTTAGCATTTTAAATTCGATAAACTAATTTTTTTCTTTCTGAGAAATCAATTTAAAAGTTTTATTTGTCATGGGGATGTAAAGGAATATGAACATAAAAGTTATCATAACTCTAGATCTCTTTTTAATTTAAGAGATTTCAAATTTTGCGAGATTACAGAATATTATATAAAAAATAATATAGGCTGAAGTATTCTAATTTGATTTTTTGACTGATTTTTGTGAATTGAATCATATATACTGAGTCCTCTTAATCTTCCCCTTATAGTAGTTTTCAGTATGACACTTTTAGAACTTAATGTTTGATAGGAAAAAAAATATCTTTTAATATTAAATCTTTATCAGCATTATTGCCTAAAATATATATGAAGAAAGATTTAACTGCAAAATTAAAACAATCTACGCAGTGTTTCCTCTATTAACTTATTGTCTACCTATAAAACTTTTTTTCACAAAATAGTATAATTAAACAATTCTGTATTTGCATGATACTTATTCATAAAATTATATATGCACTGTATCAACCATTTGTAACTGTTTTTTAGATCAATTTAATGAGAATGAAGGCAAGAAAAAGTTCACAATGTAACATCTAAGTTTGCAGACAAGTCACAATGATAAATCATTAAGCTTCAAAGGCTATATACCTGTTTTGGGCCAAAGAGCATTTACACAAATATTGTCAGATTTAAGTTCATCTGCCATTCCAAGTACACACATAGACATTCCAAACTTTGCCATGGTATAAGCTACAAAATAAAAATAAACGTGTGTTGAATAATATTGTATAAGAGTAATATCTACTATAAGAGCAAATATGACTTAACAAAACTTGATGAGCATCTTTGTTCACAATGTATGGTTCAAGATTCTTAAAATGAAAACAAATGCAATAAAATCTACAAATTGTGACAAATTAATTTCTCATAAAAAATACAACAAATAAACAATAAATTTTAAAAAATCTAAATTTTAAAAAGTATGAAGCAAAATATTTATCTAACCAAATTATAGGAAATTTTAAATCTAACAATAGTATATTTTTAATATAATATTCATACCAGCAAAAGATATTTTGAAATAAAATTATCAATACTTCAGCCCTAAAAAGATTAAAAAATTTTTTATTCATGATTATCTAGAAATGCCTATTTCCTCCTTTAGTGCTTTAATAAGCATAAAAAAAATAAATTAGTGTATTGTATCTTAAGTTAATCCTCAAAATTTCTTAAAGATATCTTAATAGTATAAATACTTAATTTATTGAAACACCAAGAATAAAAATATCCATCTCAATACATGGAAATTAATTTTTTAATACCATGATTATATTTTATACTGTGATTAGATGTAAAAGTTTCACTCAATACCACAAAAATAATAAAACAAGACTTCTATCATCGATAAATTTTTTTACAAAAATATTCATTTTATTACTTATTTTTATGCAGATAATTAACAAATTAAAAAACACAAAAACTAAAAAATTTTGTGTTAAAAATTTAGTTTGTTAATTCATAGTTTATTTATATTATAAAATTAATATTATATTCATAAAATAAATCATGAAACATAATTATAATGAAAGAAATATCTTCTCCATTGTTTACATGCTTCTCTATTTTATTCAGCGATCAAGTAGTGGAAAATATTTGCACTTCTGAAATAGTGATAGAAATATTTTTATCTACAGGGATAGATGATTAATAATCTACTAGCTGCATGGCCCGGCGTTGCACAGGCTTTCTCTTTCCCTCATGATGCCAGCAATTCTGTGTGTGTGTTTGTACACATGCAATGCGAGTGATTTCTAAGATTATTTCATTCAATTTCCCTTTTTCAAAATTTATTCCACTTATTTTCGATTTACGAAAGGTTTTTTTCCCTCTCTCTAGCCTGGCATAACACGATTTTTTTAGTGTAAAATTATTGTTCTCCCTTCCCCTCACAGATAAGATATAGCTTCAATTTTCGAAGTATGACTTATAAAAACAATATTGCATTAGTTAAAAAATTATTAATGTGAAGCAATAAAAAGAAACCGATTATCATATACTAAGAGTAAAACAAAAAAAAACTTTAGTTTTTTTTAATAGTTAGTTTCTAAGAATCTAAAATAATAAAATAAATTTCAGATTTTCATGAATCAATCAATCATTACATATAATTACGTTAAAAATGCCTCTGAAACGTATTTTTATCGAAAATAATAGACGATGTACTTTTTAATTAACAAAGAATTCATTTAGTAATGAAATAATAGAAATAATCCTTTAAAAAAACATATATATTAACTAAAATTCATTTTCTATAAGTAATAAATAAAAGAACAATTTACAGATAGCTATTGAAACGATTGCTCTTTAATGCTTGTTAAAAACCTTTAATTTCACAGAATTTATTATTTTAAGTACTTATATTAACTCCAATTGGATGGTAGTTAGTATAGTAATGAATGCATATGAGTTTCACATTTTTAAAGAGGCCAGTGTCTCTGTTTTTGTGCATTGAAAAAAGTGTCCCAAGGTACAAAGGTTCCCCCTACTGTACACAACTTTAAGAAGCAGGTTTTCCTGAAAAAGGAGAATATTTGGCTTTTAAGGACTTTTTGAATCACAGACATCACCACCATTCAGATTAATGGTTTATAAATTTCCTACTTCAAAGTAACATGAGGTTATTGATGATGGACCTTATAATCTTGAACTCTGGTCAAGGGCACTATTAGGCTGGTACTTCTCCAAACTTTTAACATCACAATATTGTGAAGATTTTCAGCCTAAACAGATTTGTAATGCATCAGCCTATCTACATATCTACATCTGCGAGATGAAAATGACCGTCTTTTTTTATCATGCAATGCTCCAATCCACATGTCTCCAAAGATAATGTTTAGTTCAGATAGAATTATTTTTGCTCTCCACCAGATCTGGCTTCCTATGATTTTGTATTATTTTCAGAACTAAAAATGAGAAGATATATTTTGCAATAGTGCCACTTACATATAATGAAAATCACAGATGGTCCTAAACAGCTGTTGTACGAATGACTTCACGTATCATTTCCAGAGTTATAAAAGGTGATGGGATTTGAGTATAAGTTCAAAAGGCAACTATTTTGAAGATGACAAAATTATAGGCAAGTTAAAATAAAACTATCCGTCATGCACAGAAACTTTTCAACAGATTCTTGTACTACACTTGTCTCTTCGCAAGCTCAGCAAAAGACTGAAATTTACAAAGACACCATTGATGACAATTTATAGCATCAATAAACAAAATAAGAAAAAAAAGGCAGTGTAACTAAAAGTCACGTCTCGGAGAACATTTTCTCAAATCTATAACTTCCAAAGGTTAAGCATATATCTAAAAAATTCTGACAGTAATAAGTTTGCAGTTATACTGTATTTTTAACTAAACACAAATAAATTATATTCTTTTACATGAAATTTCCTTCTAAAATCAGAATTAAAAATGAAGATTTTTATTCAGAAAAATATATTGAAAAATAAAGAGTTCTGATTTTTCTTTTTGTTCATGTGAATATTGCCTTTTTTTTTGTTTAAAAATTAAAATGAAATTACATTTATATTATACATTTAATAAAAATCCATATTATGTATATTTAGTTTTGAAAAATTGTATAAAAATTTATATTTTATGCATTTGTGCTGATATTTACCAACATGAGTTTTAAACCAGCGTGGCTCCATAAGCAAAGGTGGACTTATATTTAATATGTGAGCATTTGAAGATTTCTTTAGATGAGGTATGCAAAGTTTAGAACTGAAATATAAAAACAGATATCTTAAAAGTACATATGTTCTAGAAATGCATAACTTAAAAAAGGAATTTAATTTTAACAAATACAAAATCTCAGTGTGACACAAATCCTACAGGTAGTCACTTTGATTTATACTAAAAAGTATAAAAGCAATGGAAGGGAGGATTAAAATGGACTGAAATTTAAACTTGTGAGGAAAAAAATATACTATACAACAATGGTAATACTATATTAGAATAAAATCTGTGCATAACATACATTGAGAATTCAGAAAATGTTAATATATTTATTATTAGATAATATAGCAGAAATTACTAATGGAAGATACAAATACATATCATACAGAATATATGCTGGTTATTTTTTTTAAAAAAAAAAGATACTGTATTTTATTAAAAAAATACTCATAATAATCAGAAATTAAAAACAATATTTAATACAATTCATCTTGTAGGCAAAATTAAGATATTTATTATACACATGCAAATATCAATAATGTTTTAGTAATGAATGCAATATAATACATTTGTTCCATAGGCATCACATAATGATTTTTCAATTAATATTATTCTCATTGAAGACTTTTTATTAAGAATAAATTTATAGGTTATCATATAAATGATACCCTGAAGAATAGTATTTACATCATTCAGAATATTTTTATTCATTAATTGCTTAACTGAATAAGTTTCTATATATAATCATTCAATACTTTACTGTTAAGAAAAATACTCCTAAAATAGTTATTCTATAATAGAAACTTGCAAAAATTAATGTTTATTTCAATATAAATAAATAATCAAATTTGCTTTAGTAGGAAGTTCACAGAAACTTAAATAGAAATTTGGGCATATTATAAGAAACACGCAAGATCATTTCTATAATTTTCACTGATGTCATTAAACTAAATTGTTCATTTAAAAAAAAACTTTTAAAATCTAGTTTCAACTTAATTTTGACAGCTTAAACAATGTTCCATAACAATTTATTGAGGAATGAAGATAATTTACAAAACAGTAAATTACTTATGGACACTCAACACATTAATCAAGGAAAGAGAAATTAGCATATTCAATTAGCATTTATTTACATATTCAATTAGTAATATACAAATAAATGAAATGTAGACTTCAAACAATAGTTAATATGATAAAAAAATCATACTACTCAAAATATTCTAATAAAATTGTTATTTCTACACTTCTATGTTAAACAAAAAATTTAGTAAAAAAAGATAAATTCATATATTTTTTTAAGTATCCTTCTCTTTTACATTTTAAATTTATTGCAATGCAGCATGTAAATCACTTAATTTTAAGAATTAAAAAGCATTAATATAATAACACAAACTACAATATTAAAATTGTAAAGACTAAAGCAAGGAACATTTTTCCTTATAAATGAATAAAAATTTTACCAAAGCTCTAAGACTTATATGTTGGCCAGAAATAGAAAGCCACTTGCACTCAATACAACAAAACTTAATTACAATATTAATCAAAACATATAACTTATCAGTATAATACTTACACTAAGAATGTTCCTCTTGTATTTACTGAATGCATTAGATCATAACGTTTCATTGCTGTGTCTAATGTTCCAGTAAGGCTTATTGCACTAGCGTTGTTGACTACTATATCAATACCACCAAATTTTTTGACAGCAGCATCAACAGCATTTTGTACTTGTTCTTCATCTCGAACATCAACAATACAAGGCAAACAGCTTCCCCCAACTGCTTCAACTGTGTGTAAAGTAATTAATCAAGTTTTCAGACAAGCTTTATTTCACTTCAATTCTATAGTTTCTAGACTATAGAAAACACAGTATAAATATATTTATTATTTCTACATCATGACTAATATATAATCAAAACTATTTTTAATACTTATGTGCTAATGTCACTGAAGAAAAATTTGTGCTGCACAAATCACGCCTTGATATCAAAACAAGATTCATAAAGAAAAAAAACAATCAAATTTTGGTGAAAAATGGTACAATTTGTATGGTGCAAATTTGGCTACAGCAATGTTAACATGCAAGTACCTTATTTTTGTTTCATTTATAAAGTAGTATTAAAAGCATTGAGCATAAATTAACTTCTTTGTGGGAAGTTTTGTTAAACTAAATAGAATCAGCTAACAATTAATGATTTTCCAATTGGTTAAAGTACAAAAATTTATTTACAAACTGAAACATACATAAAAACTAAATAACAAAACTTCACTATGCAAATTAATACTTTAACAATTTAGTAAATATTCAATTTTTAAAATATTAAAGAAAATTAGTGTAATAAGTACATGAATAAAATTGTAAAAAATTAGGACTTCCATATTATTCAATAAAAGAAACAAGTTTAAAAGATAATTCTAATAATCCTCATATGTTGTCATTCAATCCATTGTCACTGTTTATTTTTACTATGAGTTTATAAAAAGAACATATGCATATTTAGCTTTAAATTGCTCTTTAAAAAGTGTTAACTAAATATTTCATTATGATATATAATAAAGAATTAATCAGTATGGCTTCTGAAATAAATTATTCATAATTCAATTGCTAAAAAAAAGTATTCAGTGGTACTTCCTTCCTTAGTGGCTCGACAGCCCAGAGTGGGTCAACGCCTTCTTCCTGCTAGTGCATTATCCCATTCTTAGTTCTCAAAAAACTAGATCTTTATCAAGCCCATCAATCCATCTAAGATTTGGCCTGCCCTTTCTTCGTGTGTCCATTGATTGGGCACACTGCACTTTTTTAGTGATGCAGTCATCGTCCATTCTGAGAACATGACCTGCCCACTTATTTGTTGTATTTTGATGAAGTTAATGTCAGATTCTTTATATGATTGATAGAGCTTGAAATTTGATCCACGCCACGTTCCATTTCCCTGAATTCCTCTAAAAATAAGTCTTAAAATCTTCCTTTCATAGATACTAATCATGTTCTCATCTGCTCAAAGCATGGACCAAGTTTCATATGTATAAGTTAATACTGATATTCAGTGATATTAATACTAATTAAATAAATCTGTGTTTAATATCTATGCAGTTAGAAAGTAATCAAGTGCTCTGTCATTAAAGCTTTTTAAAAATTCAAAAAGTGGTGCTAATTGATTTGGCATGTAAAGGCATCCATGCTTATGAATTTATTTACTCTTTCAAATATGTATTAATCCTTATTTACTTTTAAAGTTAAATACATCAAGGACATTGCAAAGAGAAGAACAATACAGAATTAAATTATTTGAAAGATAAAGATCATACACAAAATTCTCATGCACCTTTTCTGCTAATTTCTATGTATACCTTAACTTGATCAAAAACTTTCAAAGCATACAGTAAAAAATAGGACATCAGCATATTTTTTAAGACTCAGAGAAACTGTACCATCAATATGCATGTTTGATTTTACTATTTTATTGATAACTAACCGTTACCCACCCGCTTCACTGGGTATTTCACGATGTTGTATATATGTATACTGTTTACATATGTATTAATTATTGATATCTAGCATTAAGAATTCGATTGTATTGAAAAATATATTTATAGTTGTTACGCTCTCGCCCCTTGATATAAAAAGAACATAAATTATAATATCTAATTTCTATTTATATCTAAAATATAAGGAGAAAGATTTTTTTTTGCTCACTTAACCTAATAATCAAGTGGATTTCCACCAAAGCAACTTTCAGTGGATCTCTACTCCATAAAATAAACATGTGTGCTAAATTTCAAGTCTAAATCTAACAGAGCAAAAACGGAATTTTTATCATCAATACCTTGTTCAGAGCACTCTTAGCGGATTCCAATTCAACAAAAGAAGCATGCAAACCAAATTTTATTATAGTAGTCTTAGCAGTTCGAAAACGGGAATTTTGTCTACCAATATGCCCAATAACTCTCCCCGCTTCCCCCTGGAGTTGATTTCTGTAAAATCCATTCTTAGTGGAACTCTATTCAACTAAAAAAAAGTGCTCAACAAATTTCAAGTAAATGAGTTAAATTCAAAAACAGGAATTTTTCTATAACACGCCTTAATCCCTCGCAACCCCACTCCTTTGGGGGTCCGTTTTCGCAAAAATCTTTGTAAAAGGAACTTTATTCCATGAACGGAACATACATTTTAATTTTCAAGAAGGTGTTTCTATTAGTTGAAAAGTGGAAATATTTATCTATTACGCCCCTTAATCCCCCTCAGTGACCCTAGGAAATCAATTTTTCTCAAAACTATTTTGTAGCGGATCTCTACACCATGAAAGGAATTCGCTTACCAAATTTTAAAACTGTACGTCTAATAGTTTAAAAATGAAAATAATTATCTATAACGTCCCTTAAGCCCCCGCAACGCCACTTAGGAAACGATTTTCACAAAACCCATCTTGTAGCGGATCTCTACTTAATGAATGGAATCAGCTCACTAAATTTCAAGATTTCACGTCTAATAGTTTAAAAAAGGAGTTAATTGCCTATAACCCCCCTTAATTCTCCACAATGCCACTTGGGGTCGATTTTCACAAAACCTATTCTGTAGGGGATCTTTACTCTATGAAAGGAATCCGCTTATCAAATTTCAAGACTGTACATCTAATAGGTTAAAAATGGAAATAATTATGTATAACGCCCCTTAAGCGCCCTCAACGCCCCTTGGAGGTCGATTTTTGTAAAAATCATTATGTAGGGAATCTGTACTTTATGAAAGAAATCTGTGTACCAAGTTTCATGACTGTACATCTAATAGTTTAGTAATGGAAATAATTATAATGCCCCTTAAGCCCCCGTAATGCCCCTTGGGGTTCGAACTTTGCAAAATCCGTTCTTAGCTGACGTCTACTCCATGAAGGGAACCTACCTACCAAATTTCAAGTCTGTAGGTTTAATAGTTCCGGAGATATTGTGATTAGTCAGTGAGTGAGTCAGTCGGACAGTGAGTGAGTCGCTTTTCTCCTTTATATATATAGATGTTGTATTTTACTAAGTTATCTTTAAAACATTTTCCCCCCTATAAAACAAACATATCCAATTATTTTTCTCATATTAACACAGTTAAACATAATCAACTTCACATGTTATAATGAAAAATGGCACACTAAGGAAGAAGATATTTTGAAATTTTAAGGACATAAAGGGTTCCTTTCGCAAATAGCAAAATGCTAGAACAAAAGCACTTGACTGACCCTAGAAGGGATTCCTTTTCATCCTAGTTGTCTAACGCAGTGTTCCGCTGGTAAGTGAATGTGAAATTTTATGGCGCAAGACCCAAATCTGGCTATACTGCGCCAAACATTTGTGAAAATCTGTAATCTAGACGTGCAGTGTTTCATAACCCCAGTCCGCGGATCAAATGATACCGGGCCATTAAATTAAGAAACATTAAATTATTTAATGTGGTATGTTTTTCTTGGATTTGAGCTACTTTTTATGAAAATCACTTTATATTCCTTGTTAAATCACTTTATATTCATTTTTTGGTGTAGCAATATTTTATTCTAATGTCACGATTAAATACAATTGAATTGAAATCATTAAATCAAAACAGTCTAAGATATAAACAATCAACGCTTTCACCTCAGTGGGCTGCGGTAAAATTAACAAATGTTGACTGGTCCGCAGAGATAAAATCTTGCGGAACACTGGTCTTACACATGAGGTGAAACCCACTACCTAATGGAACACTCATAAAAAATTCAATTATTTTCCCAAAAAGAGCATATCTGCCAGTTGATTACTCATGTGAAAGTGATTAGAATCAGACAACTGCAACACATAAATTGTGATAGAAGTAATCTTTTGACCTTGAATATACTGAAAATATATTCGAGGAGTGGGATCCATAACATTTCCAAACATTCAGCAATCAATCTTTTTCTGGGATAGAAATCTAATATCTATCTTGATACAACTTTTTATTTTCACCTGAAATATCTTAATTTTTTTTTAATCATTATTTTCATTTTTTCCACATTCAATTTTTCCTACCCTGTCTTTTCTTTCAGACATTACTAAATTCCTTATATTCTATTTCTTTAATTCCTGGTAGTCGTATTTTTCCAATTTGTTTTCCACAAAGAAGCAAGTACATGTTTGCTTATTATATCTTTTTGCTTCTTTTAAAATTAATGTAATTTAATTCTTCTGTCAGGAATAAGCAATTCATCCAAATTATTTTTATGTTGAGTTCTTAGTGATAGGTCACCATCTTGGATTGTAAACTGTTGGTACCAAAATCTTATTTGGCTAGCTTCAAAACCATGCCAAAAAGAAGTTTGGCATGCAGCATACTGATAACAAATTAGTTCAAAACAATTTCATTAAGTTACCAATATTTTGATAGTAAATCTAACTTAGAATTTTAAAACATGAAAATAAATTGATTTATAGAACAAAAAATTTTATATAGTGCAAATATATATACAAGAAAATCACATAAAGAATGAAAAAACTTTAAAATAACTAAAATTTAATGTATGTTTCTAGACTGTTTAAAGTCTGAAGTATCATTACAATACAAAACTTAATTATAATCATTTTTATTGAAGGTTACATTGAGCTAAATTAATATCCAGGGTATGCAAAATAGAAGAAAAACATATCAAGAAATGTTGTCATTTATGAATTAAGATTACATAACTAAAATTTCACATGCCTTCCTGAGCAGCAGAATGCACAGTTCCTTCTAATTTTGGATGAGGAGTATTAGTTTTTGCAGCTATTACAACATTAGCACCATCTCTGGCAGCTCTTATGGCTATGGCTTTTCCTATTCCTCGACTTGCACCTGTGATAAACAGTGTTTTTCCAGCTAATGACCTACATAAACCATGAAAGTTACTCCAAAAGATAATTTCATCAAACAATATTTCATGCAACAAAATATATATTATGTAATACAATAGAAATTACAATAAAAAATAACTTATTCAATTTAACCTTGGTAATTATTTTTTTGTATCCATAAAAACGATTGCATAGATGTATTCAAAAGTAAACTAAAATATTAAGAAAAGCTAGCATTTTCAACTACAGGTTTTAATTTTTGTAAGAAAATAATTATAACATCTTATTTGGACCAAAACAGATTATAAGAAAAGAATTCATTAAAATAAAACATTTGCATCAAAATAACTAGGTTTAAAAGACCCAATATGTTTGTTGTACAGCTAATAATCAAAACTAATCTTATTAAAGAGCTAACAAGTATATAATGAAAAATTTTGTACATTAATAAAAAAAATAGTAATATTTGTAATTATTAACAAAAATAACAGCTACAAATTATTTGCAGCTATTTATTCAATCAGGCTAAAAAATTAGAAAGTCAATATAATAAAGTTATCACAAAATAAATTTTAATGAAATACATAATCAACAGATGAATAGAAAACAAATAAGGAAAAACAGTAAAATAAGAAATTTCATATATTTGTATTACATGACTACTAGCAGCAGCTTTAAAATATACAACCTAGTATAATAATTTTTACTGTCTTCAATCAATTACGGTGATTGCAATGTAATACAAATTTTAAATATAAACGACCAAAACCGAGTTACTTAAACTCAACAAGACATCTAACAAAACTGTACCGAAGTGTGATAATCGGTATTGTCTTCATAAATTTTCTAGCACTATCAAGGAAAATGAATACACGGAAATTATGATAATTCAGAAATACATTTCAAAACAATACTACAATCTATTTAGGTTTGAAGATTAATTTTTAGTTCACATCTACTGTTTTATTGGAGGAGCTATTCAGTAAATCAAAGAGATAATCAAGTACATTAAAATAAAATTCTTTTGCAGAAAACATTAGTATTGACATAAGTAAGCCATCACACAACACATGTATCAATAAAAGTTGAAATAACTTTTTGTTTCGAAGCAGTTAATGATTGTTTTAAAAAAAGAAGTTCAATAGTAACAAAGCAAAAAAAAAATTACATGCTCATTTTTTCACAAATATAAAACTGCCCAACTTAGAAAACACTTTCAAATTTGACAAGAGAAACACCTCAGCGTAAATATGATAATAAATAAATTCACAGTTCAGATGCTGAAAAAGTGGAATTATGATTGATCCAAGATATAACACACAGTAATAAATAGATATCGATGCACGAATTATGATTGACTGTAGTTACAGTTAAATAGATACGGAAAAAAAGTGGGAAATAGCAACTTTTTGCAAAAGTAATTCACTGAGAAATGTAACTCAAAATCTTTATATATGGAATAATTTTGATAGGGTAACTAGTATCTGAAAATCTGGGAGCTTAATAACAATACTAGTTATTATGATGAATGATTATATTGCTCCACGCACTGTTTCCTTATTTAATGCTAAATATATTTTATAAAAGGTACTATATAAACGATAAACCTATTTAAATATTTCTGATGAAGCATTCTTTTAAAGTTTTGATAAATTTCGAAACATATTTTCCTGCACAAAAGACCAATGCATGTAAAATCAATATCATGACTGAGAGAATAGTAGTTTTAAACCATGGTCAAGTGACGGGGACGAAATCTAAAATGGCACACTTATCTTCAAACGTCCACATTACGCCAAAGTGAAGACTGAACCTTGACTGATTTAATTTACATGAGCACCTTTTTTTTTCACATTGCAAATCTTCTGTGGCATTATAACTAGAATTCACGATACAAAAACTTTAAACGCAAAAAAATTGAACCATTACCACTCGGCTTCCGTGGGCACAAAAACCTGAAACCTATTGAAATAGATATAATCATAAAATCGTTGTTTATGCGAGAATTCTTAACTTTGAATTTTTGTTCATTAGTGTGTCCATGAAAAAAAAAAACCCTATGCAATTGTTCCTTCGCGAAGGGATGCTTGTGTAACTTGCTTTAATTCTAAAAAGGAAACAACCATTTCATATCCCCCATTTTCCCAAAGTTTCTTTTTTTCATCTATAACGTGTAAGAATTCAATGAAATTTCTTCGTAAGGTAAAGAAAGTTTCACTTCCGTACTTAGCAAATCAATGAAAAATTTAATTCATCAATGCAATTCGAATATTAAGAGCAAATGCTGATTGTTATTATTCAACGTCCATGCCTGGCTTCTTGACCATTTGACGCTGAGCCTCCCATTACCGACTGACGATGTCATCAGCCGGGTATTCAACGAGTCCAGTGCATTGGAGAAGGTGGTCACTGTTCAATACTCAAATTCAGAACTCATTTTCACGATAAACTGAGTGCGAAATAAATGATGTGGCTACGAGTGTTTCTCAATTTAAATAAAACATTTATTAAGTATTTACAAGGATGCATAAAAAAGTTTAAATACTATCGCGCACACTCATAGTCGTCTGCTCCCTCCAAACGCATCTAGAGGAATTCTCTCTGCCTCTCCTTTCGGAGCGCTTTTCCTCCCCCTGTCACCACTCCAGTAAAGAGAAACTACGCGCTCACCGCTCCTCGGATCAAACACCTCTTCGCTCCTTGGTGCTTTCACAACAGACTCCATCCATTCTGGCACTGCCGCAGAGTGGGCAGTGCCAGAAGCAGCCTCGTTAGCAGCCTCTCCAAGCCTGTTGAGGTATACTCCCAAAAAGTCATATCCGGTAGTTAAGAAAAAGCGGGCAACAGCCTCGGCTCTCTCTAGGTGCTTCGGGATTGGGCCCACAGTGGCCAGAGTTTCCCATGGCTTTCCAAAACTCTTCATTCTTGTAAACTTCATTTATTTTGTAAGAATGTCGTTTCAAACTAGTCACTTTTAAAAATTCTCACAAATATAAAATTTAGCAAAAGTTTATTTTTATACTCATCACACCTCTAAAAAAATTTTTTTAGCAGTTTGAATATACATACATACATTCAAACTTTGTTTTGCTACACTAAATTATTTCACTTAAACTCAGGTTCTATAAATAAAATCTCCAACCCAGTGTTTCATAAAATTAAAAAGAAATGCTACAAGTTACAGTTATAGAATTACTTAACTGTAATTGAATGGGGTGGTGAAGAGAGGGTCAGTGAAGTAACGGGGAACAACAAAACGTCCCTGTAAAGTTGGCGTCATCACTCGCGCGAAAAAAACGTCCTAAAGTTTTCGGGCAGGCTATCTGACATTATGTTTTTATTTAAAATTCGTATACTAATGTTAAAAAAAGAAGAAAAGTAGCTAATACAATATGTTTATTATATTTGTCACACGAAAACAAATTTGTGTTTTTCTGTTTTTATAAGAAAATTGAGTACATTGTTTATACACTACTTAAGTGCGATGTTTTCACTGGATTTTAGTTTTTTTTTTTTTTTAAATCTGTATCCTTTAAAACTAAACATGTAGAAGTGAACTTCTATATTTTTTAAATTCAAAAATTTTGGAATTTCTTTTTTAATTTCTCTTATTGTTCCAGTTATATACCTGTAATTAAAATGTGTTTCGCGTTCCTTGCAAGATATTTGTTTTCCTACCTACGTATTGGAAACAATTTAAAATTCAATCAATTTTAATGATTCGGATGGTGGCATGCCAATATATATTCAAAAAATGCACTAATACAAATATTATTGATTAGCTTCAGATATTATTATGATACGAAGCTTCTTAGAAGAATAAAAATATGTAAACTAGAATAGGGAAACCCTCTGCCTGAATCCCGAATGCGTCTCTGATTAACCTGCGAGACAGATGTTGGAGTATGAGAATATATACCCATGGAAAAGGGTAATATACAACTTCACTTGATCGAAAATTCATTAGGGTTAAAGACTGAATAAACCTCAGTGCCGCGACGGCTATAGAGCTGGACCCCTGCCCGGGGTGGCAAATCTTAAGGGCGGCATTTGGATCGAATTTGAAAATTTATTTTTGTTACGAAGTATTTTAAATATTTTCTGAAATATTATTGGGTGGGAAATTGGTAGTTTATTTAGAGTATCTTATTTCTCCTTATTTTGCACTCTGTATGTGGGAATACATGTTAAATCATGAAATTTGATATGTTTACACATCTTTCACTAGTAACTTTCTCTCCAGTCTGGAGTGGGGTCACAACAAGCATTCCTTTCACCCATACGATGTCCGGTTTCAACTATCCAGAAGGGACATGGGTATTTAGAAATTTTAGTAGATAGAGAGCCACATGAGATGTTTTATTTTAGTCTCGAGTGTAGTTACTACACTCATGTCCATAAATTAAGGATAATGAAGTTCAGGCAAAGAAAGAGACAGAAGCAAAACAAATTTGACATATTTGTAAAGTCTATTTATTAAAGAAAAGGTTAAGAGCAAAAAAGATGCTATAAGTTTGAAATAATTAATAAAAATTGCGATTTTTACTCCCTGGAGAAAATTTCAAAAAATAACCTATTTAAACATGGTTAGAATGATAGTTAATACGGAGTATGTCTCCCGGACGATGCAATACAGATCTTGCAACGCCTAGGCATGCTGAGTATCAAATTATCAATCTGATCTTGGGCAATATTACACCACTCATCAAGCAATGCCCTCCTAAGTTCCGGTAGACAGGAAGGAAGAGGTTGACAACGGCAATTCATGGGCCAAACATATCCCACCCATGCTCTATTGGATTCAAGTCCGGTGAGTATGCTGGCCAATCAATAGGGGTGATATCATCCGATTGAAGGCATTCGTCTACAATGTTTGCACGGTGATGACGGGCGTTGTCATCCATAAACAGAAATTTAGCACCCATGGCACCCGGAAACAAACGTACATGTTGTTCCAGAATTACATCCCGATAGATTTGGCCTGTCATCGTTACATCGTTACATGCAGGTCAGTTCTGGAACCAAGAATAATTCCTCCCCAAACGAGCCATCCTGCTTCACCGTATCGGTGTCATTCAATAGGGCTCTCTTGGTGGTAGCGGGTACCTGGCGCTCTCCATATTAAAGTTTGGCGAGAATCAGACTGCAAACTAAACCTGGACTCTTCGGAAAACATCACACAAGACCACTGTTGTGGTGTCCACAATGCATGCTCTCTACTCCAGGTTAATCGCAGGCGACAGTGAGTTGCGGTAAGTGGAACACATCTGACAAGCCTACGAGCATATAGACCAATGTGCCCTAAGCGTCTGTACACGGTCTTCCTTGAAACTGTCGTACCGGTAGCTGAAGAGAGCTGACGAGACAGGTCTGATGCTGTGTTCCGTCTGTTTCTTTTGGCAGTAACTGCTAAATATATATATACTGGTCCTCATTCGGCGTTGTAACTCGGGGTGACCTGTGCTGTGACATCTAATCACATTACCATGATCTTGGAATCGTTGCCAAAGCCTGGAGATGACACTCTGGGCGATTCCAAGTTCCTCGGATACTTCCAGCTGGGTACGTCCTCATTCCAGTCGTCCTATAATTCTACCACGTAAAAAATCCTCCAAATGCTTCCTTTGTGCCATAACTATGCGGTTATTGCACTGAAAGGCTTTTAAATCGCTTGTGAACAATTTTACTTCTTGGCCACCATTCCTTATATACCCCTCTCTCACACTCTCGTCATTGTGACGTACTATCCGCACCATCTGGTGGTTTCCTGTAATTTGCATATTCTTCTTCAAGATATGTGTGATAATTCTACAGGTGAAATTTTTATTTTAGAGTCCAATTTCTGTGTGATTCTGAATTATCCTTTATTTATGGACATAGTGTATAAGTTAAAATAAACGCTTGTGATCTCCACCATCAGGAGACTTTTTCGAAGAAATTGGTCTGCTGAAATGGGCGATTCCTTCTTTTACATTTTACTGGTTTCAAATAATAACAGGTAATTATGTTTATAATTTCGAATTATTTTGTATTTTTTAAGACAAAATAATATATATAATTGGTATGCTGCCTTTTTGTTCACTAAAATTAATCAAGTTTTATAGGAGTGTATCTATATGTGTGAACAATCCTTCTCTTTTAATTATAATTTCTGATCTAGAGAAGTGGCGGCCAAACTACTATATCCGGCCCTGCTTAGCAGTGCCAGTTTCTCCATTGGGTGTTTGGGGGTGGGAATAAGCTGGGATTAACCTGCTAATTTATATTATTGGTATAAATTTCGATCCGGCAGTGCCAAGGGAGAACATAGATATTCCACCCCAGGGCACAGAATGAGCTTAAATTGGCACTGCTGTTCAGTGTACGGATGCAGAAATTAACAGCATGATAGAATTCCCTTGGGTAGCCCTGACAGGTGAATAAATACTCTGTCGACATAACTTCACCCGTTAGACCCAGGTACTCCCCCTCGCCACTTTGTGATTGACAACGGGATTTGAATAAGCTTATCAAAACTGTCTACAAATAACTCTGAAATTCATTATACCAACTAATTTTCGTAGAATTAAAATATCCCAGATTAATTTTTCAAATCCTTTTTGCACATTGAAATGCTTTCATTGAAATAAGGGCCGTTGAAATAAGTAACGTTTTTTTAAATCTTAATATTTATATTTCATTTTGCTTGAAGTTTTTAATAGGTTTGGAATCACCGCAGTGTACAGCAAAAATATTTTGATCTAATTGAAACCGGATTCCTCTGCATAAAATCAGCTTCTTCAGGAATGTCTAAAATATTTCATTTTTGGCATATGCCGCATTTACTCGAATCTAAGCTAAACCCCAAATTTTCAACATGTTTTTTTTTTTGTGAAAAAATGTTGTTATTGATTCTAAGATGTACCCTCATTACTCTACACGTTTTGGAAAAAAATAAAAATTGTGTAAAAGGAACATTGATATCTGGTTTTTAAGAAATTTGAAAAATATTAATGGGAAATAATAATTTAATAATTAATTTATTTTTGACCAGTATTAAAAAAATTTCAAATACACACATGAACCTATAATTACTCTAACCGTCAGTATCAAGTTTCGAAAATGATTCGTGACTCCCATTGTCAAAGCACGCTTTGGAATCGATGCCGGTGTAGTCTTCCCTGCCATTCAATGCATTTGTTATACAGTATTTTCTTAAAAGAATGTAAGAGAATTGTGAAGCCCACAGCGGCTGAGTGGTTAATGCATCGCGCTTCCACACCACTAGTCCGAGTTTCAAACCCCGGGCTGAGCAAGCATGACTCAGCCTTTCATCCTTTCAGTGGGTCGATAAAATGTGTACCAAGCTTGTTTGGGAACATTATTCTTGGGGTTTCGCGTCAGACTAACCACCTACCTGGAACATCTCCTCAAGCACTTCAGGGTCCAAGGTCGTGTATATTGAGTTGGGCACAGTAAGCCCTGGTCCTCATGGACTGTCATGCCCCTGAGTTAAGTTAAGAAAATTGTTAAAGACTGTTGAACACATTTACAAGCAAAACTTATAGTTTGTTCACACCATGGACATATATTTATTTCATTCGTGTTAAATTTTTAGTGGCCGCTACTTTGCTTCAGTTTTTTTCTGCATATAAAATTGCCTCCCTTTTCATGCTATCATCATAATGAATTCAACTTGATGTTATTACGGATATCTTTGATGCCTAGGTGATTAAAAGAGAGTATATACAAAAAAAATCCTAAATAGGAGCAGAAAACGATGTCTAGGATAGACTGGATTACTGGAGATGAACTGCGGAATGGGATAAGTTATCAATGCCAGTGACCAGAATGGACATTTACATTTTTCCTTTCGATAGAGATGAAAACTCAATTTCTCCCATCCAACAAATGTTTTTCCTTCGATTCCAAGCTACATCCGATTTTCAGTAGCATTAAAACTGCAAAAATAGGGCTACTTACATGAGTAAATACGGTATATATATAAAATTATATTAATTCCTAAAATTTGAAAAAAAATTTAAGCAATCGCAAATCTAAGCAATGTTGCATTAACAGAGGCTTTTCTGCAGAAATTTAAGAGCAGAACAAACCTGTTTCAACAACGGATTTACCTTATATTTATTTGTTTATATGTCAACAATGGAAGAAAACCATACTTAAATGCACTTGTTGAAATGTTCATTTTTCTTAGTGGTCTTATTTTTGCTTTCTTGTGTGCATAAAAACTGTTGGTTTGTGATTGATTTATTATTTAATTGCTACGTGCTTTTCGTTTCAAGTTTTTTCTTTGATATCGTTAGCAAATAACTTATCAAAGAATGAAAAACAAACAGTTCTTTTAAGAACTAATCAGGAACATATTGTTCATCTTCTTTTTTCGAAGAAAGCCCGCTGAGAACTGCAGGTTGCCATGGCTCAAAAGCATGGTATTGGCTCAAAAGAAAACTTTTTCCCGTGCCTCATGTCAGGGTGCCCACTGCCGCATTTTTTACTGACGTGAAGGCCACGGCTTACGCGGAGCCGTTAACACTTGTGGATTCAGCATCCTTCGGGTGCAGCGACATTTCGGAGCTCGGAATACCTTTTTTCGAGGCCGAACAGTCGCCCGACAGCGTTACTTTTAAACACCTGTCGGAGTGGACTGTGTGTACTATCCTAGCACAGTCCTGCCCAAAGCGCAGGACACGAATCGTTTCGCACTTCATTGAAATCGCCACCATCCTCCACCAAATGCGAAACGTGCATTCGGAGGTTGCCATCCTCTCCGCCCTTTCCAGCGCTCCCATAGATAGGCTCGAGGGCACCTGTTCTCGTGTCTCCAAAAGCCGAAGGCGAACTTTTCGCACTCTATGGGAGCTTCTGTGCTGTCCCCACGAGACGGACATGGACACTGTAACGTCCAAGATGGAAAAGGTGCTTAGTTCCGAACTTTTCCATCAGTCCGTCTGCGTAGATCATCTCAGGGTATGGTCTAACATTCAACACATGTTAGAGCCTTGCCACTTCCCTGAGCTAGATCCGGTGGGCATGGGGACATTTACCTTCATGGTCTCTACGGAACTGGAGCCATGAAGGAATCTGTTGCGCGTATAATCCTCTCTTCAATACCCCCCCAAGAAAAATATTCGAGCACCTTCCTCCCAATGATATTCATACTGATAAAAATCCTGCAGTAATTAAAAAAAAAGGAATGAAATTGTATGCCAACTTCCTCAAAGAATATCTTTCAAAGGTTTTAAAGAATACAAGTAGAATAATGAATGAAGTACTTCAATTCTACGAATACACTACCAATAAACAAGCGGGAAGGAACAATTAATGATGGAATTCTTTCAAGTATCTCCATTTAAAAACTCTCCAGTAAAAATATTCTGAAAGCTGATGTACACTCGGAAATCTTTCATTTTATTCTTCACAAAGTTGCGTTTTGCTAAAGAAATAGACCAAGCAATTTTCTAAAGATGACTCTAAAGTATCCTATGCAAATAAGAAAACTTAAGATTATTTCATAAATTTGAATCAAGCTTCAACCACAAAAAGTCAAGCAACATTAAAAAAAAAAACTTTATGATGAAATTTATTTATTTAAAAAAGGGAAACAGATGAAGTGTTTTGTTCATGCCGGGCAAAAGTTGCGAAAATATGATAGTTACAAGTCATTTAAAAAATAAAACTGAAATCCGAAAAATATTTATGTCTATACAGTTTAAAAATATTAATACGAAATACCAAAATGCATAAATATATACTAGTACTGTCAAAAGAAAAAAACAAGGCAGAAAAAAATAGATCTCTAAATAAGATTAAATAAGCTATAAAAACAGAAACACGAGAAAAATGGCGTGTACGCTATCTTTCGGGAGGAAATTTTTCTTATTTTTTTTTAATGATAAAAAAATTCTGAAGAGATAAATAAGACTTTTTACGTAGAACATATTGGTGGAAAACTAACAGCATATTGGTGGAGACAAATAATTTTTTATCATTGGCAATATAAAATATTGAAATTCATCTACGAACCTCCAAATATAATTTTGAGAGTAATTTTTCTTATAATCGAAAATTTGATTACCAAGAGAACATTTTAAAAATGTATACAAAATCATTTCTTAATTCGAAAGCTGCTTAGAAAGCGAACAATTCGAAATAATCATCGAATGAAGAAGCAACTCGGATATTTATCGAACTTTTTCTTCAAGTAGAATTTGTGGATTTCAATTAACCTATAAGTAAGTTTGTTTGTTTTTGTTAAAAATAAATTTGAGTTCAACATAAATATTTGTTCAACGTTTTCTGACACAACAAACTAAATAATGAGCGACATTCTTTTTCAGGGCTATCTGAGAATATTCAAGGCATTCCACAATGCTGAATCACGTGAAAATAACATTTGACAGCACACTTGATGGACGACGACTAAGTTTATACATGAACGAATGTTAAAGCGATGAAGAAATCAGAACTCAGTAAAGATGTTCAACTGAATAAAAACAAATTTCATGGAAAATATATCTGGAACTTAATAACACCCATGCCGAGTGCGAAGTTTGTGCTATCGAAATAGAGGTAAGTTTAATTTAGTGAAAAAATAATCGAAAAAAATTAGGTGAATATTTTGTTTTCAGTAATAAACTAATTGGAACGTTTTTTTTTTCAGATTAATTCAAGTATTTTCAACGAAAAAGAATCATCATTCCAATTTTCATTTTAAAATTAGGCATAATCTTGAAGCGAAAACTGATTGCAAACTATTCACTGATAAACGTTAAGTCTAAAAGAAACGATTTCGAATCAAAACTTCATTGCCAAGTATAATGGTTTTCAAACCTACAAGATATTTGTTGATTTCAACCGCAGAAGAAGAATTTAAAATGATAGAACAGATATCAACATAAAAATATTTTTAATTGGAATTATGGATGTAAATGAAGTCCCTAAAAGAACAGTGGAAGACTCGACTTAAATTAAGAAATATATAGAATGCATGTATTGAATTTTAGGGTATTATTTTCAGATTTCCTGAAGTAGTATCTTATTGAAAGATGCTACACAGAAGCTATAAACCATATAATTTTTTTTAAAAAAAATGAAAAACTTTGGAGAAAGTTATTTTGTTTCCTGCAAGAAAATTCCTACATTAAGGGAAACAACCACTAATAGGAAAATATTTTACTCTGAATTTCTTTTTGGAATTCGAGTGAATTTTAATAATTAAAAAAAAAAGTGTCACACACCTAAAATACACAAAGAAAGAAGGTTCCAACCCAAATCCTGAATGTAAGAAAGTTATTTGAAATAGAATAGAGGTGTTTATCCCTTTGAAGTGTGAAAAAAATATTGAAAGGTACCCAGAGGAAAAAACTCAAACTTTCTTTGAAATATTATTTGATAGACAAATAGGATAAAAAATATATATTATAATGTTATATATATATTTAGAAGTAAACCAAATGTAGCTAGAGTGCGTAAAGAAAGGTATAAACAAGACAAAAAGAGAGAAACTATTAAAAACTGCATAAGTGAAAATGAATTGAATAAGAAAATAAATCCACAAAAAATATGTATATAATTAACTGAAATAAAAGCTAACAGTTCTACAGAATGAAACTCTTAAGAAAAACCAAATTTATGCTTGTTAATGCACACATGTTTCTAAAAGGATGGACAAAAGAAATGAAAAAAATGAATAAGGTGAGATTTATAAAAAATGATCTAAAATCACACACACACAGTTAATGAAAAAATATTCTGAAAGGGAAATTATAAAAGAATACTTCTACAAAAAAAGATTTTATTCTATATTTTTAGGAGAAATGAGAATAATAATACGATTATGGTGGAGGAATAACTTTGCATAAACATGACTAAAAAGCTTTCAAATTTTTCTCGAAGAATCCAAACTGACGGGGGATTTTATTAATTATGTAAAGTTTTAAGTTACTTGAGAGAAGAACATTAGAAGTATTTTTACTGGACAAAAAGGTCGCACAAATGAATGTTTCAGGAAAGGGCGTTCTATAATTTCGAAGACCCAAAGCTTTCTTAAAAAATTGTGAATAATTTAAACTTAAGCGTCGGATAAAGAAGTTATGTAAGCCAGACACTTACCAAATTTCTACTCTGAGTAACATTTCTGGATTTCAACTGACCTTTCAGTAAGTTTTCTTACTACAGAGTTTTATATAAATTGATTGTTTATATTTAGTCTGATCCAACAAAATAAATATCATAAAACTACAATGAATGTCGATCTCTTTCAGGGTCATCTGAAAACAAACTCAATACGTTCCAGTAAGCTTAATCAGTGGAACCCAACAAGCAACAAAGCTTATCCATTGGGAAATGTTAAAGAGAAGAAATCAGAAAAGGTGTTCAGTGCAAAAAAATTTTAAGATTCTACGGAAAATATGCGGAACGTGGTAACAGTCATCTATGGAGCTGGAGAAGTTTACGTGTATTATCGAAATATAGGTAAGTTTGGTTTACTGATGTAGATTTATTAGAGTATCGTTAATATTCAAGTCTGTGTATCAAATTAAATTCAATGTTCTATAGTTTCAAACTTCTTCAGATAATCGTATACTCAATAGAATAATCAAAACACTGCCCACAAAAAACCGAGGAATGGAGCGAAACTTTTTGATCAGATTGGGAGTAAGTAGCATGGAACCTTACACATGATTTTAAGCGCTAAGCTTTGATTAATTTTTTAAGAGAACTAAAAAATGTAGAAATCATTTTGTTTCGAAAGAAGAACAAAAAAGAAATTATCTTGAAAGACTATTCATTAGCTACAAAAAAGAGGAAAGGTATTACTGACACACAGAGCCGATCCTAGGGGTCGGCTGCCTGCGTGTAAACATCTAATGTGCCACCCCTGTAGAGAAGTTTTCATGTTTTGACTAATACGTAACATTGACGTTATAAATTCATCTACACGTATAAGAGTAAAAGATAAAACATTCATAAAAATGCAAAGACACAAAAATCACTTCTTTCCTTTGTTTTTCTAAATTGTGTAAAGCATTGAATTCTAAACGTTTAGCTAAGTTTCAACTCTACTTCAACATCAAACATTCAACTGAAAACGCTTAATTTTCTCAAATGCATAATGAATTTAAACATTACCATGTCTTAGGTAATATTAACCATATTGAAGATTTTCATAAAGCAATTTTTTCAAAAATCATTTTTGAAACGCTTTTGATAAGCATCGATCCACAATGCACCGCCAGTGCCGCTGATAAACAAACAAAAAAAACCCTTTTCTCTTGCTGTATTGCCGGCTCTGTCACGAATTTTGCTATTAAATGAAAGATGTGTACAAAGAGTAGACATTATGGACATTGGACAAACACTCTGGGCAATAACATTCTATCTTTCTTAATGTATGCTACACCATCGGGAAATCAAGACTTATTTTGATCTTTCAAGAACTATTTCAAATTCAGCATATTTATTCGACTTACTGTAAGTTTTATTTTGAGAAATTCGTAAGAAATGCTGCTTGATTGATAGAAAGAACTATATGTGGCAACCCTTTGTTTTAACCGCCTGCTTGCGGTGCATGCACTACGCACCTGCTAGGATCGGCCCTGCTGCCATATATATATATATATATATATATATATATATATATATATATATATATATATATATATATATATATATATATATATATATATATATAAATTTGAAAGGACTTCATTCATTTATTTTCCGGAAATAATTTGTAAAAAATATTTTAACCACTTATGAGGTCAATTTTTTTTGCCCCCAAAAGTTCCAAATAAGGGCACATATTTTATTGCGTATAACTAAATATATTACTTAACATAATGCTAAAATAGCTTTATTTTAATATTTCCACATGATTTTTTATTTTATATAATTGGGAAACATAAAAACACCTAAATGCTATGAAGAATTTTTCATATATCCTAAAAGAATTTCACTGATACTTACAAAAAAAAATTTCTTTTCCGTACCTCTTTTTTAAACGGGTGAGGATTTTACGTATGTGTGCATTTATAGTATATATGGACACACGATTTGAAGCATGGTGTAACACTATGTCGTACATTGGAATGGGAACAGAGATAATATCAGCTTTTTTATATTATCTTTTTTTTTCATTTCTTCGCAAGCAACAAATTGCACATTGCCTTGCCAATAATCCCTGTCCTTTATCGGATATTTTCATGAATCTAAATTCCTGCCTTCACCACAAAGAAAATTTCGAATGAGAAGTATTTCAGTACCATGAACAAACTGCATCTCTTAAAAACACTACCATTAATAATCTCACTAAAAGTATTTAAAAAATATGTACAAAGCAAAGATAGAAAATATCAGCGCACGGGCAAACTGGTTGTGACCAGCTTTCGGTAAGGGGCAAAAAATCCATTAATGATAGCGTTCAATACAAATGAGTTTCAACTCAACAGTTGAAGAATGGGTATGTTTTATTTTCTCACTCAAAATTTCATGTGAATACTTTAATATTTAGACTGTAATAAATTATTTTACTCAGACTGTTGACAAAAAAATAAAAATGTATGTAATTCTTTTGCAGGGTCATCTATGTGTGACGGAATATTTTAAAAAGTTGTGTAATTTGAGATGCGGGGAAAAGAGAGCAAATATTAAAAAACTCAGACGATGGGAAAAAATGATATTCCACAAAAAAACTGAAGATAAAAAAATTCAAGCACAGGGTTTTTACTAAATCGAAGACAACTTAAATTGATTTTTAAATGACCAATTCCACGCATTTGCTGCGTTTGGTAATTTTGGATTTATAGAGATCCAGAAGCATCAAAACAACACTTAACGCTTACGAGTGGCACATTTTACATGGAGCATTTCTCCTAATAATTTAAAATGATTACTGCTTGAAAATTAAACATTACCAGTGAATCATAGCAATGGGCAATGCTTCTTTTCTTAACGAGCAACTACCGTGAGTTTTGGATGTGATACTCAAGGAAAGTTAAACTGACTTGTCTAAAACATGTAGTACGAATAAACGGTTCATCTTTGAAGGAACGAAGTTATATGTGTGTGAAAGGGAACAAGGGTGAAACATAACTACAGTATGATTCAGGAAAGATAGGGGAATTTTAAGTGATAGTGCTACACATAAAAGCGAACAATTTTCATCAAAGAATTCTTAGTCTAAAATGAAATGTAAATACTCAAAAGATATGACAGATGTAATAACCCCCAAAATACGAAGAGAAAGCACAAGTAGAATGTAATAATTTAAAAAGTCATTTTAATAAATATTTGTAATAGTTATTCGAAAGAAAGTGATACAGGAAAACAGCGATAAAGAAGCGATTTGGGGGCGCTGAGGAATATTCCAGATATATAATGACACTATACCCAGCAGCAACAGATTAAAGTATTGACATTAGATCCTGTTAGTCAAGAGCAGTCTCGCACACCAGACTGTTACATCTAATTGGACGGTGTTTTCGTCAATTTACGGGACCATCTCGTTTGCTTCAACGATTTGGAAAATTGGCTTCAACATAGTGCCTTATTTCTTGCAAAAATGTGTTGTGTCTCCGTTGCTCGGGAGCTGCATAAACCACCGAAGGTCACTTGGAACATCGTTCAGCAAGTCTGATGGCTCATGTTGAGAAAACGTCCTATATTTGATATCATTAAAATGTTCCTACAGAAGATACAGTCCTATTAGGGGATCTCGGATGATCTACAAGTTGATGGCGAAGCATTGTAACTCTACTTGGGGTCCAACGGTCAGCATTAAATGCATTATTTCATGCGAAAGTGAATTCATCGAAGAAAAGAACTATTGACGAGGAATCTGGGCGTACTGCTCTTTTCTTTAAGAGCCTTCTTGTGAAGTCTACAATAATATTTTTCTTCAATCAGTGTTTGGACCAAGTAAAAACGGTACCTAGCACAATCTTTCTGTCTTCAACATCTACCATGTCGAGAATTGTGGCACACCAAGGCTATACCTAACAACTCGTAAGCTAGTTGTTGGATCATCTGCCGTCATCTCCAAAATCAGCTCATTCCACAATTGTAAGTCTGACAGTCCTTTTAAGACATGCATCGCACCGGGAAGCAATGAAAAATCTTGTGTCGCTCAGCTGCAAAGAGAGGTAAAGTTTGATGATGGACAACTGCTTGTAGGAAACACACTCATCATTTATTTGTGGAACTTCAGCTGTAGCTTCAAAATAAAATGCATGTATACTTTTTCCATATTCAAAAAGTATGTTACAACTGTCACAACGGTTGCACGCTGAAATAACTTTACAGGTATAACAGTGGCGCAGATGTTTACTCATTGTGACGCAGATTTGCCGATGGTTTCTTCTTTACCAGGTTGCATTTCTATAAATGATGGTTTTTACCGTTGTATCATCACAGAAAGGTGGTTTTACTGCTTGAGGTAAAACCGCAACTTACTATTAGGAAATGAGCTTGAGCGTTTGAATTTCATTTTAGGCCTTAAATTCTTTGATGAAAATTGTCTGTATTAGTGTATACTATCAATTGTAAAATATTTTTCTATCTTTTCTGAATCACTCTGTGAAGGTCTCCTTGGACCTCACTTTGAGAACGAGAATAAATAGGAGTCATGTAAGAACCAGTAGCCATTTTTATAAACAACTTTCTTTATTTGGTTATCTTATCCAAATAGAATCAAAGACTTATTAACAAATATATCTAACTAGTATTATGAGGTTTTAAAGGTAATATCCTTTAAATTAACTTAATTAATTAATGATCCAATTAATTAACAATTAAATAACGATCACGCAGAGGTTACCACGATAAGAGATCCCAGATTTATATTTATTAATGTTCCTATTGAACATTTAACTTTAATCTCACTCCTAAAGCTTTGATGAGACTTTAATTATAAATCAATAATTACCAACGGAATCTCAACTCTTCTTGAGAGTAAATTATCTCCAACAAGAAATCTTCAATTTAACTTCACTATAACTTTCTGCTTCAATCTCTATCTCCTACTGCTCTAACTTTACTATTCCGTTTGACTTAAATACTTTATCTAATCTGCATATAACAAGGAATCCTGTCCGCTTTTTGGAGTTGATTGGAAATAGGTAGGGAATTAAATTTCCCTAAAAAGGCCGACTCAGAAGGTTAGTGATAAAGTTCCGTATAGATTTGTCACAACTCTACGTATTTTTTTTTTCAAATCAAAAACTCTGAAGTTCCTTGAACAGTTCATTCATCTACTTACAAACAAGTTCCAAATTGAAAGGCAGTGTCAAACTAAATAACAACAACTGAAAATGAATATCTAACAGACTTCTGGAAAATGGATGAAATTTTTTTGACATATATGAATAATTAATGCAAATTTACTCCTCTCTATGTAGAAAAAGTAAGTTCAATGCAGAATTTTATAAAAAATTATAGTTATTAGGTCACGGGTACTAACGTATTATCGCATCCTATTGGCGACATTATAAGAAAAGAAGCACCTGGTTTCCAATTCAGCGCGTAAGACACATAGGAAATCGAGGTTGCCTACTTTGTGAGTTATTAATAGAGTTGTGGAGATAGTTGAAATAATACGTAAGTACCAGGTCATGTAACATGAAATATTAGATTTCTTATCAATCGTGAAATGATTGCTGAAATGCTTAAGAGTATGTTCAAATTTTTAAATTTTAGCGTGCCTTTTTCTAGTAAATCTCTAAGTTATCTCATTTTTTAAAAAATAATTTTTACAGATAATTTGTATTATGACTTTTGGATTAAGAGTTACTTAACTAAATTTTATTCTTTTTATAGGCCCAAGGATAAAACACGTAAAAGATAGGATACACACAGAATGATAACACATATAAAAACTGGGGCGGAATGGAGACGAAAACACACAGTCGGACTTGAGATATATATATATAACCTTTAATTATATATACAAAAAAGTGCCGACCTGGCATCTTACACAACTCACCGCTTCTCTATCTAACCAGGAGTGACTCTCAAAACCGGTCTGATTCTCTGCTTGCTATGTCCAAATCTCGCATTGCTTCGAAAGGGAGTTTCAATGAACATGCCCATCAGAGGAGTCTATCTAGGAACGTAAAGGGAATGAATTTCAGGAAACCCTTGTGTGTGTGTGTCCCCTTACAATCTAAGGCAATCAATCACTATGGGTTATTCGTCTCTAACGAAATCAACTGTTTTTTTTTCGTAATAATGTTTTCCACAAACATATAAAAAGTTGTGTATGGAATTTGATGTGCATCGAATAACGTGTGTTACTGAGAATACAGAGATGATGAAATGAGAAGTGAGATTTCCGCCAACCATTTCTCCTGTTTTTGGAGTTCACTTTTTAATGACTACATTTATAAGGAAGATTCTTATAATGAATCTATAGGTTCTTCATAAAGTTATATCTAGCCAATCATGAAATATAATAGTGTATTATATGTGTATTTTGCACAATTTTTAAAAAGAAGTTTATACTATATACATCAGAAATTTTTTTCATGCTTTGGAAGGGGATGAAACGATATTGCCACAAGGTCATGATAAAATTTTAAAAAATAAACCAAAAAGTATGAAACTAAAACTTTATAGAAAAGAAAAAGTTTTCTAATAAAGATGGTACGAAGGGGGGAGGATGACGACTTCAAATATTAAATACCATACTGATTGTAAAAAAAAAACTCACGGGGCATTATTTTAGCTTTTTACTCCGTGTATTCAGTTGGCAGCCACTTTTTCTTCACTCAGTATAGACAGAGATTCGTATACATCACTTCGGTTTAACATAGCAGGTTTCATCCACTAGCCGCACGTTTAGAAAAAGAATGTGCAGTTATCAATTCTTGGTGTTCTGATAACATTCCCAGTATTGATGTTTATCAGAGAGATGAGTGGAATCAAGGACAGTTCAACGACAAAGGAAAGTGTACTAACTCAAGAAAGATGGCATCAATAGCCCCCCTGAAAAAATCAGTTTATCGTTCAAGAGTTGAAATATTAGCTACATCATCTAGACTCATGTAATAGACTCTCAAAATGAATTTTGTAAAATTTATTGCAAATAAATTATGAATCTGAAACATCTGAGCTTATGAAAAGGATCCAAGCTGAAAAGGATATCAAATTCTATCTTGAGTTTTCTGGCATTGATATTGTGGGAAAAAATACGACTTTGTCTACCAATAATTCATTATAAATATTTAAAAGACGGTAGTAAGAGGAGCGTTTAAGATCAAGAACTGACGCAAAAGACATTTAGAGAAGATATATTTTTAAAAAATTTCTAGTTGATATTTCGATACGTGGTTTCGTCAAAAAAATCCTGGATCAATTTGCAAGGAGTTGAAAATAACCTAATATTTAAGGTATTGTACTGGTCAAAGAAAAATATTCATATGTATTGTAGGAAGTTAATATGGCATTAAAAACAGTTTTTTCGAATTAAAAAAATAAAGAAAATGGTAGCTGTTGTGACGTCAATTAGTTGACTGACAACACTACTGCCATTTTCTCTGCCATTTTCTAGATTTATCTTTTAGTATATATTTTAAAAAATGCGCAACAATTATACAAGACAGAATAGTAGGAAAAACTACAGACATTTTCTTTAACCCGTTTCTACCGCCCAGTCCGCTTTCTCACTCAATGGGGAAAAAAAATAAACAGTTCTATCATACACAGCAGCGCCATTTTTCCTAATCAAAGAGCGCTACAAGCCAAGCCTTTAGCCAGGCTTTTATAGTGTATTGAAGGGTAACGCAATTATATTTAAAACTTATATTTTCATACGGTTTCTTGAAATATATTCTGTATCGAAAGAATTTTGAATCAACCTCGTACATGGTCTGATATGTAGAGGTATATATATAATAGAGTACAACTTATACATGCAAAAACCAAATGGTTTTAAAATAGGAAAATTCTCAGCTCTCAAAGTCAAAAATATAGCTCAAGAGAAAACTTCTCACAAAGTTCTAAAATAATTTAATGGATTTATTGGATTACTTCACATTACCTTTTCTTTTTTAAAAGTGCTTGCTTGAAATAAAATCGGAGTTATATAGTATTCGATTTAAAAACAAGTAGAGAGAAAATAGAGCAATTTTTAGAATTTTCAAACAATATATCAAAAGCTAAAAATTATATCTTTTGGCCTTTATTAAAATATTTCAATGTCAGTAAAACTCAAGGAGCCTCTGAAAAAAGATGAATATCTCTCCAGCTTATTTATTCAAAATACATGCCAAAAGAATACCAGGATAATCTGAAACGTTCTTTCGTTTAAACACCATTTTAACAGAAGAAAATAACCAAATGAAGATCTCAAAAGCATGACAGTGCAAGAAGAAAAGAATAAAAAAAAAGTATTGAATTTTATAATAATTGCTTTTACAAACCTTTTGATGTAATGATAGCATTCTGTAACATTCTAATGCATAATATTTAAATAATGTAGAAATATCTTTTAATATAAATTTTAGTGAGAGATTTTAGTAACAATTTGTAATAAATTTAAGTATAATAATACTTTTAAAAAAGGGTTTCAATGTAAAGATATGATATTTAAAAACCTTTTATTATAATAACTATATATTTTGATTGATATTTTTCTTTTTTACCCATTTAGGTGCCTTTCACCACAATAGATTAAAGTGGTGCATTTCTCTCGGATTTGCGCAACTTTCAGAAGAAATCACTTTTATTCATTTTTGGTGTAACTATATTTTATTCTGAAGGCATATTTAAATGTAACTAAAATAAAATTGTTAAATCAAAACAATCTAAAATATAAATAATCAGCGTGTCCCTCCCTTATGCACAAACTCACACACCAAAGTCAGTTCATTACCGCACAAAAATCAGAGCCGTAATCTTAGAATTTAAGCAATAATATGCAATTATTTTGAAATTTTAAATAAAAAGTAAGGATTATTCAAAGGCAAAAAATATCCCTTTTTTGTACAAAAAGTGAAAAAAAAAATTAAGAAGTCCCAATATGTTACCCTTACTCGCAAAAGAAACAATTAATTAGAAATAAGAATAATATAATCCTTTTGAATAAACAAGTTTGTCGAGATGCATGAAGCTCCTCGGCAACTTAAATATGTTTGTAGTCATAATATTTAGTCTGATATCAGCTTATTGTTTGCGTTTTACTATCAAGTATTCTAAGAATTCAAAGAATTTTCTCTTTTTTACTAATGAAAACAATTTATTAATGTTGGAAAAAATATAATTTTAAATTTCTAATGTATATTTAAAGAATTTATTTTTAGGAACACGAGGTATATATAAATTGATAAATTATTAATATTTCATTTACGAGTTCTATTAGGGTCAAAGTAATAAGACGGACCTCGTAATTTAAATGACGATCAAGTAACGAGAACAATAGTCGAGCTAGAGCCCCCACTTCTTATTTTCACACCACGGCAACGTAAGGACTTTGATTTTATGCGTATCAGCTCTGTTACACAATGGATCCTCTAATCATGACCATTTTTCAATAAAAACATGTAGTGACTACAATGTCGCACTATCCAACACGGGCCAACACTTATAGGCTTAGGATATTCATATTTTATAGCATAATGCGAAACACTTAACTGCTATTAATTTCATATATTTGGCACAGTAAATGTTTTATCATAATTTTCTGTATATATAAGAAGAATTAGATCAAAATAAAAGATTTTTATTTTTGAAAGATGCTTGTTATAATAAAATGTAGATTTAATCTTAGGATTCCTTGAGTACTATGAATTCTAATGTATCATAATATAATGGATTATGGAAAAATAAAAAATGACAATTATATACATCAAATCTTTCATTCCTTTATGGAAGATATATACGAAAATCCTTAAGAGGATTTAAATTTTTAAGATTTTTCTGGCATGTTCTGAAAAAGAAAAACAATTATAAATTGAGCAACAATGAAGTTTCAAAAAAAGGATTTATGGCAATATGTTTATTGATATGCAGATGCTTGTAAGAGCTTTTAAACTCATTTTATTGTCGATTTGAGAAAGTCTGAACTTTGCATTGTAACATAAAGAGACATGATCAGCAATTGGGCTTTTTATTTTATTTTGTATTTTTGCTTATAATTATGTGCAAGTTATGAAGAATCATATTATTTACTTCTTATTTCTAATTTGACTATTTTAAATTTTAACACCAGGTGAGTATCAAATTCCAGCATTTATATATATGAATAAAAAATAAATTTAAAACATTTTATAACTATTTTAATAAGTTTAATTGAAAATCAAAATATAAATATTTTTTCTTAAATAAAATCAATTAAATTTAGATTAGTTTATTGTACCTTTTCCTACAATGATATAGGCGTTTAATTTTTTTATGAAATTCTTTACATTATCACCTCTGTTTTGTGCTAAAATTTCTTGAATTTTCTTGAACTGAAAACATTAGTAATTACTACATTGGATTCTTCAAGAAAACATGTTTCCCTAAGACAGGGAGACTATTTGTGTTAAGGGACTTTCTAAGCCGTGAACATCCCCACTATTCAGCGGGGTATCAACGACTGCTCTGCTTCTTTTATCCGCCGATGTATGGTGTCATAAATCAGCTCCGAAAAAGGGGGGAGTAAAGTTCTCTAGAAGCGCCGTCTTTAAGGGCATTTTTCTCACAAAGACCGCCGTCTCTAAAAGGTTAAAAGAGGGAAACTAAAAATTCCAAGGGGAAGCTGGCAACGGAACAGTTTGAATGTTGTAAAAAGATACCATTCATACACATGGTTTTTATCAAAAGTAACGAGAATGAATTTTTCACGTGAAGCCAAGGGGTTTGGGAAAAAAGGACACGTTAAATGGGGTACTAAGGAAATTAATTTGATTTTGCTTACGTTACATACGCATTATAACAGCAATACAAACAGCAGCAACATGCAGAGGAATACTCTGTCACAGAAAGAAACGCAGAGAAAACTCTAGTGGAGTGAACGTTAAATTTAACATGGAAATAAAAGTGTTCATCAGTATCTGAACAAATGGTCAACATGGTGTTCCATCGAAACGATTTTCCGTCTTATTACTAACTGAAACTCCGCGACTCCCGAAATGTTCTTCATTTAATACTAGATTTTCAGAAACAGATGGTAGCGGTGAGCATGCGGAACATGCATGGACATTACAAATTAAAAAAAAAGTGTCTCGTTCTCAACGTGAAAATAAAAAAAAATGTACAAGCATTGTATTCCAAAAGAAATTGGACTATGGGGAAAATTCCATGAATTTTTAAAAGAGAACCACTGAAAATATTTTAAGAAGCCACGGGTGAACAAATGTTTCAACATCTTTCATTCTTAATAGCATATCAACGTTTCTACTTCTTCCACACAAACTCTGACTATTCAAATAGAAATGTGAATTTTGTTTCTTAAACTGAAATACACATCTAAAGAATGCTATTGCTAAAAGGTTTGAAGCCTTGAAATGTAACCCAAAACAGGACTTGATTGATATGAAGAAGGTGTACCATAAAAAGGATTTTCCGCTTTTTTACGACTTGAAACGCCGCCCATTCGGTATAATAATTAGTGACGCTGACTGTTGTGCCGTAGGGCTTGAATTCGAATCACGGAGAAGGTAAATGTATTGTGCCTTTGCTGCCTGGGGGCACTCTAAATAACCGTTTTGATCCACAGGTCCTTCCGTGAGATTAGTGGAAGGGGAAGAGAGTGAGAAGTCCCTGACCACCTCCAGAGCGCTCTCCTTCAAAACTGGGTTGGAACTGAGCCAAACGTATTTTTATCTGTATGATGCCCAAAGCTAAGGACAACGACAGGCATAAAATATAGCCATTTGCCGCTAAGAATTTCGTAAGCCTCGATCTGATACCATCAGTCAGGTGGCAAAAACGACAACATAACAACACGGATTCAAACACTCTCCATCTTCCAAATTTTTTCGCCTTCAAACTAATTCTTTATTTAACACCTGAGCAAGAACAGATGAGAGCGTTGAGCATGCAAAACAAACTTGGACATAACAAACTGAAAACCCCGTGCATCGTCTGCAACATAGAAATAAAAAAATAAACGTTGGATTGCAAGGGAAAAATAACTATGGAAAGAGTTGTTTACCGAATCATGAAAAGACAACCACTCAAAAGAGCTTTATTAAGAAGCCACATCTGAGGAAACATAGCAAAAGTTTTCATTCATGTAATATCATATTTACTTTTCCATTTTTCACTTGAAATCTCTGACTTGGTTCCGTAAAAATCCTTATAATTCTGAAATTGAAATACTTTTCTAAAACAAAAGCAATTGAAATTTTAAAAACACATTGGGACCCCAGATAGGACTATCTTCTACTATGAAAATGAGGGATCTTACTTCGATTATAGGGGGATACATTTAGATACTCCATATGTTCTATATAAGAACTTTTCCATCAATTCATTCTCGTTACTTTTGAGATAGACTGTGTACTTTGCAATGAATGTAAGTTAATCAGAGCAATAAACAATATAAATTAGTTGTTGTTAATAATCCTAACTCCTGTTAATCATTGGTTAGACCATAGTTTCACAACGTGGGTGAAAACGTCCCCTTGTGGGTATTTAAGGCTTTCAAGGGGCAGTAAAAGACACATAGAAAATTAGAGGGTGTTGAGATGACTAAAAAAAAGACTAAAAAAACATCACTCTGATTATATACTAACAAAAGTAAACTTTAATACTGGTTACCTTATGTTGATTGTATGTATTTAAATCATTTCCATCACGGGTATGAAAATTCAAATATTTTGGTAGTTCGGGAAATGGATTAAAAACTTAAAGCTTACATTACATTTAGATCTACATTAAATTGAATGGTATAGTAAATTTTAATTCCTGTAGTATACGTGTTGTCTTTGTCTATGAGCGGCAGGAAAAATGTTTCGTCCATTGCGTTTCCTAACGTGTATAATAACGTGTATATAAATGAGCAGAATATAAAAAAAAGAAATGGACAACCGTGATTTCTATTGAAGGAAGTTGAAACTGATCAAGCAAGGGAAGAACCTACTGGAATAAGACATATTAATCATGATAGCGAAAGTAAATTCGAGAAAAGCGATGAACATGGAAAGTTTGAGTTGAAAGGAAAATTTTCAAATGCCACCTATAGAATCCCATCAAGAAAAGTATGTAGTCATAAGTGTACCACACTTCGCCCTGTCAAAAAGACACAATCAAGAAAACGTTCAACATGCTATTTGTCATCACCAAAGGACAATAAAACTACAATAACTTGAACAAAATGGGGCAGTTTTGCCTGAAAATAACATTCCTGCAATTTTAGCGAAAAGTGTCAGTGTCCTTTATTAAAGTCACACACATTTGAAACTTCTTGGTTCGGTTTGATTATTATTTTTTCTCAAATTATCAAAGAAAAATCGGAAAATCCTTAAAAGTAGGTAAGTATATTTTCCCTGAGAAAAATTATTCACTGGAATAATGACTTTTGTCGTACACAATAAAATACCGTATTTACTCGAAACTAAGTCTCACCCCAGATTCTCAACAAGTCTTTGTGGAAAATGAAAAATAGTGAAAATAATTTAAAACCTGTAATTGCGCTGTTGTTGCCCCATCCAACGCGCATTTTTTTAAAATTCGATTCTAAGCCGCATCCGCTTTTCAGTAGCTTTAATATTGGGAAATAAGTGCGGTTTAGATTCGAGTAAATACGGTAATTATTAAAAAAAATGGATTGGGGTCTCTCAGTCCCTCCCCGCGACCATTAACGTTAGTATCGAGTGCGCGCCTCCCGGGTTAAATAAAGAGGGGAAAATTATAAGAATGTTTTTCATTGCGATCGAACGCGCCATGCGTTAATTACGATTCAGATATACAGAACTTATATATAAACAGTACATATTTAAACAAAATCATGAAATATCATGCAAAGCGTATGGATATATATATATATAATGGCTAGTTTAATCAATATATTTCCTTATTTTATACAATTCAATCAACAACTTCAATTAGAATTTTTCCTTTAATTCAGTGCTTCTCAAACTTTCAATACTTGCAACCCAATATCCAATCAGAACTTTTATTGCACCTCCTCCCCTCCATGCAATAACAATGTTTTGAATTCAATAATACTATACTTTGACACTAAAACTACTATACAACTTTAACCTCTTAAAAGCCGCCGGTGTATATAAACATCTCATTCAGCCAAAGCGTTTATTCCCCCGAACGTCTCTCCGAAGTACGATATTTTCTGTGCACTGCTATCCATAAAATTATTCCAAAGGCTTTAGAATGCAATAAAGGGACCTTGACAGTGTTTGAGAAGGGCTTACTTATTTCAGAGGATTTACTTATATATTTATTTCTTTTCTCCCCCCCCCTATACATCACGTTCGCGCACCTACGCGTAAAACGGTGGCTTTAGGGAGCGAATCACATAAATTTTAATCGTAATTTGTGGGATAAATTATAAACCCTCCAAACTATCAAGATAAGTGATAATTTTATGTATGGCAAGTCCATGTAGTCACTGGTGAATATTAAACTTAGTATTGTAATATTAATTATAAAATACATTGTGCAGTACTGATACATTTATAAGTATACTATATCAATGTAAATGTGTATTTTATTTATTTTTTATTATGTCAATGTATTTTGTTGTTTGCTTTCAGTAAATTAATCATTTCTTTTAAATAATCTGTTTTCGAGTTTTCACAATGCTCTCGCCTCCCTCATGGAGTTATCACGCCCCTGATGTGTGCGCCCTACAGTTTGAGAAAAGCTGCTTTAATTTAATATCTTTTGAATCAAAATTGCTCATACAACAAGCTTTAGCAGATAGATTCGTTACAAATATTGTAAAATTGCATCGGTAGCGATTTAATAGAAGTAGGCTGTTATTTTTGATTTTAACTTTCTTGTTTTCTCTTTTATACCAGAAGAGGGAGAAGCAATAAGTGTAAATTAGCTGAGCATCTCTTCTAAAACAAAACAAACAAGTAATACACACACACACACACACACACACACACACACACACACACACACACACACACACACACACACACACACACACACACACACACACACACACACACACACACACACACACACACACACACACACACACACACACACACACACACACACACACACACACACATATATACATAAATTAAGTCAGTTCCTATTTAGATTAACAAAGAAAAAATTTATTTTAGCTACTTTTTTTATTAAATAGTTACAATTACTGTAAATATGTATACACATATGATAGAATCACAACATTAAGTAGTTATTCACTTTTATCAAGTATCATTAAAGTATCGTATTGTCATCGGAAACAATCATGTACATAAAATTTCAGTTCAAATGAATGATTTAAGACGCGAGAAAGAAAATATTTTCAAGTTTTGACACAAGTCGCCAAAAGGGTCACTAAGTCGCCAAAATTGATACCAACGTGGCTGTATTTGTAATTATTTAAATAACTAGTATTAACCAATTAATTTTTATTAATTATAATTAAATTATTGCATTGTAATCCGAAATAATTATGTAAATAAAATTTTAGCTCAATTGAGAGCTTTAAAATGTATTTTATTAACGATTGAAAATTCCACCAAGATAAATAAATAAATATATAGCGAGTGTGAGCCAATAGTAGGAATTGGAAAAATAGAGCATAAAAAGCTGTAAACTTCCTGAAACACAACATAAAAAAGGTAAAATTTGTATCGCTTTTCTCCTGTTCTGATTTTGATCGATATAATACAGTAGCTCAAAAAAAATAATTCACCAAATATAGAAGTACATTATTAGTCGGAAAAAATAGTAAAGCAGAAAAGAGAAATGAAAAAAATGTTTTGTGTAGCATGAAATAAAATTTATCAAAAGATTATGATTAAGAAAAATGTTAAATGACGTAAATATTAGTTTCATCAGCTACAATCTCTCCTAATGTTTTCAATACCACGAGAAAAAAGATTTAGCGGAAGAATCTTTCATTAAAATTTAATAAAGAAAAGAAATAATTAATAGCTTGAGGTACCAAATACATATTTTACAATAGAAATTAACCACACAATAGCTTATTTTTTTATTCCGGTTCATTAGATACAATGATTTGTTTATCGTATGTATATTCAATTGCATGCTGGTGATAGATAAATTTTTCTTTTTTAACTTTATATACGGTGTCATAATGTTATTCATTTGTTTTCCCAAGTTTTTTTATTGTGATACAAAGGGCTTGGTAATTAATTTTTATTGTTACTCATTATCTGATTATTTTTATTTGGGAACAGCAGCAAAAAAACAGGCTTATTTTTTTTTAAAAAAAAGTATTGCATAAGAATAAAGCAGTCCATTTGTAACATTTTTTAAAATTTTGTTTTGAAATTCTGAGGAAATAAATTTAGAGTCCAGATTGTAAAAGATATTGTCGAAAAATTCAGTCATTAGGAAATGTATCACAAAAGACTTGGATATTTTTTTTAGCTTAGGAAGGCTATTAAATATGAAATGCTTATTCATACTTTTGATCAATTCAGATACCATGTGTTGAAAGACAAGCTTGTATTAAAACTCCGAGGTAAAAATAGATTAAATTAAGATGTTTTAGAATTTCTTTGGAGAATTTACGGAAGGGTTTTGTGTATGTTGATAAGTTTTCTTGTAAATTATACAGCTATAAGTAAATATATGTCACACACACACGCGTTTATTTACAAAAATTTTCAAAATTAAAAGAAATCTTATTTTATACCGGTACTTTTTAATCAAGAGTACTTTGTTTATCTATGTACGTTATTTTGGACAGTAATAATTTTTTAAGAGAAAGATTTTGGGAAAGTAGAAGCTGGCAACAATAAATTAATAGGCTAGAAAAAAGTTAATCTATTTATCACAAGACTATGACGTCACATGAATTTAGACCATAAAGAACTTAAAGAAATCATACTGACGAGAATTACCCTCGGATTTATTGTGGCTTTGATATATCCAATTAAGAAAATTTGATCTCTATATAAGCCCATATGAAATGTCGATTCTTTCGATTTAAAAAACGATAACACTTGTCGAATGAAACACATTTAATATTTTCTTAATTAGATGGTTGTTTGGTAACCAATTATCCCCTTTTCAGTCAATAGATCAGAAACTGACTGATCAATAGCCTATTTTACGTTATAGTAGTACAGCTAATTAATTTTAGCATCGTATTTCATTAACAGAAGTCCAGTGGCTGAGTGATAGTGTATCGGCCTTCCCCACCACAGGTACGGGGTTCAAATCCTGTGCTGGGCAAGGTCACAACTCAGCCTTTAATCTTTTCAAAGGGTCAATAAATGAGTACCCAGCTTTCTTGGGAATTGAACACTGAGGGTTTTTGTGCGTCAGACTGACCACTTGACGAAACATCTACCAATGCACCCCAGGACTCAAGACCACGTTAAGTGAGATATGCACAGTAGGCCTTTACCCTTATGGTCCGTTGCGCCACTGAGTTCAGTTCAGTTTATTTCATTAATGACATACTATTCAGCTGTTTCGTTCTATTTTTGCCCTACCTCCATAATTCTGAAATAGTCTACTGTTAGAGAAAGTAAATTCAATAAACAATTTATAATTATTTAATTTTCCTACCTGTGCCTTGTTCGATTTCAAACTTTACTCTTGCCCCTCGCTAAGTTTCATCCTTAACTTTTGGAAAACAATGCAGTTTAAAACATTCCTTGGAGTGAATTTTTAAATGAACTTTAAGAAATGTGATGAAAACTTTCTTCTTGAAAGTCATCAAAATTTTGAGAGTTAACGCACGCGAAACTCATGTATCGGAAAATTATGATTAAGCCCGTTACTGATTTTTTTCTGAAGAAATTATTAACGCTTATTAATCATTTATTTCCCTACATTGTCATGCACTTTCAGGAAGAGCACACAGAAGTTTTCTTCTCACATAATAGTTTTATTATACTCGTCAAATCATTTCTTTTAAAGAAATTCTTAGAACTTCCTACCACTGATTTCTGGGTTTCATAGAAATTCAATAATTTGGAAAAGTAAATATATTTGGAAAGAACTAATATGTGGAATTAAAGTTCAATATTTGTTAAAAAAAAGGAGTAATATTTATATTGATTTTATAAAGCCATAATAACCAATTAAAGAACCAGACTTGGAGGACTACAGGCTATAATTTTAGCTCCTTAGCTGGTTTGCCCGTATGCCTGATATTTTCATCTTTCTATTTTTGATTTACACATATTTTTAATTCTTATAATGGCATTATTGGTTCTAGTGTTTTCAAGAGATGCAGTTTATCCAAGGTATCGAAATACTTATTATCTTGGATTTTCTTTGTGGGGAAAAAGAGAATTTTTCTTTGGTCAAAGCCGGTTGGCCCGTTCTCTACACTGGCAGTGACATATTTTTTCTTTATATCTTTGATATGTACACATTTTTATTATTATAGTGAAATTATTAATGCTAGTGTAGTTTGGCCATGGTATTGAAATCTGATCCGGGATTTTCTTTGTGGTGATTATGGGAATTTTTCCTTGAAGGCAGGAATTTAGATTCTTGAAAATATTCGATAAAGAACAGAGATTGACAAGGTAATGAGCAATTTGTTCCTTGAAAAGAAATGAAAACGGAAAGATAATAAAAAAAACGATATTATCTTTGTCCTCATTGCAATATAAGAAATAGTATTGCACCATGCTTCAAATTGTGTGTGTATATATATGTGTTCACACACTCAAATTCCTCGAAAGTTTGAAAAAGAGGTACAAACAAGAAAAATTCTTTTAAGATATATGAAACACTCTAAATAGCATGCAGAGTTTATTTATAAAAAGCAAACATTTAAGGGATTTTGTGTTCCACTATTATAAAACAAAAAATTATGTGAAAACTTTAAGATTGGAAATATAAAATACAATTCTTCCATTTTCGCATTATTTTAAGTATTATGCTTAGTTTTATGCAATAAAAATGTGCTCTTTTTAAGAACATTTTTTTGTTGGAAACGGGGGTGAAAACAGCTGCTATGGAAGATTGGTTGTTTTTAATGATAAGAAAACCATATTTTTTTAATTTAGCAATTAATTTTAGCAATTTATTGCCACTTACTTGTTACGTAAATAATCAGTAATTTAGACAAAAACTAGGTAAAAATAAGAAATGAAGAAAAGGGGGAAATAGAGAGAATGTCAAAGCAAAAGGTTGAAAATATAATATTTTTATTATATTCTGACTGTGTGCGTGCGTCTTCCATTTACCAAAGACAGAAAACGCCATGTGTGGGAAAAAGTTTCCCAAATTTGGGATTATAAATCTCTAAATGAAGTAAGCACCCTCTTAAATAGTATTATCATTCAAAAAGATAGAAACTGGTTACATTCATCTATATCTTAAAAACTGTGCATAGGGAAAGTAAAAGTATACAAGAATACATGATGACGTTGTTATCTGCAAGACTATTTTGAATTATGGGATGTTCTACATGTACTATTATATATAGTATAGCTCTAGAGTAAATCGAGTTTAAAACGAGCAGATCAGTTACAAATTTTGACTTTTTGAGTTATAAATAGGCATGTATTCACTAATATTTATGTAAAATAATCTATGTATGCACAATTACATTTATTTACCATGTTTACATTACTTTATTTTCATGTTACACATAATCTGCCTTAGTGTTAATTTAATATTTATTGTAATTTACTTATGTAAATGCAAATTTCCTTCACTGATTTATTAATAATTAATACGAATTCTATAGGGTGTATGGATTTATGTTTATTTCCATAAAAATTCCTCCTCTCATATACAAGGGAATTAGGGCTAAACAAGAGGGATGTTTTAAATATTAGAAGTATTTTACTCAGTTACTACGTATAATATTCAACTAAACCTCTTTATCATATTAAATTATACACAGTTGAGTAAATAATTGTTTTTCTATTTCAATTTCGACTGATTTTACAAAATATTTCTATTTGCCAGATAGGAAAAAGATATTGTAAGTAAAAATTGTTGGTTAACCTTTAAATTGTTCCACATTATGTTAACCACAATGAAAATGAAAAGAAAGAACCATATTTTATTTTGACATTTTATTTAAATTGCTGACGTAGAAGTTTTCCTGCTATGAATTTTGCCATAATTTTATTAAATTTTTTTACGAACATTTGGAGATGAATTCGAATTTCCCCCCATTTTTGTACACTAAATATGTAAATTTATTATACTGGAGGTCTCTACTGTCTAGATAGCATAATTTAAATACAATTTATTTCATTAGTTTCAAGGTTTACATTCATATGTGACTTAATGTATAATTATAAAGCTTACAAAATGCAGTTTTATGATGAACTACTTTTGTCGTTAAATATTGCAAAGATATCGCTTTTTATTCAGATGTATTCGATAATAATAATAAAAAAATAGCTGTTACAGATATTTTCCTTAAACGTTATAAAGCCAAATAATTTTAGAATAGTTACTCAAATGATATTGAAGTAAAAATGCATTTTTTAACAACTCTTTTTACTGATTCCATCGCGTGCATTTAGAAGTTTAACAAGTGTCATGAATAATAGTTTTCGTGACACACTACATAAAATGATCCAAAGGAGATGGATCAAGTGATCTGAGGTTCATGTAACGTGGCAGTCACACTCAATCGTATGGTTTCCAGAAATCCGTTTTAAATTTTTACGTACGAATGTATCTTAATATAATGGCTGCCCAATGTTTGAAGCAATATTCGGCGTCAATTTTATGTAGTTAAAGCACCAAGCGATTCCGAATAAAGGAACCGAGGAAAGGTCAGATGCCTGTGACCATCCAAACAAAGTGATAAGAGATATGGTTTCTATTCCTTTGGTTTTTTTTTTTAAGGAAAAGTAGGAACTTGTGTTAAATTAATCAAGCAATCACTCGTTTCCTTCTCAACTCTTCCATTTCCCTCGACGGCTCAGCGAAATTGCTTACAATATTTACAATGCGAAACATTGAAAGCTCATGAAATACATTCAAATTAAGACAAATTGTTAACTTTTAATTTGGTATACTAATGCAAACAATAACAGATTAATGTTAAAAAATGTAACCCTCCCCCATTTATTCAAAAAAAAATTAAAATTAAAAAATGGCCTTTTGTTAAAAATATCATTATAAAATTTATGCCTGTAATATTCAAATCTACATCGAAGTAATCTATTGTAAGAGGATCACAGTTTAGATTGATTAAGTTCAAATAATTAGAATAACGATCAGTATTAGGAGAATGCTCCCTATTTTTAACTAAATAATTAAACCATATACACATCTAAAAATATAAAAAACTTTATAAATAATATAACTATTTTTTAAAATTGTGAAGATAAATAAGTTCATCTATATATTGCCAATAAGTCTACCTTGAAGTAACCCTTTAATTTTTTTGTATAAAGGTTGCTATTGAAATCAATATAATTTTCCCTTAATACTAATTCTATAAAAGTTTTAAATTTAAGGAATTTTACAGCATTTTTAGATCCTAATTATTGCAATTTTCTAAAAGAATCTTAATTAGATCATTGATACCTGTAGAGTTAAATAAATCCTCCCTACTTTAGCTATGAATATAGTAAATATCTTCATTTTTTTCAAAAAAAAATTGTAAGTTCTTTACTATGTATAGTTAATAAACATTTTAACATCATGATGAGGGATAAAAATTTTGCTAGAAAAAATTTGTAATATCTTACCAGAAGTAGTGATTATTAGTTTTAATGTAATTCATCATTATATTCTTTTTCGTAAGATTAATCATATATACGTATAAATGTATATATATATATATATATATATATATATATATATATATATATATATATATATATATATATATATATTAAACTAATTGCAATGTTAAAAAAAAGGTATCAGAACTTCCCATAGCTAATAGGATACTTATGATGCTATTAATAGTTTCATGTTTAGATTATACCTTTTGGTAACTGGAGGATATCCTTTTATACAAAAAAATTCTTTCGCATTACGAGTAGATTTTTGTTTATAAATAATTACTGTATACTTGATATACCAGTAGGATTTGGCAAGGTAATGTAGGTTAGTATATACGCGCATGGTATATGCTAATGCATACACGAATTGCGTAGATAGTGAAATGTATATGGGATATTATCTACCAAATGGTACTCAACTTTTGTGTGTTCCTTAGATTTTTTAAGCAAATGTCATTATATTAACTCTCTCCTACCATATAAATGTATTAAAAATATTTTTTACTTGATTTCTGTATTCAACCATTACTTACTTCTGCATTAAAAATAGAGAGCCATTTATTTTTTCAAAATTAAAACATTTTTAATAATGAAATTTAAGTTTCTTTTATAAAAAAAAGATATTAGTTTTTCTCTAACACAATTTTAAATATTCTATTTTCTGTAATGGGGCTGCGGATTGGTATATTTTCCATATAAATAATATATTTATTTGATTTTTTTACATTATTTACAGAACTTAATATGAAGTTTTGTAAATAATGTAAAATAATAAAATACTTGGTAAAAAAAATCATTTGTTCATTTATTTGTCCAAATACTTTATAAAAAATATTATTTGTATGACAATACTCTACGAAATATTCATTAACTCAGATTTTAAAAAAAATTAAACATTCAACATTTCTTTAAAAATAAATGTTCAGTTTTTGTATCTGCATGCTTCAATATGTTTATGGTACATTTGTATTTTACATGTTTTCAAATACATACAAATTTAAAAATATAAAAAATTCATTTATTTCTTACTATAGAAATTATATGTATATGTATTTAAAAGCATACAAATATAAACATTTGCTTTCTTTGAAATTATAAAAACAAAATATGTAAAGCTGTCTTGATATTTTTATTTTATTAAAAATATATTATCATGATATTTATCTCTTTTTTTTACTTTGAATTTTTCATTCTATTAAACACGTTGGAAATTAGAATGAAATATTCAGCTACGCTTCTCATGAGTTTTTTTAAAGCTTTTTGGTTTTTTTAAATACTAATGTAATTATATTTTAAAATATACATTACTTGAATTAAGAATAAATTATTTGTAGGTTAACTAATAGTATATATAAAGGAAAAATACATTGAAAATAGAAAAGGTTAAATAATCGTTATTAATTAAACCTAGAAGATAACATAATTTGCATAATTTTGTTTAAATTTTCAATGATAGATGGATGAACAAAGGGGAATTTCAATTATGAGGTTTCTTAAAACTGAAATATGGGATCATCAGTTTGGGTTTTAAACTCTATGGCTAGTGGTGTTTGAATCGTATCATATGGATTTCTACGTGAATCAATTTCATTTCGAATACATTTTCGAATCAATTTCAACGCATTAGCCGTATCAATGATACGGGGGCTCCCAAGCTACATGGACCCCGATATGGGTAAGCAAAGAATCGAAAGGTGTCATAATGGGGAAATTAGAAATTGAAATATTATTTTATATGAAAATTAAGATGCCTTTCTTTTTAAATATGTAGCCAAACGTATTATCCTAATAATCTCCAACGTTCAAGATAATTCACCGCCAAGTTGGTGTTGCGAGTGTCGTATGTTCTGAATTGACAATCACGTGCTTCATTTAATATAATGTTGGCAATAGGTTGCGTCAAACTTTTATGTACAACATTCTAAAGACGCATATTGGGCAATTAATTAAGACTAAAATAAACAAGTGATTAAAATTTTCATTATAAAAACACACCTATTACACTGAACTTGAAAAAGTGTCATTAAAAATTTATAAATATCCCAACAACAAATTCAATCATTGAAGAGTTGACGCTTTGAAGAAATTATAAAATGCACGTAATTTTTAATTTCTTCTGTTTTACATCTCTTTGGGGGGTTTATCTTTAGTGATACAATCTTCAACAAAAATAATATATAAATTGGTATTATCTGGATATTTTTCAAATTAACTGCTGATTTAGCTTACTTTATTATTCTTATCATTGAAGTCATTATCACTTTCTCAAAACGAATCTTCATCCTTGCTTTTATTCTGCTCAACAGATTAAAAAATCTCTGATAAGCAAAAAAAAAAAAAAAGCTTGCATTCTTTCACAAATTTTACAAATTTTGAAGCTATTTTTCGAAAAATTCGAGAATATTTTCTCAACAATGTAAAATAAAGTAATATTTGAGTATAATGACAAAAATCGCAGTATAATCACAGGAAAAAATGGTCCAAGTTATTCCAAAAAAAGTTTATTTGGAAAAATACACGTTTATATCGCAAGCTTTACTAATAAAGTAGAGTACTGCATAAAATTGCCAAAGTAATTGAAATGTAATCTTAAAAATCGACAAACCCATTTCGTCTCAAGAGAAGGAGTGGAGGATAGATGAAAAGTAATGACATCTCCAGACTATTTAGGCCCCGTATTTGAAACCTATACGGTGGATAGAATTGCGATAGCACCCACTGTAATATTAAATTATTCAATGTTGCTCAAAATGGACTTAAAAATATTCGAAACAGAAAAAAAGATGATAATGTTATATAAACAGTAGAAATATCTATACATACACATAAAGTACAATGTATTGAATGTTGAGACAATTCAGATTTCTGAGGAAAAGAGGACGTTGTTAATGATTATTGAACATTTTTGGCATCAAACATGCACATTCACATATGGTGAGGTCTGATAAAGATATTAATAAAATAATTTGTTAATTGATTTTCAAGAATCGATTTTTGTTTACTAGTAATCTATTTCAGTGTTTCTCAAAGTTACAATATTTGCGACCCAATATTGAATCCTAATTTTCAGCACGCCACCCCCCTCCCTCCATGCAATAACAATACATTTCATCCAATAACTGTACTTCAACGCTAAAGCTACAGTACGACTTTTAGCGTATATAGATGTCTCATTCAGCCAAAGCGTTCATTGCCCCAGACGTGTCTACACGTCTTAATGAAGTACAATCTTTTATGTGTGCACTGCTATCCATAAAATTATTCCGAAGGATTTGGAATGCAGTAAAAGGCCATTAACAATGTTTGCGAAAGATTTACTTATTTCAGAAGATTTTCTTATTTTTTTGGGGGGAAAACGGTGGTATAGGGAAGCGAATCGCTTAACTTTTAGTCGACAATCAAAGGATTAATTATAAACCGTACAAATTATCAAGCTAAATGTAAATTTTTGTGTTATATATGACAAGCCCAGGGATCACTGATAATTATTAATGTTGTTTTTAACTTAGTATTGTTAAATTAATTATAAAATACATTGCGCAGTAATGATACATTTATAAGTGTATATTATCCATGTAAATGTGTATTTTATTTTTTATTATGTCAGAACGTATTTTGTTTGTTAACTTTCAGTAAATTAATAATTTTATTTTTGAATAATCTTTTGTTTTCGACCTTTCAGCATGCTCGCACCACCTTGTAGAGTTGTCGCGCCCCCTAGGGGTGTGCCCCACAGTTTGAGAAACGGTGATCTTTTTATCTATCGAATTCTACACAGCTTATGAATTCATAATAATTAATACTCTCTCAGAAACATAATTTTGAGAATTATTCTCTTTTTCTACATATAAAAAAAATTCTCTCTTGAAATGAAACCCCCACTCCTTACAGTGACTGGGTTAGCCTAATTGTTACTGTCACGAAATCGTGGATGGAGTCACTAAAGACCCGCCGTGTAGAGTAAGATGAGGCACATTAGATAAATTTAAATTCAAAGTCCTCCCGTTGGCATGGTGTGGAAGTTAGGAGAGGGAGGTGCCAGGTCAGGTGTCGTCTTCGTCATTTGACCGAGGTTCAAAATTTAGAGGTCCATCGCTAATATCCCTCGCTCTGGTTTATAGTGTGGTGTTAATTTCACCCTCTTATTTTTTTTCCATGGCATTCTCTATATTTTGATAGCGCATACTAGGATATACAGTTAAGAACGATCGTTTTTAGTATGAAAAATACTAGTTATATTTTTAATTAAGGTAAATGTAGTAATTTTTTTTTATTCCGAAGAAAATGATTTGCATTTGTTAATAAGGATAAAATTTATAACTCTTCAATTTAAGAGGGAAATAAAAATTTTAAGTTCATTCTACAGGGAAAAATTAAATATTTCGAATTTTAAAATAAAAAAAAAACAGAGTTTCTACCTACTTCTAATTTTGATAATGTTGAAAATGGTTTCTTCTAATTTAAAAAAAAATACAATTATCTCTATCAGGTTTAATAAATATTTATTTAATAATTATTTTAAATTTTAAGACTTCGATGGAAATGATTGCTAATTTTTGTGTTTTTGCTAATTTTCTGTAAGGATTATCGCATTTTTTTTAATAATGAGCTTGATATTTTTTCTATGACTACTGTCAGTTCCTTGTTCGAACGTTATTTTCGTCCTTATCAGCACACCAAAGGAGAGAAAAAAAGACTGATCACACTGTTTTCGATAAATTTTTACTATCTGTATGAAAATGCAAATATTAAAATCGATGTTTTTTGTGCTTTCTTGATTATTCGAACATCAGCTCAATATAGATTATCCATAAATTTTTTAATTGTATATTTCATATCATAATTTTTCTCTTTTGAAAAACCGTCTGAAGTAACAATAAGAACAGATATACAGTCGAACCTCTATATTGATAATTTTTCTATATAGCGAACTTTTTCTTGGAATCTTGAACATTTCACGATTTTCTTTGTAAATAAACCTCTCTATAGCGAAGTGCATTTTCTATATAACGAACTTTTTCTTTTGTGATTCAATTTTTGCTCTCCCTTTTTTTAAATCATTTCTGAACAATGCAAGTTATTCTCTCTTTCAACACATTTTATGGTGGCCGTACATCTTGAACTGGTTTTATTAGATCTTAACTCGCCAAGAGCATTAGAATTCTGAACTTTTCATCCAAGAAGTGCAACCTTTAACCCCCCTTGCTCAGTTCACTAGAAACATATTCGATATCCCCTTTCACCTTCGGTGGAGTTGTCCCATGTTCTAGTTGTGTAAAATAATGTGTCCTTAATATTACATGTATGTTTTAAAATAAAGTAACTGCCTTTTTAAAATTCGTTTATTTTAATACAGAATTATTTTTGTAATATTTAATTTCTTATTACATATATATAGAATGTGTATTCCTTGACATTATTTTTTTCTTATTTTCCTTGCAGTTTTTCTTGTGTTTTTTCATTTTTTATCGATTAGATATATAAAACAAACATATACTAATCATTTAAAAAAGGTGTGAATAATTACTTTTTTTTAATACAAAGAGCTTATGAATTTAAAATTTGTTTTATGTGGTTTATAAAGTATGTTAAAAGATGGGCCTCCATATAACGAATTTTCCATTTTACGAACTTTTTTCCGGGATTTAGCAACTTCGTTATATATAGATACGACTGTATTTTTATTCTATTCAGATTTCATGTTGAATTTTTCAGCATGATTTCTTCTTACTTAAATAATGTATCATGCTGTGAGTCTTTAGTTTTAAATAAATTGTGCTTATTACGCGCAGTATTTAAAAATTTTTATATTTTTTACGTATAAACATTTTGCTTAAAGTTCATTGTTTCAAAAGTTTTCCCTTAATTCATAGAATTGGGCTAGAACTATTTGATTATATTTATTGTTCCCAATATATGTCTATGAATATCCAACGGAAGAATGCTTTTTTAGCTTCTACTTTTATATGTTCAAAACTTTGGCAGAAAATACGAAATAAGTCATAAAAAACTGTTTCTAGATTCTCCGAACATTTGATAACAGAAATTAATACGTTTACTTACTAATTTTAAATAACTATCGGACTTTTTTTTAATTCACATTTTCAAAATCCGGAGATTTAATAACACTTTGTTTAACATTAAGCATTGTAATGTCATTTTTTTGTTGCATGTTTTGAAGATTAAAGATAATTTTCTCTTAATTTAATTCTCATATAATTAAAGAAAATATTATTTTGTGTTTTATAAAATTTTTGTGTGTGTTTCATTTACTTCTTACTCTACTTAGATTTGAAGTTTAATTAAATTCGATACGTGAAAATAGTAAATTTAATTAGGAGCCTTCCGTGACTCTAAGAATATAACTGCAGTATCATTCAATTTAATTGAATTAGTTAAAAATAAATTCTAAATATATAAAAATATTTCACTATTTTTTTTAAGTAAAGGAAAGCTTACTTCTTATATTTATTTATATGTCAGACAGGCGGCATGAGCAACAACAACATTTCTTACTCTAAGCGTATTTTAAGTTAAATTAAAATTATTGCGAAAGAGAAAAGTAGATTCAGTTTGTAATGTGGTCTTATCACTGAAGTCGCTTCCTCATCATCTTATCTACCTAAAACTGTAGGAGGGAACGATGCACGACCAAGACCCTCCATGATAAACCTAATTTATTATTATCAATTATAATATTCCACAGATTAGTCCAGTTTTAATCAATCATATCCTACTAATTCTTGATCCACTAATTTAGTCTAGTATCCACAAAATCCGTCCTTTAGTCAAGATGCGTAATTCTAATTCTTACCATAGTGACACTGCATTTAGATGATCCGCTCCTTCTGATCTACGATTAATAAACTTAGACCTTAAATACTCTAACTAATTTGCATCTCAGGTTTCTTCTTGAGAGGGGTGGTGGTGAAAAAAACGTGTATACTTTCCCAAAGATTCTCCAAGAGGATTAGTCGGTGAAGGTCGCTTAAAAAGGCGTCACAAGTTGGAGTTAAGAGTCATTCGGGATTTTGCATCTATTCAAAATAATCTTAAGCTATACCTATGGATGAGAAAGGAGTACGAGTGATACTTACACTGCACTATAAAGTTGCGCAAGGGCTATTGGTGACGGACCTCGTAATTTTTAACCATGGTCAAGTGACGAGAATAACACCTATAACTTCTCGCCCCTAACTTTCCCACAACACCAACGGGAGACAATTGAGCCTTGACATATTTAACGCGCATCGGACCCCTCTGCATGGCGGGGTTTCAGCGATCTGGGTCTCGAACTAGCAACATGCCAGCCACGAGTCCTTGACTTTGACTACTAGGCTATCGCGGCGACATGAATGGGGTAATAGTACTCGGCAATTAACCATTTCCCCCTGTTATAACTAGAAATGCAGCTATTTATTCAATCAGGAGATATAGTAAGATAGTTAAAAATATGTAAGTAGCAAATTTAGCAATTTGTGTGTGTGATACATTCTTAAGTTTATTGTTAAAAGAGACGTTCAGGGCATTGCTGCACCTTTCGCAGTTCAAGATGATGATAGGCAGAATTACTATAGGAATTTGGTGTGCAATTAATGTTACACGATAAAATACCAATGAGGTTCTCCAGTGAATTTTCAATCGGGTTGTTAATTTATATTTTTAGGTGACTCCCACAAAAGAGAATTTAGATCTGGATACCCAGAAATGTTCTGTTTTAACTTTTAAATTATAGAACATATTACAGTTGTACCTGTTTTTGTATGGTACACAGGGACCGCATAAAAAAATCGCACAAAAATATTCAAAAATTTCATAAATGCTTACATATAACAAGCTAATTCGTGGAAATACTACAAAAACCTTTTTATGCGGTGGTTAGGGACCGCATAAAAAAGTCGCATTTATAAAATATGCTAATTATTTACGAAATATATGGAAGAGTATTTCCATAACAAAATAAATAATTAAATATTACACATGGAAACATTTTGAAAAACATATAGTCTCTCATTGTATATACGGATAAGTCTTTAAAATGCACATAAATAATTCATCGCTACTCATTGTAATCAAAAGCACTGTAATGAATAAGTTCAAAATCACTTTCGTCATTTGAAGGTGCAATTTCAGTTGATTTATTTTTGGCAACACACACACACACACACACACACACATAAAGTAAGAGATAAGGTTTTGTGACGAAGGACGGGTGGTCAGTTGCTTGCAAATGTCATGATAACCAGCTATACATGATTGAAACCCCTTTTGGAGTTTTATACTCTTTTCTTATTTTAAGAAAATGCTTTTTCAATTTGTTTGAAAGTTGGATCCCTGCATATTTTTATCCGCTCTCGAAGAATTTAGCTTCTTGTCCGTCTTCATAATTTTCAAATTATTGATAATGTCACTGTCATTGAAAGTTTCGTCTTCAATCAAGCGCGCGCTGCAGGAGCATTGAGAGAAAGCAACTGAAAGCGCATTGTCGGGAGACTGTTTATAACAAATAAACAAGGCGTCTTGAAGTGTCCATATTTCAGTGTCGTGACGTACACCCCACATCATGGGGGTGGCAGGACTCTAGAGTCCCAAGCCCTGACTTATGCTAACTATGTATTTGCCCAATTTATAAACTATTGAAGGCAAAAACTGACTTTCAGGGGAGGGGGTCCTAACATTCTCCGTCACACCACTGGTAAATAGATAGAATCCATTACAGTGGATCCAAAGCCATTGAGTCTTGTCAGGAGGGGGGCAGGACTCCAGGGGCCCAAGCCCTGACTTACGTTAAATATGTATTTGCCCAATTTATAAAATATTAGAGAAACCTGACTTGCAGGGGGGAGGGGGTCCTAACATTCTCCGTTACCCCACTAGTAAATAGATATAAAACATTACAGTGGTGCCAAAGCTATTGAAATTCATACACCGCATATAAAATATCGCACATAAAATTCGCACAAAAAAATTGCATTAAAAAAGACCGCAGAAAAACAGGTTCGACTGTATATCGTATCTGTTCATTTATTCAGCAAGGACTTGGTTTTATAATAGTTTTATTTAATATGAAACGATACAGCAATATATAAAAGTCGTTGGTAGTTTTACAAAGAAAAGTAAAAGAAATCAAGGAGAAGCTCTAAACTGTTTTAAAATTATTTTGAAGGAGCTTTTTCATACGGGAAAATTCAGCAACTGTCATAAGTAAATACTGTTTGAAATACAGAAATATAAGTGAAAAAATGTATGGTTAATTACACAGAACTATATCAATAGCAAAACCATCGGAACATATGCAGATCACGGTGCCTGTTCCACGGGTAAGTAAAATATACATAAACCAGTTAAAATACATTAATCAGCATACATTGTCAAATTAAGTACTTTAATTATAATTGATAATATAAAGTCTAACTTAAAAATTTACAATAAGAAATATACGTAATTAATTTACATAAAACTATAAAATATTTTAATAATGATCAATGTGATTTGTGTTGAGCAAATTTTCCCGGACAATTGTTGATCAAATTTACTGGTGGAAATTATTAGCTGCTATTTCAAATCAGTTAAAATGAACCTGTAAATATTTTTTGTATAGTTCTTTTGGAGAATATTTTTTCACATAGCCAATTTGTTTCTATGCGGAATGAACGCAACAAATTAATTTATGTAATTAATCAAACTTTTTGAGAGGAAGACTTTAAAAAAAATTCAGCAGAAAAGAGTTAAAAAATACCATGGTTTATTTTCTACAACATTTGATACACACACAAGAAAGTAGATGTTTGTCATTAGATCTGTATCATTGACACCTTCTGTCAAACACAAGATAAATATTATTGGTTTCTGTTGCCATACGAAAGATATATATTATTGGCACTTGATGTAAATTCAAAATCAATAATGGAAATATTACAAGGCATTATTACATGAAAAACGATACGATAACATTATTTCGATTAAAACACGAAAACGATATTATACGCTAGGGCAGGGATCGGAAAACTTTTGAGAGAGAAGAGTTAAGTTTTAAGTGAAAGAAAATAACTAAGAAGTATCAAAGAGCCAATTATATTCATACGCTTTTGTTGATGATAAGAGGACTGTGGCATATATCACAATCAGGATTTTGTCGTGCTCCAATTAATTTTTTTTTATAATATTTCAGTTGAAATTTTATACTAAGTAACATTTCTCGTTCCTTCAAAAACTAAGAACTGTCGAAGGTACTTTATTTCGGTTTCTCAGTCCAAGAACATCCCCTGTCAGAATATCATAATGTTGGGAACTCAACTTTATAGTTAAAAGAAATTTCCGTACTTTAACTGTCATAGATACTTTATTCTGGAATTTAATGTTTATACTAATAACCGAAACTGACTTGGCTATATTTTTACATTAATACTCCGAACTTACGCAATAGGTAGGACTGAGTGGTAGCCGCGTAAATCGGGGTAGAATGTCGCATATAAATACATATAAATTATTGTTTGTAAAAAGTGCAACACCATGAAGGAATCATCAGAATTAAATGAAATTTAATGCAAAAACGACGCATTAGTCCAAATAAGTGACGAATTTTCCTAAAAAAATATTAAGTGCCCGAAATTAGCATTTGGTGTAGCCACCACACTCTGCAGTAAGTGTTGCTATATGACGTGGCATGCAGTCAAACAGATTTTGAATGTATGCTTGTGGAAGAGAATTCCATATTCCTTGTATGCGCAGCAAAAGTTCGTCTTTTGAAGCTGCAGGATGTTGATTACGAGCGAGACGCCTACCAACCAAATCCCACACATGCTCAAAAGGTGACATATCCGATGAATAAGCAGGCGAAGGAAGAATTTGCATGTGTTGCGCTGAACAAAAGTCTCGAACAATCTTTGCAGCATGTGGGCGTGCATTATCCTGCTGAAAGATAGTTCTAGGGATGTTTTAAAGGAAGGGAACGACTTCGGGTTGTAACACTTCACGGACGTTCCTGTTGCTATTGAGATTATCCTCAATTTGTAGCAAATTGCATCTTCCATGATACGAAAATGCACCCCAAACTATAAGGCCACTATGTCGTTCTATAACACACTCGGGAAAGCAGAGTTGACCGGCATAGTATCTAACACAAATGGGGCCATCATGGTCTCACAAATTGAAGCGTGATTCATCTGAAAAGACAATTTGGTGCCAGTAAGCTTGCCAGGTTCTGTGCTCATGAGCCATTGCAGACGCAGCGGTCGATGGTTTGCCAAGAGGTGGGTACTGTATAAAGGCACCTTTGCACGCAATCTACGGTGCAGCAGACGCCGACGAATTCCCGAATTCGACATTAGTACACCTGTAGCAGTAGACAAATTTGCTCCCAACTGTCTGGAGCAAGGTGTACGGTCATTCACCACCAGTTGAAGCAGGTGTCGATCGTCGCACACTGACGTCACCTTCCATCGTCCACAGCCAGATTTTCGAGTTGTCCGGAGCTCTACGGTCCACTGTTTCCATACTCGCACCACTGTGGAACTGTTCCGCTGCACACGAGCTCCTATTGCGTGATAGAAAAATCATCCTTCTCGTAGGCCGATAATCCTCCCCCGTTCAAACTCCGTAAGTTGTTGGGAGTTTCTCCTTATTTTGTCGTGGAAGCATACTAAGGACTCACTAAACTAACAAACAATCATTAACTATTTTCAACGTCCCGCTATAGACCTCTTTTTAACGCTTTCAGCATCAGTTCAAAGGGCGCTGAGCACGCCATTCATGCGCGGTGGCTCTGAAACTTTACTATTTTACGCAACATCCTATAATTGATCTTTGCTGCAAAGTTAATTTAATTCTGATGATTCCTTCATGGTGTTGCATTTTTTACAAACAGCAGTGTAGAAGGTTTCATAAAACTTAATAAACAGTCTGCCAGTCCACAGATCTTTTTTTTTTCCTAGCAAAATTTCCTCGTAGCTTCTTTTATAATTTTTTTCATTTCTTGTTTCAGAAACAAATATCTCTTCGTTGGAGTATGTATTTTCTAAAATTTGTGTAACCCTTTTTTCAATTAAACCGAGGCCGGTCAAATTACCAACCATCATTCGGTCTTCTGATTGAACTGGAATCCAACAGTTCTTGAGCGTCATCGCTATTCACTTCTGAATCTATTTAATTGGCAAGATCGGCAACTTCTTCAATCAAACTACCAATTTCATCAGGATCTGGCAGTAATTTAAACTGAGTTATAACGATGGTAAAAAAGATGAATCGACGTTTTTGAAAATCGCAACTCCGGTTCACGTAAGAAGGGGTACACGTAATCAAATAAATAAACATCACTGTACATCACTTAGTCTTCCCATGGTCGCATTTTTACCAAGAAAAATCGAACTTGTACTGTTTTAGTTAAAATTTAACTGATTCTCAAAAGACTTTTTAAATGCAAAATAATTTAAAAACAGAGGTAAAAAATGTCTTAAGAAAGTCAGATATTTAAATGCATTTGAAAATACAGATAAATTCTTTAAACAGATAATTTTAAAAGAAAAAAAGATAAAGGAAACACACACACACAACTTTTAGTAGACTATTAGTTTTTTCAATAATATATACATATAAGCAAAGAAGTTTGAACATACTTAACCATCTACGCAAAGAGACTAGCGAGTTGCAAATGTGCTGACTCCCAGCCCTAAATAATACCAGACATTTCTGATATGATTCTGTTTATTTCTGTCGATGGGTTTTGTAAAAATAAATCCGAACAATACGAAATAATACTGAGAATAATAAGAGCCTTAAGAAATGGAAAAAATTTAGAAGTTATAAAAATGAAGAAAATTTTATACTTTATATCAGCGTTTCTCAAACTGTGGGGTCCGCCTCCCTTGGGGGGGGCACGATAACTCTACAAGGGGACGCGAGCATATTGAAAAGTCGAAAACAAAAGGTTATTTAAAAAATATTAATTTACTGAAAATAAACAAACAAAATACTTTCTGATATAATAAAAATATAGAATACACTTATAAATATATCAGTACTGTACAATACATATTTTAGATTAATTTAACAATACTTCGTTAAGAACAAGTTTGATAATAATCCGTCACCCCACAAGGGCTTGTATTAACACTTATCTTGATAATTTGTACGGTTTATAAATAATTCCTTAATTGCCGATTAACTATTACCACGTATACGAGCGCATTTCGATGTTTTTTTGAAGGGGAGAAAAGCAAATCCTCTCAAATAAGTAAATTATTTGTAAACATTATGAAGATTCTTTTATAGCATTCCAAAGTCGTCGAAATAATTTTATGGATAGCACTGCACAGAAAAGATCGTAATTCGGAAAGACGTATATATACGTCCAGAAAATTAATGCTTTAGCTGAATGAGATGTTTTTCTATGTCGGTGGCACATAAGAAGTTGAAGTCGAATGTAGCTTTAGTGTCAAAGTATACTATTATTCAATTCAATACATTGCTATTGTATGGAGGGGGGGGGCGATAAAAAAGATGATTGAATAGTGGGTCACGTATATTGAAAGTTTGAGAAGCACTGATTTAAATAAAATTAAGTAACTGCAAATTTACAATCTCATTAGTGTTGAAAAAGTCGCAAGTATACTTTTTCACTTAATTTTTTTTTAGAAAAATAAAAGATGGTAAAAGTATATTTCTAATCTCTAAAATTAGATTTTTACAGCCAGATCAATAATTTCGAAGCAAGTAGAAAATTGAAAGCAATACCTATTAGATATTGGCAGTATTTTAATTCAGTTTTGACCGTTAATCAGAGTAGAATTTTCTAAAAATAAAACTTATTTAAACCAGAAATTGGTAGTTAAAATAATTTGTACGACTTCTTTTAAAGAAATTCAAACATCATAATAAATTTAAAGCATTTGCTTTGAATATTTTTGAGAAAAGAAGAATTTTGTTCGATTATTTTGTTATTTTGGACACTATTTTTTATATGAAATACCGATATTAGTGACAAAATATTATTTTTACTGATACACTAATAGCTCTTTGTTAAATAAATAGAAAAAAGGGGATTTTTTCTTGTTAAAAATGCAAATATTATCCAAAAGCGTAATAAGGAAAAGTAAATAAATGTTATTAAAATATGCGAAAATATTTTTTTCTTATTTCTAAAGAGCAATTATGAGCTCATGTAGAGTAGTTTTTACTAAAAAAGTATGGAAAATGGGGATATTATTTACATTAAGTAAACTTACATTTTACTTTAAGTAAAAAAAAAATAAAATCTTATTTAAAAACAGGAACTTCAAAATAAAAAGAACACCATTTCGCTGCTTATGTAAGAAGTCATACTTTACATTCTCCATATAAAAATGTGCTGAGTTTTCCTAGATTGTAAATTAAGTTGTATAAATTATGCTTACTTGACACAGAGAGATTAATAATTCATATAATTCTAGTTATTATTTAAGAGGATATATCTTCATTAGAGTTAGTGAAATTTAATTAAAAGAATCTCTTGAATTTTATTTACAAAATAAAAAAAAATAAGGTTTTTTTCCCGCTAATTTTTTTGTTTGTTTTTGTTTTGTTTTAATTAATCCAAGATGTATTACCTAGAGCCGAAAAATGAGCTTTGAATTGGGCAGTGTTTTGTAGGGAACTCGTCCATTACTTTTTTAAGGAATAAAAGGTTTTATTCATATTGGATGAAAAACCAATGAATGCATATTAAAGGGGTATTAAAGTACTTTAACATTGTGATTGACCAAAATCACTAAAGTTATAAAAACTTGCCTTCTATATTTTAAATATAATAATTTTAAAAGTGTAAATATATATATATATATATAACAGATCAAAATGAACCATTAAGGAATATGGCTTATTAATGCTGAGCATGTGCTTATACAATGAAAGACCCATGATTTCACCTAAGCTATGATGTTCTTTTTTTAATATTTTATTGACTGCAATATTTAAAGAAATTAAAATATTCAAAAAATATTAAAATATTTATAAAAATATATTTATATAAATGTTAAACTTTTTCTCTTAATATATATATATATATATATATATATATATATATATATATATACACTGGTGTGCAAAAATTAAGGACGAAGTCAAAAAATTAGCATATCAGCTGAACGAAAAGGCAGAGTGGACAGAAAGACCAATCAGGAGATTAAGTAAGGTGATGTACTGTAGCACATGTGCAGATATGCAGGTAGACGTAATGGGGGAGTGTCTGAGTAGTATAAAGCATGTTGTCGGTGTAAGATCAGTATTTCTGGCAAAGAGATTGCACGCCCTATAACAGTTAAAATCACACCAAGTTGCTGCCTCAGCGAGAAATGGCGAATAATCAATCTGTTAGACGACATCTGGATGCTTTTACCCGAGATCGAATCATTGGGAAGTTGGAGGAAGGCTGCAGTGTGAAAAGAGTGGCTGCAGAGTTCGGAATTGTTCACAGCATCGTTTCACGACTTTAAAGACATTTTCAAACTACAGGAACAGCTAACCGGGGGTTCAGTAGTGGTCGTCCACGAGGAACCACACCCGCAGATGACCGGTACTTTGTCTTACAGGCCAGAAGAAACAGGCGGCAGACATCGGGAGAAATCGCTAGACACACGACACAGGCGACTGGACGACCGATATCGCGTTTTACCATGGCCAGAAGACTGCACGGTGGTGGTCTGTTTGCACGACGCACTGTATGGTGTGTATCTTTAACGCCTACCCATCGGAGAAGGTATTCTCTGTTGTGCCGGGAACACCGGAATTGGAGAGACAATGAATGGGGACGAGTTCTCTTTACAGATGAGAGCAGATTCAGTTTGAGTAGCGATTCTCATTGTATACTCATATGGAGAAAGCGGGGAAGCTGCAATCATCCCTCGAACATCATTGAAAGGGACAGGTATGGAGGTCGCGGTGTTCTCGTTTGGGGAGGCATCATGCTTGGTAGTCGTACAGACCTTCACATCTTCGACGCAGGTTCAGTCAACGGGACCCGTTATTGTAACGAGATTCTTCTTCCATATGTGCGTCTTTTTAAAGGCGCTATGGGTCTGCAGTTCCTTTTCATGGACGACAATGCACCATGTCATCGCACAGTAGCTGCCGAACAGCTCTTAGAGAGTGAGGATATTGAACGTATGGATTGGCCGGCATGATCTCCGGATCTCAATCCCATCGAGCATGTATGGGATTTTCTAGGCAGACGCTTGGCAGCTCGTACCTTACCACCAGTAACGATCCGGGAGCTTCGATTGGCGCTACAAGACGAATGGGCAGCAATGCCTCAACAACTCATTGACATCCTCATTCTCAGCATGGGCAGACGCTGTGAAACCTGCCTAGCAGTCAGGGGAGATCCTATCCTCTACTAAAGACCGGATGTTTCTTGCTGGACACCCATCACAGGGATGTTTCGGCCTTCAGTAGCATTGCGCTCCATGCTACTTTTTCAATCAAGCTTCTTTTTATCCCTCTGATTTCTCTTTTAGTAAGTGTTGCTTACATATTACACATGTCCTTACGTATTGGGGATCTTACGGTATTAAATGTGTTGATTTGGAAAGCTTTTGTACAAAGTTATATTGAAAAAACCGTCTCGTCCTTAATTTTTGCACACCAGTGTGTATATATATATATACATACATATATATATATACATATACATATACACATATATATAAACATTTATACATATATATACATACATATATATATATATATATATATATATATATATATATATATATATATATATATATATATATATATATATATATATATATATAGATCTTATATTCATCACAAATACATTAACCGTCTTGCTACTTCGAATTCCAAATCCACCACACAACAATAGGTTTTCAAAGTCAGCATGTTAGTGGTCTTGCTGTGAAGATTATATCATAACACTCATATCACAGTTTACATTTTTTCCACACACATCTTAAACACATTTTTTTGACAACCAACCAAATTAGAGCCTAGCAAATTTACATTTTTGACAATCAACCAATTCAAATTTTACCATATTTTATTGTCGTCATTCTATACTTGTCTTTGCTGGCTGGTTTAAAAGTCAGCTCAAAAGATGTGTTTATGTTTTTTTCGAATTTTTTAACTTGGTGAATAATTGACTTTCATTAATGGCAAGATGCTTGTTTCTCATCGTAAAAGCTTTGTGAGTAAAGAAATTTTGTTAAATTATTTTTTGAAAGATACTTTTCTTATGTAATTGTTCTAGTATTTTTCTACTTTTCTTACATAATTATTTTGTGATTTTTCTGCATTAAGAGTTTGGGAGAGTTTGTTACATAATAGTAGTGATTGGTTTTATCATGCTCTCTGAGTTATACTTTCTCTGAAGCTTTGTTTATTTTATTTGGTTTTCCTACCGAGTTGCAAAGGGGGAAGGTTGGCGCCTTCAAACTAGTTTAACCCCACTTATTCGGTCTTAAGTCCGAAATTGCTTTCTGACTCGCTAGGTTCTTCTTTTTTGTAGTTCTTTTATTTCTCTATAATTTTGTTCTTCATGTTCAGCTTTCATATTTTTATTACGTAATTTCTTGTTATGTTCTTTATCTATTATTTCTTGTTTTTGATAATTAATACATATTTCTTATATATATATATATACATGTATATATATAACGAACCTCTATATTGCGAATTTTTCTATAAAGCGAACTTTTTCCTGGACACAGCGAAAAACATTTTCTATACAACGAACATTTTTTTTGTCATTAAATTTTCGTTCTACCTTTTTTAAAAGTATTTCTGAAAAAAATTTTCAGTTATTCCCTCTATAATACATTTTATGGTGGTCATAAGTTTTGAACTGGTTTTATTAGATCTTAACTCCCCGAGAGCAATATAGTTCTGGACATTTCATCTAATAAGTGCAACATTTAACCCCCACTGCCCAGTTCATTAAATACATCTTCGATATCCTCTTTCACCCTCAGTGGAGTTGTCACGTGTCCCCGTGTTTTAATTATAAAATAAAGCAAGTTTAATATTACTTGTATGCATTAAATTATAAAATGTCCTTAAAATTCAATTATTTTAGTATAAATATCTTTTCTTAATATTGAAGATACAGTGAAGTCCTCGACATTCTTTTTTATCTTTTTCCTTGCAGTTTTCCTTCCTTTCTTTCTTTTTTGATGGACATGATATCCAAAATAGACATATATTAATTTAAAAAAAAGTGTGAATAATTACTTTTTTAATATATAGTGTTTATGAATTTGAAATATTTGTTTTATGTGGTTTATAAAATATATTTATTAAAAGATGAACCTCTATATGTAACGAACTTCCCGTAATACGTACTTGCGGGATTTAGTGACTTCGTTATACATAGAGGTCCGAATGTATATATATATACATATATGCACACAATTTTCTCGATGCAGGCAGAAAATATTTCCATCAATGTACGAATAATCGGTACGATATATTGTACGAAAAGTGAATTATAATACAGTAATCGCAATAGTATATATATATATATATATATATATATATATATATAAAGAGTGTTTTTTTCCAGGTATAGAAGTTTAAGTTGGCATTACTTTCCAAGATGGCGACCGATTTAACAGCTGTCAAGTGATTTATTCTCAGTTTGGTTTGGCAATTCATCATGTATAGACTCACGCCTGAACAACGCTTTTAGATTCGTCGAATGGGCCCAAAACGAGATTGCCGTTGTTCCCGATTTTCATAAGCGAATTTTGTTTAGCGATGAAGAGCACTTCTGGTTGAATGGCTACGTCAACAAACAAAACTGCCGCTTTTGGAGTGAAGCTGATCCACAAGTGTATGTCGAAACACCGTTACATCCAGAAAAACTGACTGTTTGGTGCGCTTTATGGGCTGGTGGAATCCTTCTTCAAAAACGATGAAGGCGGTATAGAGCCATGATTACTAACTTTTTCATTCCTGAATTGAACAATCGTGATGTCCAGGAGCTGTGGTTCCTACAAGACGGCGCAACATGTCACACAGCTCGTGCCACAATCGATTTATTGAAAGACACGTTTGGTGACCGCCTAATTTCACTTTTGGACCTGTGAATTGGCCTCCAAAATCTTGTGATTTAACACCGTTAGACTATTTCCTGTAGGGCTATGTAAAGTCATTGGTCTATGCGGATAAGCCATAAACGCTTGACCATTTGGAAGACAACATTCGCCGTGTTATTGCCGATATACGGCCAGAAATGTTGGAAAAAGTCATCGAAAATTGGACGTCCAGATTGGACTACATCCGAGCCAGCCGTGGCAGTCATATGCCAGAAGTCATATTTAAAATGTAATGCCACACGATTATGTTTCGATTAAAAAAATTCATGTCAATCGAAAAATACATCGTTGTTTTATTGCAATTTAAAGTTCTATACCTCTAAAAAAACACCCTTTATAACTGGTTTTATTAGTAGGTATAACATTGCATCACTCTCTACCCCAGGGGTGGGCAACATGTGGCACACGTACCAAATCTGGCACGCGATACAATTCTTAGTGGCACTCTACACTTCTCTACAAATTAGTCAATTTTTGAGGAAAATGGATTATTTTGAAATGAAGTTTATTGAACTAAAATCTTTTGAGTTATGGAAAGGAAAATTTGCAAAATTATTTAAAAATCTAAAAGTTAACTTTAACAATAAATGAACAGCTCTTTTAAATTATTGAATGCCATATCTGGAGTGATTTAATTGTTTGAAGAAAATTGCAAGTACTCTGCTTTACGCTTTTGGTTTTACATGTCTCTGCGAAAAAATCTTTTTTCATATGAAAAGTAATTTGTGTCCGTACATCAGTGATTCTCAAACTTTCACTACTTGCGCCCCCCTTTTCAATCACAATTTTCATAGCGCCCCCCTTATACATTAATAATGTACTGAATGCAATAATGTACTTTGACGCTAAAGCTACAATACGGTCATAATTATAAACCGTACAAATTAACAAGATAAGTATTAAATTTTTTCCCTACTTTTAAGTAATATTTTTTTTTTGCTTTTTAGTTCGATTCACTATAAAAGCGTGTTTTTTAGTTTGTTTTAAAACTATAATTTATTTTATAGTTATTTTTACTATACACTATAAAAATCACAATTCCAGTGAATAATTTAATTAAGAGGAAATATAATTACCCACTTTCAACGACTTATCAATTTTTCTTAGAAAATTTGAGAAAAAATCCAATAAAACCAAAGAAAATGTTCCAAATAAATAATGCCCTTAATAAAGGACATAAATCACAAACACTTTTCGCTAACAACACAGGAACGTTATTTTCCAGCTAAACTCAAATCAACTCAAAAGTTTCACGTCTCACGCTTTTCTGATATTTACTTTCGCTATCTTGATTAATATGCATTATTTCAGTAGGTTCTTCAATTGCTTGATCAGTTTCAACTTCCTTTAATAGGGATCACACAGATGCCCATTTTGTTTTAATATTCTGCTTATTTACATTTATAAACCATAATAAGTCGTATAACACAGCAATCAAAACTACAAAATTGTACATGGGGAAAGTGTAGCATGTTCTAAAAAATAGTTGTGTAAAACGTTTTTCATTATGCATTATATGTTTCAGAATACTCATGCTTATCCATATATCATAAAACTCTTTCACATAGAAAAAAGATGAAACAGAAATATATTATATTTATTTACAACTTCCCTGAAAAAAAAAAGACGGAGATAACCATACCAGTAAGTTCGAAGGTCAGCTAAAGTAATATTTTAGGTTAAAAGAAACATAATAAAAAATCTCTCATCGTTTGATATCGTTAAAAGAAACGTTAAAAAAAACTCTCATCGTTCTCATATTGACCGCAAAGCAAACAAAATATTTGTTTAATTTTGTTATAGGATCAAAGATGGCTAATGAGCGTTTGAAGTGGAATCTTTTACTTTTGATGATCACCAGATGATAAAAATAAATTATATCAGTGTAAATGTGTATTTTTTATTATGTCAGAAAGCATCTTGTTTTACTTCATTCCAAAAAATTATTTTTTAAACCTTTTATTTTCAATATGCTCGCGCCCCCCTCGCAGGGTTACCGCGCCCCCCAGGGGGGCGCGCCCCACAGTTTGAGAAACACTGCCGTACATAAGTTGTTTGTCAACTTTACAGACTCAACTTAACATTTAAAACCATTGAAGTGTAATTTCACAAATTTTATCTCTGATTAATATAAGGTAAAATGAAGGCGTAGGGACAAAAAGTTTGCATTAAAATATTTTTTAATGAAAAACTACTTATATTTTGTTGTGTATTTGTTATTTTTATAATTATGCTTAAAATATACATAAGTTATGGTTAATTTTTGTTTTGTTTTTGTGTGTTGAGGGGCTAATTATATTTTATGGTGCTTAATTTTATGTTGATGAATATCTTTAAGGTATCCTACTATGTTCGGAACCGTGATTTTAAAAAAGCGCATAAATGGATAATTTTCGTGGTATTTAATATCAGCTAGATTAGAATACATGTATAAAATTGTTTTAAGGACATTATGACAAAAAATTATATAAATACAATATTTTGGCAAAGAGAGAATTAACTTAGAATAATCTTTTTTTTTTCTCAAAACGTTCTCATTTTATAAAAAATGTTTCTATAATAATGATGTTTTGCTTAGATAAATTAAAGACTTCTCCAGAGATTCTGAACTAGGATTTTTGAAAAGTTCATATTATTTTCAGAGTTATCACCAATTGTAAATAATTATCGGCTTTTTTTTCTTGAAATTTCTCCCCTCTGTTGTCGTAAAATATAGATAAATCCACTTCTAAGTTATATGCTTCAAAAATTCTAGTTGAGCCTCTGTACAGAGGTCTGCGCTGTATACAGGTAAAATATTATTACAATAGAAGCATTTTTCATAAGGAGAATACTTCGAAAATGGGTCATTCTATGTTCAATTTTTGTCATAATTTTTTATTGTAATAATATTTTTAAAACAATTTTATATACTTTTTCTAATCTAAGTAACACTAAATATCATAAATATTATCCATTTATACGTTTTTGCAAAATCATGGTTCCGAACGTAGTCGGATACCTTAAAACAATGCGTAATCATTACATTATAAACTCTAAATCTCTGCATTATTGACCTAAATTCCCTAACTGTGTATGTTTGGTCGTTGTAATCGAATAGCTTTAAACATTTCCTACAGTGCGGCATCCTGAATCAAATCGGTAGACAGGTTCGGCAAGCCACAGCTACAAGGTTGGCGGCCCCTGCTCTACCTTATATATCTCCGTAAATTGGAATACTTTTCAGGTCATGATGTTCTAGGCACAAGTTTAAGGCACTATTCCATTAGAGATTTGTGTTGCCGCATGCGCATTAAATGTAACTGAGAAGAAAATTTGTTTTATGTTATAGAGAAATTTAGGAGAATAAAGTACCAGGTCTATAGGTCTCCTCTTGTCCTCATTCAGTCGAATTTCACCACCGTATGCTTCTTGTTCTATGTAATTTTTATGAAAGATATAGCCAACCTCTAATCGCATTGGTACTGAAGTTTTATAGTATGTAGAAATCTATCATTATAAAAACAACTTTTATTTCGTAACTTTTCAAGTACTATCGAGTTTTAGTTAAACGCTAAGCGAGTAGCTTTTTTAGCCTATTCTAAGCTAAAATCTTATTTTTTTTTGAAAATTTGAGATTTTTACATTTTCAAACTGTAAAGATTTTAACCTTTCTAGAAATACTTTACTTTAACCTTTAGGGCATTTAAAAGCCCTTAAAACCTATTTTTAAATAATCGTTGAAACTTGTCCACACACATTTGAATGGAGAAAAATGTAAACAAGCTACTTCGATTTGCTTAAAAGTTAAATGGCTGATATTAACCAAAACATGTATCTTTTATTATAAATTGAGCATTTTATTTTTTTATATGCAAACCGATTAGAAGTCTCACTGTATACATTAAAATTAATTTATCTAAAAAGGTAAATTTTGATGTTCGATGTACCTTTTCTGAGAAACTACTGTTCACAGGTATGTAAATTTTTTATGATATATTTAAAATGATAGTTAATATATATTGTGTAATGAGTTTTTTATAAAAGGTTCAAAAATTTATGTTTTACAAATTTTTAATGTGAAAATGGGTCAAATTTCGAAATGTTTGATAAAATATTTCATAAATTATTAAAAAATTCAAAATTAGCTAAAAGCTGATTTCAGTATAATGAGAAAGATGTACTTTAAGTGTATGAAAAACTTCAAGCATGTTTATATAACAGATTTTGAAGGTATATCGAAAACAACCAATTTAACATTGTCAGTATAGAGAAAGAGAGAGAGAGAGAGGTTTCTCGAACTCATCTTAATCTATTTTTTCGAATACACTTCCAAATACATTAACAATAATTTACATAACAACATATCCAATTGTTATCTTTCCTTTCTCCATCGTGCTAACTCCACTCACGTAACTCTCAGTAGCATACATCACAGTTCCTTACAGAAAAAGTTCTCCAATCAAATAGTACGTATGAAAAGTATACCCCCTTTAGGATTAGTGGAAGGGCATGAAGAAAATCTATTACATTTATGCGTATTAAATAATTTTTGTTTTAATCACCTCTCAACTTTTCATTTGCTTATCTCTCATTAAAAATAAATTACACGTTAGAAAAATAAATGCCATGTAATCATCTGTAATGCAGTCCTAAATGCATCTTTATTAGCGAAATGATTTGATATATATATATATATATATATATATATATATATATATATATGTATATATATATATATATATATATATATATATATATATATATATATATATATATATATATATATATATATATATATATATACTCAGGAACAATGAAAATAGCGACCATAGAAGGAAGATAAGTACAATCGCGAAACTTTGCAAATAAGTACAGCGTAATGTGATATCCAAGTGATCCAAGTTTTGTGCCAATACGCATGCTCATACACGCCGAGATGGCGCTACAATCAGGAAGAGGGTGCTATATAAGCCAGCGCAAATTCGAAGATTCATAAACGTGACGATTACCCGACGATTGTAGGAAGACTTTGGTAAGCGAAACATGCCAGGTAAACGTGCTAGAAGACATTTCTCCCAGTTAAGCGAGTTTGAGAGAGGGCTGATCATCGGGATGAAAACTGCAGGCTGGTCGACGCGCCCTGTTGCTGACCAGGTGGATCGTTCGGAGTGTGTCGTTAGAAATTGTTGGGAGCAGTAGACACGAGAAGGTACCCACGCGCGGAAAACCGAGTCTCGAGCGACCAGGAAGACCACGAGGAGAGAGGATCGAAGGATCGTGAGGCAAGCACTTGTGGACCCCACAGTGACTCGTTCAACGATACTAGCAGACGTAGGCGTAGTAATTGTTCCAGAAACAATTTCCAGACACCTTGCAGAAGCAAATCTTAAATCCAAACGCCCTTTCCGTGCACTCCCTTTAACGCCGGAACATCGGCAACTTCGTCTACAGTGGTGCCAAGCCAGATCAATGTGGAATGTCACAGGTTGGCAAAAGGCTGTGTTTAGTGATGAATCCCGGTTTGTTTTGGGGACAGATGATAACCGTGTACGGGTGTGGAGGTGCCCTGGTGAGCGGTACAATTCCCCCCATACTGTTCTACGTCACACTGCCCGCACAGCTGGTGTAATGGTCTGGAGGGGGCATAGCCTATGATAGCCAGTCCACTTTAATTGTGATGCGTGGAACCTTAACGGGCCAACGTTACGTTGATGATATTCTTCGACTCCATGTAGGACCTTTCCTAAATGGTCTCCCAGAGGAAATTTTCCAGCAATATAATGCTCGGTCAAATACAGCAAGAGTTGCTCAAGACTTCCTACGTCATTTTCAGACTCTTCCATGGCCGGACCCCCCCGAATTTTCCCCTGTAGAGCACGTGTGGGATGAGCTAAAACGGCAGATGCCATCGTGTCACTTTGTACATGATTTAGAGTTGGCTGTTCAAGAGTTGTGGGCCCATCTGCCTCAGGACAACATAAGGTGTCTAATCAACTCAATGCCAGACCATGTGGCGTCATGTATTGCAGCTAGAGGTGGTCCAACGTGCTATTGAAGTTGCCCAATATTTGTGTCGTTGCACACCCTGTATTCGTTTAATTGTCTTGTTTTTGAGATCAAGTGAATCTCTCATTTGTATCATTATGTGTATCAAATTTCATTTCAATCCGATGCTTTCTTCTTGGGTCGCTATTTTCAATGTTCCTGAGTGTATATATATATATATATATATATATACATATATATATATATATACTTGCAGTTATTTTTTAAATTACTCTATAATCATATTATAATTTTGAAATAAACATATCAAGAATTACTTAAACGTAGAAAATTCATTATTTAAAATGGCTAACTGGATTTATTATTTTTAAGTAGAAAGTAGTTGTCGATGTTTCAAAAAGAAAAAAAAATTCAAACGGTAATATACAATTCATACATAAAATTCCTATGAAATGACATTTATTATTATTTTTCTAAGACAGTGCCTTGATTTTTCTTGAAGACAAGATTGTTTTTCAGCAATATTGGATTAATCGAATGACAATTAATTATGCGTTGCAGTCAAAAGTTCTTTTAAATAAGTACATTAGTTACTTAAAGAATGTATTTTTCAGGACTAAACAGTCCGATATATAAAGAAAATCCTTGAAGCAATGACTTTTACAAATTTCGAAAGCCTTACTTTTTCCTCTTAGTTACGCAGAAAAAAAGAGAAAATTCTTACAGGACAAGAATAAAATTGAGAGAACGATTTGTTTAAACAAACTTTTAAAAGGTTTTTGAAAAATTATAGTGAATTAAATTTTAAATGTAATGTGATTCTTCTAAAACTGTTTCCTCAAGATTTCGTCTCAAGAGAGAAAACGAAATATCTGATTTTTTTTCAAACATACTTTAAAACTTTTTTTTTCAGCTCTTAAAGATTAAAAAGAAATATTTTTTTCAAAGAATCGAGCATATATAAAAGATGTCTAGGGATAAAAAAATATTTTTCTTCCCTTAAGAAAATATATTTATTATTGAAAATCAAGATTTTTTCGATGTATGTTATTCAAGAACCTCACTTTTTAACTTCGTTTTCTTCTTTCCTCTTTTAAGCCTTTGTTTTAGATTTTAACTATATAATACATTTTTTAACGGGATAATTATTTATAAGTACACTTATTTACAAAATAGGCATTTGCTTTTGTGCTTATTGCTCTCTATTACGAATCACTTTGATCTTTTATCATCTTGTAAGTTAATTTTTCTCTAGAGATTCTGAGCAATAGATGGCGCTCGATCGAAGTCCGAAGAATATTTTAGGGCTAGGAGGGGGCATCCTAGACTAAGTTTAACTCCGAACGCGGTGAGAATCTCCCACAGCTCTACAAGTCTCTCTCCGAAAGAAACTCCACGTGAGGAAAAATGGCCATTATTAATCGTTGCTGCTTTTGGAAAAATGTGCGGAGTGGAAGTTTCGCCGCAGGATTTTACAGCTTGGTATGTTTTATATTTTTACTTAAATAAGAAACTTGTAAAACATTTGGTAAAAAAATAAGCTGAATTAATTCGGAAAAACAGTTTAGAAAGTTAATATGTGTTTCTTTCCACTTAATTCATACTTTGTTTATTTCATATCAACATTTTTTCAACTTTTTGAAATATTTGAATTTTAGGATTGAGGGGGTGCTATATATATTTTAGTTTTATTTAAACAATAGCAAACAGTTATCTTAGATAACTTAGATAGCTTCAAAAAATATGATATCTAAGAAAGAAATTAAAGTAGAGAAAGATATCTCTTAAATTAATCATCATGTCATGTATCAAGACTGTTCTTAAATTAATATTGCAAATATAATCAGAAGTATTGATACTTTTTATGAATAAATGCGATTTTCTTGGGTTCGTTTGGACAACTGAACGTGATCTTCAATTTAAAATGTTTTTAATTTATAAATTTAAAATGATTATTGATAAAAGTATTGTGTTATCGTAAGTAGGCTGTTCATTTACAAGTTTAAACCATGTAAGAAAATATTAAGTAATGTGACAGTAAAATTCAGTTTTGTCAAACTGTAAGCTTTCAATTGTAAATTTTAAAGAAGTTTCGATTTCAAATCGTAGAAAATAAAGAATATTAATTAATTATTATTAATCAAATATGAGTTGTTGATTAAGATGTTATTTAGAATTAGAATACAGACATTTTTATCTAATTAAATAATATTTATTTTTACGAAAAACATCCCGAAAGATAGCGATAATTCATTTAAATAACAATTTTTATTGTTATAAATAAAATACAAATAATTTCATATATTTCATCAAGTACGCAAAATTGAAGAATTTAGTAGAACTTGGTGACGAGCAACTTATACAATTTAAAACGAAAAATAAAATTCCCTAAGAAATAATTTTTTCATTGGAGTAATTAATTGTGTAGTTATCAATAATCTTCAATAAAAATATTTTTCTGCGAAGATATATGAGTAAGAAATTATTAATAGTTTTAAATATTACTAATAAGTTGATCATGTATGTAATGTAATGTAACAATAACAGATTTTGGAAACTTTTTTTTTATTGTTCAATACTGTAGTATACAGTGTTATTTCAGATTTTTAATCAAAAACTTATTTAATTATCATAAAAATATTTACCGAAATATGGTGTATTCTTATCAATATTCAACAAAATACAAACATATTATGCTATATACTTTTTTGTGTATTTTTCTACTTCTCATTATATTTTATTTTAAAAATTGATTAAAAATGATTGAAATAATTTTTTCATAAGAGCGATCTCAAAGTCTTTTTTTAACTGCCACGTGTCTACGCTAAGATTTCAATTGCATCTCTGCAAATAAATGTAAGCTGATTTGTTCCACGTAAAAATACCGGTGTGGATTATTTATTTAGAAATTTTTTCATGCATTCTTTACTATGACAGTAGATTATCTGAATCTTAATTCGTATAAGATGCTCCATTTGTTTTCGATATGTGTTATTATGAAAACAATTTTAGTACTAAAATTACATCTATATTTGAAACAAAAAATTATATGTTGATATAATATATTGATTCATGATTTCTTTAAAAGACGACATATAATGTATACTTTGAATAAAAGAAATATTATCATGGTATTTTTCGTGTAATTTAATGGCACATGTGCACAACATCCTTAAATACTAACTCTAATAATTCAATATCTACTTATTAATTTATATCATCTCTTTAAAAACGTTATTCTAAAATTATAATACGAATACTTTTTTTAAAAACACGAAAGTTATATAGTATGCTGACTAAGTATTTTTTAGTGAAAAATATACCATCTTCAGGTAATTCAAGCAATACTTTTCAGTAATTTATGTGTGTTTTTCATTACTTGTATTCATGAGTGTTTATCTTGTAGTTATTTCGTTAAAATATACAATTAAGTTTAATACTTTAACTATCATTGACCACATAAATAAGAACATTTAGTACAATTAAAGTGATGGAAATTTTATAGTCATAATGAAATAAATTTTTTAAGGGGAAAAACTACTTTTTACTTATGAAAGCATTCAAATAGAGTGGAAAAACAGTAAACTAACACTTTTTTTTTCTACCACGTGTGTAAATACGTTTTCACTGCTATAAATTGTTTACAAAGGAAAAAGTTCAATTTAATGCTTCGTCAAAGCAAACAGTACTTTTAATTATACTAATACATGTAAGAAATGATCTTATAACAGTACCTGGACAGTTACAATTATAATTTAAAATAAACGTAAATTATTATGAAAATATTTTTTAAATAAAACAATTAAAATGTTTCAGGAAAATAATATTAAGCAGGTCTTTGTTTTGAAAGTTAGTTCTTATTAAAGGTATATATTTAAAAATATATTATTATATAAAAAAATGTATAATTTTAATTATATTAAAAATATCACTTTTTTCTTCTTTGAATAAAATTCTTATACATTCTCTACTCTTTTCTAGGAAATATTTGACAATTGTGAAATTATATTTGTTTTGAGAATAAATCACAATTAAAATAGTTAATATAATAAAATTTGCTGGTAATAAAATAATACGATATGATTTCCAACTCTGTTGTTTAAATTCTATAATAGGAAAATAATTTTAAAATATTGTAATTAATATATATAAAATAGTTTTAAGCTATTTCTTTAATGAAATTAATTTCGGTTAAAATCAATACTATATATTTATAATATCAATATTTATATTTATAAAACCGATATTGATATTTATAATATCAATATTTATATTTATCACTATAAAATATTTAAAGTACACGAAAATTTTTCATTGTTAAAATTATGATTATAAATAATGAATATTTTTAAATAGCAGAGTCTATAAAGCTATTCATATATAAAACATAATTTTGAAATAACAACGGAAATTATATTAATTTCGCTTAATATTATGTTAAACTGTAAAGTTTTAAAGTGTAAATGTTGGGGAAAAAATTTCAACCTTTTTTTCAAAAACTGAAGCCCCCCACCCTTTTGTTTTTTTTTTAAAAAAAGGAATTTTGTTTTAAAAAAATCATTTTATGAACTACTTTCTTTCTAAAGTACTTAATTGCTTATGAAATAAAGTTTTACTTTTAAATGCAATAAATATCTATAATTAAGAGGAATATAGTTAACTTCATTTACATTAGAAGAATATTAATTATTAGATTTATAGTTATTTTTTCCTGACCGAACCAAAAAATTGAAGTTAAAATTATAAAGCTATTTTCGTTACATTTTTATATAGGTTGTTTGATAAATTTATTTTAAGTACCAAAAATATAATAAAAACATCTAAATGATTTTTTTTGTATTGCAAGCATTTTAATATACTTTGCCTTGTAGTTCATCAAAATTTGAGTTTTAACTTTACACTTCAAACATTTTCATTGAATATATAAACTGTTGATAATTTATTATTTATTAAAACTCTGATATTTGATAAAAGCTTATTAATAAACTTTACTACATTATATGGAATTGTACCGTTAAGTACTAGTATTAATTAATCCCTAGAAATAACTAAATAAGAAAGAAATTGATTAAAACTGAAAGAAATATTTATAATACGTTTCCGTAATGAACATAGAACTTTATGTCTGAATTAAATACATTTTTTGAATGTTAAAAGCTATTTAAAGCTTAATAAAGAACACCTGTTAGAAATTAAAAACCTACAATAATGTTTATTTTATATTCCAAATGGGAATTTCATTTTAAATATATATACGTCGAGTAACTTGAAATTTGAGAATTCGGTAGTGTATTTCGGGAAAATAAATTTTTTAATAAACTTGCAGACTAATCCCTCACTAGTGATATTTAAAATGTAACTAAAGATATATTAAAATGTTACTAAATATATATTAAAATGCTGCTAAATATGTATTAAAATGTTACTAAATATGTATTAAAATGTTACAAATATGTTACTAAATTCGAATCGGTGTGCTTCCTTTCATTGAGATCATGGAACGGGATTGGAAAAACAACACAAGGAGATCATAAAAATTTGGATCCGACTTTTTAAATGTCTAACAATCGGCCCCCTTTTTCCAATCTCGCACCATTATCTCTTACAAATCAGTAAATTTTAATCTATAATCACATGTTATACAATTTAACACAAAAAAATACATTTTATTCACAATCTTTATTGTAATAAACAAACTAATATTTTAATCTTAAAGAGACAAAGTCTTATTCTCTAAAAAGAAATAATTTTCTACAAAATTCTAACAATTTTTCCTTTACCATGGGTTTGGTAAAAATGTCCGCCAAATTAGTTTTGGTACCTATATATTTAATTTGGAAAACCTTGTCGTATGTCAAATTCCTTAGAAAATGATAACGAACATCGATATGTTTTGTTCTATAATTTTCTACCGGTGACTTTGAAAAACTTGTAGCAGCTTGATTATCACAAAACATTACATTTTCACTTAATTCCAAATTTAAACTTTTATTATCAATTACATTCTTTAGCCAAATGAATTCCTTAGCTGCTTCTGTTAAACTAACATACTCAGCTTCCATGGTCGACAGACTAACGGATTTTTGCTTGAAAGTTCGCCATGAAATTGGAGTTTCGTCTATAAAGTTATGAACCCTCCCATTGACACTCGATCATTCCTATTTGTAGCAAAATCCGAGTCTGAATAACATCTTAGTTTTAATGATTTAACTTTTGAAAGTTCTAATTTGTATTCTTGAAATACCTCGTCAAATGACTCACCTCGTAATTGTGTGTTACCTCGCGCAACTAAGCGGGGCTTGTATCTAACAATTTTATTATTTTCATCATATGTAATGGTATAAACCCAACGGTTTTCTAAAATTTTTATATTATCCGGATGATCAACTAAATCCCAAACTTTACGTTCCTTCATTACGTTAATTTCTTTATCCATTGCATCATGCCATTTAGATGCGTCTCTGGATCTTATCGCCTGTTTGTAACAGTTATGAATAGTTACTTCAACCATAAGAGCTTCTTGTTGCTCTGACAAATCTGAAAATCCCTGGGATTCGGTATTATCTTTTCTAAAATTAAATAAACTAGGATCATACTTAATATTATGCCTCTTACAGTATCTCTATTTCGTTAAAAGATATCAATCGGGTTGCTTCCCCTTCTATACTATAATATACGTTAGATCCAGTTACTTTCCTACCTATATTTCGAATCCACTTAACCTCTGTACATGGGATCAAGCTATGATTATCGGACAATACATCTGGTTTTTCAGATGTTGAGGGCGTTTCCGTACTTGTCTTTGAAACTAAACGACTCGTTAATGAATCTTTTACTCTACCAAAATCATCCTCATCATCATAATAATCAGGAAGGTTTAAATTATATCCAAGGTTACTATTAACTTTTTGTCTAAAATTAATTCCCCTCTTATTTTCATCGAATCTTACATTAATAGTCTCGACTAATTTATTTTCATCTATTAACCATATTCTATAACCCTTAGTACGTTGTGCGTATCCCATCATAATTCCCATTTTCGCACGCATATCGAATTTTTTTCTAATTTGTTTTGGCACACCAGCGTATGCCAAACATCCAAAAGGTTTTAGATGCAATACCGATGGTTTTCTACCTGAATATTTTTCGAAAGGAGTTTTGTTACTGTCTTTGTGACAAATTCGATTCCACGCATAAGTGAAACAAAGTAATGCTTCTCCCCAAAATTTATGGGGAACTTCACTAGACTTAAGCAATGTTTTGATGCCATCTAGAGCGGTTAAATTGAATCTCTCCGCAACCCCATTCATTTCTGGCGTATATGAATTTGTTACCTCATGTTTTATACCCAGTTCTGTCAAGAAATTATCCATATCCTTATTACAAAATTCTAGTCCGCCATCAGTTCTAACTGCTATTACCTTTTTACTTAGAAAACGTTCTGCTCGTTTCTGAAATCTTATAAACGTATGAAATACGTCAGATTTATTTCGGATGGGAAATACAGTCACCTTTCTTGAATAATCGTCAATTATACTCAAGAAATATTTATTACCGCCTTGGCTTTCAGTTGGCATTGGACCACAGAGATCCATATGCAACAATTCCAATGGACGTTTTGATCTTACGGCCCCCGTCTTTTGAATGAAACTCTCTTGGACTTTGCTAATTTACACGGTATACAATGAGTCTTACCATTATCAGTTAAGCGTGGGAGACCTTTTACACTATCATTTTTACTAGTTTTTACCAAGTAATCGTTATTAACATGACAAAAGCGTTGATGCCATATTTCTATTGATCCGTTTTTTGTTTTAGCGGTTACATCACTAAAAAAAAACTCATTTCTTTACTCTTTGGTATAATATAATGATCCGGCTTAAAAAAATACAAATTTTCATGGCATGTCGCCGAGAACAATTTTATCCAGTCTTTATTAAAAACATTAATTTTACCTTTAGTACCCACAAAATGCGCACCTTTACTTTCTAATCTGGAACCGGATAATAAATTTCTCCTCAACTTAGGATTAAATAATACATCAGTCAAAGTTATTTCATGAAAACTCCCCTATATTTTACCCGAAATCTAAGTGTACCGATTCCTTCTACGGGACAACTTTTATCCTCCGTTGCTAACGACATTTTCATGTTAGTTATCGGCTTAAGATCTAAAAATAAACTCTTGTCATTACAAAAATGACTCGTGGCAGCAGTATCTATTACCCAAACACCTTTATCAGAGTTTTCCTCAAATAAGATACAACTAGTTACGAGAGTTGTTTATCTAGTTCTAAAAGACTACATTCAGCTTCACAAAATCTTAAATTTATATTAAACTCTGTGTTAAAAGTTTCATTTACATTTGAAGGAGATTTTTGTAGAGACTTTTTCTCTTTACAGTTTACTTTAAGATGCCCGTACTTATTACATACATAACACGGACCTATAGTCTTAATAGATTGTTTAATATTTTTAATAATTTACAGTTAAATACCTTACCACTTTTCTTTTGGTAATCATTCTTGCCATTTGGATTTCCATGAGCTGCAGCCGTAGCACCAGGTAACATCTTCGACTTCTTCGAAGTGAAACTGCTCAAGTAAGCATTCTCCGCTTTCTCCAAATCTTGTTTCATCAACTGAAGACGATTGGCTTCTAGTATCAGCTCTGCTTCAATTTTGACAACTCTGAAGTCCTCTTCTTTCCATCTGTAGATTTGTTGCACGGTAGACTGGAATTCCTGAGGAAGCCACCTTATTAATTGAAAGCCTATGTACAGGTCGTCCAATTTATGACCCGCTTCCTGTAGTCTGGTTGCCGCTGTCTTTACACGAGATATGAAGATTCCAACATCTTCCCCTGGTTGGTATTTTGTTCCAAAAAATTGATCTAATAGTTGAATTACTCTTGCTCTTGTGACTGGTTCGAAGTGATCTTTTAATATCTTCCATGCCGCTACTCCGTCAGTTGTTTCCGTTATCAGATTTTTCAAATCTGAACTGATGTTAGTATAGATCAACGTATAACATCTATCCTTACGAAGTTGTAGATCTAATTTTTCCTTATATGTTGCCTCTTCTTCAGTTTGCTCTGGCTTGGTCTGTATTATAAACTGCCAGCAACCATAATGCATTAAGAGTACTTGCATATCATGCTTCCACGTGTTCCAGTTGTTTTGAGTCAACACTGATATCTGGTTGTTAAACTCCATATCTGTTACTCGATTTAGCGTACTAGCAACAGAGTTCATAAAAAATAGTTCTAGACTGGAACAGTATTTAAATAGACAAAGTTCATGGCCTGGTTCAACTGCTTAGCCTGCCTCGACACAGTACATGGACTGGTTCAACTGCTTAGCCTGTCTCGACACAGTACATGGACTGGTTCAACTGCTTAGCCTGTCTCGACACAGTACATGGACTGGTTCAACTGCTTAGCCTGTCTCGACACAGTACATGGACTGGGCCCATAACCAAATTTGTTACACTTATTGGTAAACTAATTTAAATTTTGCAAAGCTAGCAGTGAAATTTATGTGTCGAGGAGGCATGAAGACGAAAAACAGTTTCTTAAAATTGGCCTTTAATAATCAATCATAAAGTCACTCTGCTCGTTACTGGAGCGATAAAAACAATAAGTTCAAAAAGCAACATTACCAGAGACATCCGATTCGAACCGTCTTCTAATATTGTAAAATTAATTTCTAATCTAAAATGGTGATGCAACCTGCAGTTGCATTGCCAACCAGTTGTTCTCTCCCTCTAAGAGTTAAACCACTCACATACTTCTTATATTTCCGTTTCTCCTTCCTTTTTTAAAACTAACATGAGCCGAGTTTAAATACTAGTTCGATTTGCATGGCAGTTGCTGCCAACCTCAAATCACGAAACTCAAAAAGATCGGGTTCGAATCGGTGTGCTTCCTTTCATTGAGATCATGGAACGGGATTGGAAAAACAACACAAGGAGATCATAAAAATTTGGATCCGACTTTTTAAATGTCTAACAAAAACAAATCTGAGATTTTTAGAAAAGTTACATTCACGAAGCAATTTTTAAACATTGTAATTTTAAGCCTGATCAAAGGAAAGGGTTTGATGAAAATTTCACTTATTAATCTGACATTTTTAATAAAACTGGAGTTTATAATTAAACTATTTTTATTTATTTATTTTTTGGAACGTATAATAAAATTATTTGAAAAATAATAACCAACATTACAAAAATAACAACTAAGAATAAAATAAATAGTTCATATCGATTTAAAATAAATTGTCAAAATTCAGAAAAATACAAAAGTAAAAAAAATAAATTGCTTATTGTTTTTTTAAATAATTAATAAGTAACCATCATATTTCAATCAACAGCTGAAAATTTCGAACACATATTCTCCTTTAACTTATTTTCAACTATCTAAAACAGACACAATTTTTTAAATGGGACAATGAAAGTAAATTTAAATCTGTCTCATTGTAGTTATTTTTCATTATTAACACTTTTCAAAGCAATATGTTGTTTGTTTGGCGACAGACCGGGCAGTTTTAATCATGATCATACAGAATTATTTACTTATACTAAAAAGTCCACTCAACATTCTGAATACTTGAGACAAGCTGCTCATGAGGTGAATGACAGTATTCCTGAAGGATCTATTCTTATTTATACAGACGGTAGCGAGAATCATGAATACACTAGAAAAGGAGAATTTATTAAATTTGGAAATGAGGAAAAAAATATTGCTTATACGCGTGCGCAAGAATACTGATCACTGTTCCATTTTTAACACTGAATTGATTGCCATTGACATGTATTTAGACCAGCGTTTCTCAAGCTGTGGGGCGCGGCCCCCTTGGGGGGCGTGATAACTTTACGAGGGGAGCACGGGAATATTGAAAAGTCGAAAACAAAAGATTATTTAAAAGAATTATTAATTTACTGAAAGTAAGGAAACAAAATACTTTGTGATATAATAAAATATAAAATACACATTTACATTGATATAATACACTTATAAATGCATCAGTACTGTACAAAGTATATTTTATTATTAATTTAACAATATTAAGTTAAGAACACATTTTTTTTTTATAATTATTAGAGACAACATGGGCTTATATTAACACTTATCTTGTTAATTTACTCGGTTTTTACTTAATTCCTTAACTACCGATTTAAAGTTACGTGATTCGCTTCCTAATGCCATCATTTTCCACGTAGATGAGCGTATTTTGATGTTTTTTGAGGGGATGGGGAGGAGAGAAAAGGAATAAATAAGCAAATCCTCAGAAATTAGTAAATCCTTCGCAAACACTATCAAGGTTGTTTTATTGCATTCCAAAGCCTTCGGAATAATTTTATGGATAGCCCTGCACAGAAAAGATCTTACTTCGGAAAGACGTATATATACGTCAAGAAATTTAATGCTTTGGCAGAGCGAGACATTTATATACGTCTTTGGCACATAATAGGTTAAAGTCGTGTTGTAGCTTTACTGTCAAAGCATAGTATTGCTGAATTCAATACACTGTTATTGTATAAAGGGGGACGCGATGAAATTGATGATTGAATAGTGGGTCGCGTAAATTGAAAGTTTGAGAAGTACTGCACTAATTTGTGTTTTTGAGCATCATTTGACTGACGAAATCTGGATTCTTTCAGACAATCATAGAGTTATCCAATATTTAGCAAATGGAGACTGATTGGAGACCATAAGGGAATAAATATTATTGATAAACTCTGGAGCCTGTCTGGTCCTGCCGTGATTCATATGCGGTGGATTCCGTCCCATAGGAGTTTGAAATGTAACGAGATTGCTGATGACTTTACAAAGGGTGGTACTTCAATGTCTCAGGTCAATGAGGTACCTCTGACGTACTTTGAACTATACTCAAAATGTAAACTCTCCATAAGCATCTCCTTGATGTCATCGCGTACATGGTATCTTAGTCTGTACCCGGGAATGTCAATCAGTTTTAAATGTGACAGAAGAGATTAAACTACTTTTGCTCGACTGTCTACGGGGCATTTAAAATTCCTTTAAAGCCTCCCATGGTGCCAAGAATTTAGCAATTTGCACCAAGTGTAATGATACAAAGGCTACCTCACAGCATTTACTTGATGGCGTTAGTACGAGAGGACCTTTTCAGGAGGCTTTTTTTGCTTTTAGATATTTTTAAGGGTGTACAAACTCATGGATCTGGTCTGATTCAGACTAGAGGGATAAGAAAGAAGAAGAATCATGATCAAGTGACAAGAATAACTCTTGAGATAGCTCCTTACTCTCCATACTTGGAGTAGTAACTTAGTATACGAAAAATATTTCACATTGAAATAATTTAAATTTCCTAAATACAGAGAGGAAGAAATGCAAAAAAAAAGAGATTAAAGTTGCTCATTGTTTTTTTTGAAATAATTAAAAAGTTGGCATCATATTTCAAACAAGTAAAATAAATAATTAAAAAATTAAGTCAATTTCTACTTAGGTCAATAAAGAAAATTTTTATTATAGTTATTTTTCATTAATTGTTACTGTTGGGTACACAAGTAAAACTCAAGAAAAAGGTCTCTCTCAGTAAGTGGACTGTAGTTTTTATTACTTGTTGCTCAGCTCGCTCGATTCGACTCCTTTCTCGATGGAGTCAGAGGTTACACAGATTCGTTAGACACTCTGAGCGATAGAGGGCGCTCTACATTTACATACGTACACTGAACATGCCGCCCGGCCTTGCAATGTTTTTCAACATGCAAGATTTACATAGAACATAATCATAAAGATAACACACAGAAATACAATACTTCAAAATACAAACAAAACAGCATACAAATGAAGACAATGTATAAAGCAATTGATGAATCACACAGAATTTTTTTTTAAAAAAAATACTATTCTACACACAAACATTACTATCTGAAGGGTTATATATGCTACTTCACACACACACTGTTTCAATTGGTAGAATGCACAGTTTCGAAATGGGTCTCTTAAATATACCTCTAGTGGTTTTGACTTCCACTACTCTTACTTTAGAATCCTTTCCTGGATAAATATTGTTGATTCTACCTAATGACCATTGACATGAAGGTAAATTATCCTCTTTTATTATAACCATATCTCCAATTTTAGCATTCTTTTTCTCGAAATGCCACTTATTTCTCTGCTGCAAACTATTTAAATAGTCTACACTCCACTTTTTCCAAATTAATTGAATTATTTTTGTAATTTTCTGCCAATTATTCAACCTATTTTCATTTAAATTAGTTAAATAAGGCTCAACAATTGATGTAATTGATCTACCTATCAAAAAATGAGAAGGAGTCAATACATTTAAATCATCCAAGTCAGAAGATAATGGGACAAGAGGACGAGAATTTAACATCCCCTCTATTTGGATAATCACGGTCAGAAACTCTTCATATTTTAATCTAATGTTACTTACTACTCTCTTTAAATAGAACTTAAACGATTTAATGCCTGCCTCCCAGAGACCTCCAAAATTTGGGGCTCTAGGGGGGGGGGGAGGAATTTCCAATCTATTCCTTCAGAGGCCATATAACTTGCAAGTGCCTCATCAGGTTTACACACCAAATTATAAACATTTTTTTAAGTTCTATATTTGCACCCACAAAATTTGTTGCATTATCAGAATACAGCTTAGCACATTTACCTCTTCTAAATATAAAACGCTTAAGTGTAGCAATAAATGCATTAGAGGTTAAATCAGTCAGAATATCTAAGTGCACAGCTTTAGAAACAAAACATATAAATATACAAACATAGATTTTGTTAAATACACCTTTTCTCTGCCCTTTATACTTAATGTAAAAGGGGCCACAGAAGTCCACACCTGACACATTGAATGGATAATTTTTGATAACTCTATCCTTTGGCAAGTCAGCCATTATTTGACCAGTGCAAGTAGGATTGGCCTTACAACAAATTACACAATTATGAGCAACTTTTCTACAAATAAAACTTAAGACACGAATAATTTTAAAATAGTCATTACTAAGGTTAAGTAAATTATTTACAAAAGAGTTAGTAGCAGAATCAAGAAAAAAGTTAGAAAAGTCACTACAGTTTTTAAGTTCACCTGGATCCTTGATCACTGCAACAGGAATTTGCCGTTGTGGGTACTGGTTGCTCATCAGAAATTTAGGACCATTCCACCACAACTCACAGGTTTTAAGTTTTAGAGAATCCATTCCTCTGGAAACGAAGTCGGCAGGATTGTCCTCTGTTGCCACATAACGCCATTGCTCACTGGAAGTCATCTCCTGGATTGTAGCAATCCTGTTAGCCACAAAGGTTTTTAGTTGATATGACTCCTTCCTTATCTATGACAAAACTATCATGAAGTCACTCCAAAGAAAAGTATTAGTCACATTTAATTTTAAAGCTTGCTTGACACGATGCACTAATTTTGCTAACAGCACAGCGGCACATAGCTCAAGTCTGGAAATCATTATTTGCTTGGTAGGCGCAACTCGGGATTTACTGGCAATAAGATGCACAAGCATCTTTCTATCTGAGGTTATGGATTTGCAGTAGACGACAGCTCCATATGCTGACTGGGACGCGTCGGAGAATCCATGCAGCTCGATCACTTCCGGTTGCTCTACCACAATGCATCGATTGATGTTGATGTCATTTACTACCTGAAGTGATTCGACAAATTGTCGCCATTCTCTATTGATTGTATCTGGAAGCAAATCTGTCCAATCAATCTTTAGCATCCATAATTTTTGAAGGAAGATTTTCGCCTTCGCCACCACAGGAACTAAAAGACCTAGAGGATCATATATCCTAGCGATGGTTGACAAAACATCCCGTTTGGTATTTAATTCGTGCAAGTCTATTTTTACTCTGAAGGAGAAGCAATCATGCTTGGGGTTCCAATAAACACCCAACACTTTTATCTCTGATGAATCTGAAAAATCATAATTTTCGGAAACCTCAATCAATTCCGTATTATTTCCGCACCACTTATGCAAAACCATACCTCCTTTAACGAAGATATTGATCAGTTGATTTTTCAGTTCTTTTGCTTCTAATAAGGTCTCTGCACCCGTAAGTACATCATCAATGTACATGTCACTCATCACAACTGAAAACCCTAATGGAAATTTCCCTGCTTCATCTAGGGCTAATTGCTTTAGCGTACGTGTCGCTAAAAATGGTGCACTCGTTGTTCCATAGGTCACAGTTGACAACTCAAACGTTTTTATTGGTTCGTCAATGTTCTCTCTCCACAAAATGCGCTGAAGTTTACGCTGATCTGGATTAATCGAAATCATTTGATACATTTTTTGCATATCCGCAATGAATGCAAATATGTGCTTCCTGAAGCGAACCATTATTGAATAAAGGTCATTTTGAGCAACTCCCCCATTGTATTGTAGAGAGTTTAAAGAATAACCGTTTGTAGTTGCACTCGACGCATTAAAAACTACTCTCAATTTACTTGTTGTTTTTTTATCAGAGCGACGAACACCAAGATGTGGTATGAAATACATTCTACACTCCTCTCTCTCATCTACCTCTTGCCTATGGTCTAGCTCTTTATACTCTTTTAAAAAATCTCTATATAATTTTAAATAGTTAGGCTCACGCTTTAATCTATTCCATAAAGAATTTAATTTTTTAAGGGCAATATCTTTTGACTGGCCTAAACAACTTGGATCCTTTTTAAATGGCATAGATACTATATATCTTCCCGTACTATCTCTAGTATGATTTTTTTGAAAATGCTCCTCACAAATTATCGTTTCCTTATTTTTTATTGTCTCAGGTTCAACATTTTCGATTTCCCAAAATCTCCTCATTGTCTTTTCTAAATCGACATTATCTTTGATTAACCCACAGTGAGGTTTATTTTCACTAGAAACTGGAATACTCCCACTCGCAATATAGCCGAAGACTGTATTCTGAAAAATTAATTTTGTATTTAAAAGATTTGTTTGTCCTGGTAAAAGAATTTCATAAAAGATTTCTGCTCCCAACAATAAATCAATATTTCCCGGAATGTTGAAATTTTCATCCGCTAATTTCTCTCTACTGAAATTACCCAAACTAATGTTAAATGGTTGAGAAGGAATCATATCCGTAATTCGCGGCACTACAAAAAAGTCTGCATTAGTTTCATAACTATTTCCTCTATTTGCAATTGTTGCATTAACGCGCGATTTAATCGTTAACTCCGAATTATTTAATCCTGAAACTAAAATGTTTATTTTCTCTCTTTTTAAATTGAGTCTATTCATACACTGTTGCGAAATAAAATTGCTTGTTGAACCACCGTCCAACAGCGCTCCGACTTCCTGCATTTTCCCAAAGGAATCTCTAATGAAACAAATCGCGTTGAAAGTAAAACGGATTTCGATTTTACGTAACTCGTTGCAGTAAACAGATCTCCTACACCCTGAGAAGACACCTCTTTCGAAATCTCCCCTATGTAATTTATGGGTTTGAACACAGACGCCTTCGCTGAAAGTTGACTCATCGAGGATTCCTCTGTTTCCGGTTCGTTCTGCCCCCAATGAAGAAGGTTGAATGACCCTTTCACTCGTAAAATTTGGGTCTCCAGAGAAACACAAAGAAGAATGATGCTTTTTTTGGCAGCATTTACAAAGAACTTTAGATTTACAAAACTTGACTCTATGCAAATTTAAACAATTAAAACACAAGGAATTATTTTTAACAAGTTTTACCCGTTTATTTACTGATAATTGCTTATATTGAGGACATTTATTTAAAACATGACTATCAGATTGACACAAAACACATTTTTTCCCCTTGACATCTGAGAAAAATACTTTAGACATATTTTTAGAATTTTGATTTTTGCGACAATAATTAATATTCTCACTCAGTGGTTTTCCTCGCGATGAATAAAATAAATCAATTTCTTTTCCCAACGTTAAAGGATCAAACCATTTATCTGCTTGTCTGACACTAATATGCGATGCGGTTTCTTTATCTAAAGTACTAAATATTTTGTCTGAAACTATTAATTGTTTTAATACCTCGAAATTTGAAACATTTCTCAATTTTAAATAGTATTCCCAATTTGTTGTTAATCTACTCGCAAACTGGACATGGGATTCACAATTTTGCCGTGTTGCTTTCTTAAAATTCTCTAAACACGATTGAGGAGTTGGCTCAAATTCTTGGAGTATTATGGACTTTATTTTATCATAATTTTTAAGATCCTCATCGTTCAGATATATAATGATATTTGCAGCTTTTTCTCCTAATAAATTTAACAAAATCTCAGGCTTAAATTTATCAGTAACACTTTTGGCTGCAAATGCACGTTCTAATGATAAAAAAAAAGAAACTCCACCCCTCAGGTTTGTCGGGAATTTTCACTGTAAGTGTGCGAATACTTTTAATTAAAGAATCCACAGAAAAGGGGGGGGGGGAATCATTACAATTAACTTCAGTATTATTGTCTTTATCATTTGCTCGTATTCTCGCTATCTCTAAATCAAGCTTAGACTTTTCTCTTATTTTTTCTAACTCTAATTGCTGACTTTCGTCATACTTCCTTTCTTCGATAATTAAATTTGCTAACTCATGCACGGAATCAGGATCGTTTTTGTATCTATCACAGTTTTTTATAAGATCCATCAAGTCTAAAACAGTTAATTTATCACTCACACACAACTCTAATTCAGAAGCGATTCGCCTCAAGTCTTCTTTTTTTGCTCCTTTAAACATCATTAAAGTTCGATTTTTCAACGAAAAGTCAAAAAACAACAGCACATACCTCGTATTTTCAATGCATAGGTCTCTCCGGATGAGACTGGACCAGAATGTTGGGTACACAAGTAAAACTCAAGAAAAAGGCCTCTCTCAGTAAGTGGACTGTAGTTTTTATTACTTGTTGCTCAGCTCGCTCGATTCGACTCCTTTCTCGATGGAGTCAGAGGTTACACAGATTCGTTAGACACTCTGAGCGATAGAGGGCGCTCTACATTTACATACGTACACTGAACAGTTACAATTGATATAAATATTTATATACATATTTATATACTCCTATACAAAAAAATTAGCGCACCAAGAAATAATTGCGGGATCGCAGCGAAACTCGGCATGAAGGTACACGTCGTGGAGACATGCAAAGGATGAGAAATGCAGAGTGATGGCGCATTACGTATAAACGGTAGAGGACATTTAACGTCATTTTCCGTGGACTATAAAACAGGTAACAAAAGCTTGTTTGAGTGAGCTGAATTGTTTACAAAGAAAAACTCAGATAGACAGGCCATTACGCCGTTATCCAAGACAATATTAGCAGCTGTAACAGTTTGAGAGGGGACAATCATCGGCATGATGAAAGCCGGGTGGTCAGCTAGACAAGTAGCTCGTCAATTAGGGCGATCTAATTGTGTTTTGAGGAGGTGTTGGGAGCAGGGAATTCGAGAGATGTCATTTACACGAAGACCAGGCTCAGGACGCCCTCGAAAGACCAGTTATCGAGAAAACGACCACATGGAACGAAATGCACGTGTACAGGTTACTGCTTCATAGACCGACATCCAAGCAGAGGCACTACGGGCCCCTGTGTCTTCTCGAACCATACGAATATAAACGAATATGACTGAAGGATATTTGGGATCACGGCACCCATTGCATGCATTGTCCTTGATGCCCACCCGTCAACCCCTCTGTTTAGAGCTGTTCCGCGAACGAAGTACCTGGACTGCAGCGGAATGGAGCCAGGTCGTCTTTAGAGACGAATCCAGATTCAATCTCAGCAGTGATGACAATCGTTCGTGTGTGGAGACCCCGTGGTGAACGTATCAATCCTGTCTTTACATTACCGCTCCTCCAGATGGTGTGAGGGTATGGGGTGCCATTGCCTAAAATACACGGTTACCTCTAGTATTGATCCGAGGCACCATGACAGCCCAGCGGTATGTCCATAACATCCTGCAACCACATGTGTTGCCACTCTTGCAACGTCTCCCAGAAGCCATTTTTCAACAAGATAATGCTCGGCCTCACACGGCAAGCCTGTCACAAGACTGTCTCCACACTGTTACTACGCTTCCTTGACCTGACCGATCCCCAGATTTGTCACCAATCGAGCCTATCTGGGATCATTTGGGATGGCGAGTTGGGCATCTCACGTGTTTAAATGAACTAGCGGTAAATTTACAGCAAATATGGAACGAAATGTATCAATACATCATACAAGACTCGTATACCTTAATGCCCGATCGTATCACATCGTGCATTCGCGCAAGATTGGGTTCAACAGGGTATTAAATCCTCCGTTCTGTTGCCTTTCTCTCTGAAATGAATTGTCCTTTTCCTTTGATTTTCTTATCATTTATTTTTATCAAAGTAGTCATTACGTATGTAAAGATTTGTGTTTCATTTTGACCACTCCTTCTTGGTGCGATAACTTTTTTGTCCATTAGTGTACATATGACAGAATCATAATATTAAGTGACCAAATAAAAAGCGATTTTCCTTGCAATTTTAAATCTTCGTTTCGGTATATGGTGTTGGACTATTTTTGCTTGTTTGTTATTATTTATTCATAAATTTAATTTAATTATTCTAACACAAAATAGTATAGTAAAAAGGAAATCACATTTTTAGAAATTAGGTCATCCCAGGCGGGATTCGAGCTCACAACCTTTGGGTTAGAAGTCCAACGCGCTATCCATTGCACTACAAGGTCATAACGAAAGATCTTCCTTTCTTTATATGCTTTTGGACTACTATTTTTTCATTTTTTAATTTAATTAATGAATTAGTATTTGAAAAACTGTATTAATATAAAGTGTCATCCACTACAAGTTTAAAAAAATGTATTTGAACCTTAATGGATGAATAGAAAGTATTTTATTAGCGATCGAAAATTTGAACAATATATATACACTGGTGTGCAAAAATTAAGGACGAGACGGTTTTTTCAATATAACTTTGTACAAAAGTTTTCCAAATCAACACATTTAATACCGTAAGATCCTCAATACGTAAGGACATGTGTAATGTAAGCAACACTTACTAAAAGAGAAATCAGAGGGATAAAAAGAAGCTTGATTGAAAAAGTAGCATGGAGCGCAATGCGACTGAAGTCCGAAAGATCCCTGTGATGGGTGTCCAGCAAGAAACATCCGCTCTTTAGTAGGGGATATGATCTCCCCTGACTGCTAGGCAGGTTTCACAGCGTCTGCCCATGCTGAGAATGAGGGTGTCAATGAGTTGTTGAGGCATTGCTGCCCATTCGTATTGCAGCGCCAATCTAAGCTCCCGAATCGTTACTGGTGGTAAAGTACGAGCTGCCAAGCGTCTGCCTAGAAAATCCCATACATGCTCGATGGGATTGAGATCCGGAGATCGTGCCGGCCAATCCATACGTTCAATATCCTCACTCTCTAAGAGCTGTTCGGTAGCTACTGTGCGATGACATGGTGCATTGTCGTCCATGAAAAGGAACTGCAGACCCATAGTGCCTATAAAAAGACGCACATATGGAAGAAGAATATCGTAACAATAACGGGTCCCGTCTACTGAACCTGTGTCGAAGATGTGAAGGTCTGTACGACTACCAAGCATGATGCCTCCCCAAACGAGAACACCACGACTTCCATACCTGTCCCTTTCAATGATGTTCGAGGGATGATTGCGGCTTCCCCGCTCTCTCCAGATGAGTATGCGATGAGAATCGCTACTCAAACTGAATCTGCTCTCATCTGTAAAGAGTACTCGTCCCCATTCATTGTCTCTCCAATTCCGGTGTTCCCGGCACCACAGAGAACGCCTTCTTCGATGGGCAGGCGTTAAAGGTACACACCGTACAGGGCGTCGTGCAAACAGACCACCACCGTGCAGTCTTCTGACCACGGTCAAACGCGATATCGGTCGTGCAGTTGCCAGTGTCGTGTGTCCAGCGATTTCTCCCGCTGTCTGCCGCCTGTTTCTTCTGGCCTGTAAGGCAATGTACCGGTCATCTGCGGGTGTGGTTCTTCGTGGACGACCACTACTGAACCCCCGGATAGCTGTTCCTAAAGTCGTGAAACGATGCTGTGAGCAATTCCGAACTCTGCAGCCACACTTGTCACACTGCGGCCTTCCTCCAACTTCCCAATGATGCGATCTCGGGTAAAAGCATCCAGATGTCGTCTAACAGATTGATTATTCGCCATTTCTCACTGAGGCAGCAACTCGGTGTGATTTTAACTGCTATACGGCGTGCAATCTCTTTGCCAGAAATACTGATCTTACACCGACAACATGCTTTATACTACTCAGACACTGCCCCATTACGTCTACCTGCATATCTGCGGATGTGCTACCGTACATCACCTTACTTAATCTCCTGATTGGTCTTTCTGTCCGCTCTGCCTCTTCGTTCAGCTGATATGCTAATTTTTCGACTTCTTCCTTAATTTTTGCACACCAGTGTATATATATTATACATATATATCTATATTATATATATATATATATATATATATATATATATATATATATATATATATATATATATATAAAGAGTGTGAACTTATAGTAGGGATTGTGAAATAAGGCTGAAAATTTCTAGTACATATACATTTGGTATATCTTTAATAATCTAAAACAGATACAATTTCCTACATGTGACAATAATGAAAATAAATGTAATAAATTTTATTTCTTTAACGTTGCTCTTTGAAGTAATATGAATATTGTTCTACGACATGTCATGCAATTTTAAACCGTGATCAAGTGACAAGGATAACACTTAACCTGCTCTCTATTCTCCATACTTTTAAACCACGTGTCTGCAGACTTTGAACTTAGGCAAATTTAATGCACCAGTCCTTGCACTTGGAGTGATTTTAGTGACACTAGTGCATGAACCCTCGGTTGGATAGAAACAACACCTGCCATGGATTCCCAGTCATGGCCAAGGGTAGTATTCATGACCACGAATGCATGGTCACGCTGTAATGGTTCTTCTCGCGTGACTTTACTTATCATCTGGGGGTAAATCTATGTCTTTTAAATGTAGTTCAATGGAAAACTTTTTCCCGAAGAAGACACAGTTTCTGAAAATTATGGATTATATTTAAACATTAACTTTTAGGTACGCGAATTTAGTGGTTTGTGGAAAGTAGTTGAGAGCCAATTTCCACAGTTACTCGACGATTAATTGCTGAATGATCAAAAGATTGCTAATTGACGATTTAGTCAATAAGATAGAATTGAATAATAAAGGCCGGAGTTCCAACAACTGAGAACGGAATGTTGATAATTTAGACCGTATACACCCAAAGCATTCCAAGAGTAAGTTAATTGAGTTTTCATCAAAAATTAAGTATCTTTTCTGTCGTGTAATTTCTCCTATGCTTAGTAGGAGTATGCATTTCCTACCTTACGTTGTTAATTTAAATGAGAAAATAATAATTCAGAACTGTTGTGATTATGTGGCTGATCTTTCTTCTAACTCTCAAACACCAATAAATGTGACATCACGTTTATCGCAAATAAACGAGGCCAAAAGAAAATAAACAGTAAAAATTATCTTTAACATGACATTGATAAAGAGATATTTGAATAAAAAAGTCTAGGAACAATAATTTATTTCAATTAAATACATTATTGTCGTCTTGTGCCGGGTGGCGCAGTTGGCTAGACGCTGGTTTTGTACGCCCAAATTTGTGGGTTCGACCCTAGTCCAAGTTGGTGGATTTTTATGATACAAAAAATGTGCATGTCTTGTGATTATGCGGAATGTTAAATATACTTAAAGTGCTTATTTCCTTGGGTGCCCTTCTCCTTGATTATCAGCGTGAGATAGAAGTGTAGGATTAATGGAAGAACTAGATGCAGACATGATCTTAATCAGACTTTATTAAGATCTTTAACTTAAACGTTTAACAAATTAGATAATAATATATATGAGAGAATCTACGGTGGCTAAACACACAATATATATAATACCGAAATCACGTAACCCGGACCACTATCAATGCTAAGCTCAGTTCCTAGATTATCATAGATCCGAATATTAAATAGTCACTCCTACCTTTAATGTAGTTTGAAGTAGGGATCACAATAATCCTAGATGAATCGCTTATTTACTCGAGTGTAATGGTATGCACCTTGACTTAAGGGCTCTCGATCACGTATAATTTCTGATTGCTGTCACTTAAAGTTTTCCAAAACCTCTTCACGCTTGAGCCACGGATTATATTTACATTCCTCAAATTGCCACCCAGCTTACTCTAAGTTCTGATATTTAAAAGCTTCCTAATTTGAATATTTCCTTCACGCTTCACTTCTTGGATTTGGTTGGAAAACAGTTGCCATTAATTCTGTCCCCAAAGAACCCAAATGACATCTTAATGAAAAGACGTGTGAACCCGTCACATCCTCCACAAAATTAAATTGCTAGTATAATTTCGCATCGTCAGAGCTCAGGCGCTTCCCTCTGAGGAGGAAACTGGGCCTCAAAATTATATCGTGGCAATTTGCATTTACCTGTATGGTGCCCCACTAAAAAGTAACACTAGTTCTCGGGGAATATACTAGGTCTACAATGGTAATTACCAATCTACAGAGTCATTTGATTCAGCGGATTGTCATCTTGAAAAATCATTATAAATTACATAATTTAAGTTAACATGAGAAAGAAAACGTTAAAAGACTTAAGAACACGCTATAATTTTTGAAAACAATGTGATAATCCCCCCTGGAGTGGTTATCTCTTTGAGGATCAGCGTGAGCTAGAGACGTAGGACTTACGAAAGAACTAGAAGGAAACATTATCTCAATATAACTTTATTAAGATATTCAACTTAAACCTTTAACAAATTACAATATAAAAATTTATGTGCGAGAATCTACGATGGCAAAACACACCACACACAATATATTTATAATAGCGACTTCACCTAACTCGGACCACTATCAAAATAACTGAATCGTTTACTCTCAATTCTAATACAATCACTGATCCTAATATTAAATAATCAATCCTACCTTTTTGTAGTATCTGTAAAAGATCACCATAGTTTTAGATGAGGTCTTGCGATAACTCGTGTGCAATGGTATACGCCTTGATTAATGGATGTCTATCACGTATAATTACTATTCTTCGTCACGTAACGTTATCTAAAATTTTTTCAATCTAGAACCACGAACGGTTTACATTTCTCTAATTGCCAACGCGCGTGCTCTAACTTCTGATATTTAAAAGCTTCCTAATTTGCATCTTTCATTCACACTTCACTTCTTGGATTTGGTTGGAAAAGAGTTGCCCTTAATTCTGGCCCCAAAGAAGCCAAAGGACATGTTAAAGGAAAGATGCGTGAGCCCGTCACAACAATATTTAAAGAAAGACAATTAAATAATCTGATCCTAGGATACATATTTCAGTAAAAATCTTATAATGTACTAATCAGATTGGAAATTGTCTTGAAAAGCATCCACATATAGTAAATCAAACTTTCGGCAAAATTTAAGAAACAGTAGTTTCAAAAAAAAATCCCACTAGGCCAAAAGAAAAGAAAAACACGATTTTTATTTCAAAACCCAATTTTAGAAAAATAACTGTTAAAGTTCTTTTATTGTATGATAAATAGATCGAATTTGATAGATGATGAGACCGATATGACAGTGTTATGATATACGGTTATATTAACGTGTATTTTCCAGTCATATTTTTCTTGATAATGAGAAGCACTTTGAAAACTAAATAAAAAGAAAACAATTTCGGGGATAAGATTTCCCCATCATAATAAGAGATTTCACTTAGACGAGATATCAAACTCAGTATTTTGGTAAAAACATCGAATTTTGGTTTTTGGAAAAAAATTCTAATTTAAGTTCACTCCAAAGAAATTTTTTTCACTGACAAAAAATAACAAAGCTTTATGTACCCAATACCTGAGACGTTTGATATTTTACACTAGTTTTAATTTAAATTCTCATAGAAATAAAATAATTTTTTCTTATTTATTTGCAATAGTGTTGAGTTTAGCATATATATTAAATGAGATAAATTGTCCGGAGGGTAATTGAAAATTTGAATTTCGAAGAAATGTTGTGAACCTTGGTTCCAAGAAAGTAATATTCTTTTAGTAAAGAAAGGGAAAAATATATGAATGAAAATGTACCATAAATTTATACTGGATGTGTCATGTAACATACTGGAAGTGTATAGAAGAATAGACCATGTTGAAGATAAATAAATATTAATTTTCAATGCAGTTACATTTTAGGAAATGGGTTAGCAGAACTAATTAATATATATTTGTATTTTTTCATTAGAAACCCAAAACCTGCAAAATATTTACAAGTAAGGGAAATAAGATCACTTGGAAAAATACAAATTATTATCAATTCGGTTCTATAGGTATCTAAACAAAGCATTTTTAATTTGAATAAAAAGAATAATTTCCCATTTCGCAAAGCATTTAATATTACATTTTATTGGAAAAAAATTCTAAGTTTACGTTGCAGCTTTTTTTTAAATTCAGCTAAAATTCCCCATTTATTATTTTTTTATCTCTGTATAAATTACTTTCATTAGTATGGAACATTTTTTTTTCAAAAATGTAGACAAATAAACTTCATGCTCCCAACATTATGTGTTTCATCATACCTTTCATACACAGAAGCAAGAATCACAAAATAAAAAAAATATTAATACCTAAGTAAACATGAAAGACAAACAAAATTGTAAATATATTTCGAACATATTTTACTTTTGAATGCATAATGATAAAAATTATTTATATACAAAGGAATTTAAAATTCCCAGCTATTATTAGCTATCTAAAGGGCTGCTATTATTACATAACATTTCAATGAAAATAAATTCCTTGATTCCATTAGATTGAGTAAACGTCACGAACTGTTTAATCTCTCATATGAATTTGTATTTGATTACAGAATGCAACTGTGATTGAATATAAATTGAAATTCAAGGCATGTTGATGCAATGTTTTGGATAACTGCATAAATATATATAGGAATCCAATTATAATTTAATCTCAAAACTATTATAATTTAAACTATTCAATATTAACTAATCACAGACGTCGCTTAACAAACGTTTATTTCCAGTTTTCTTTCAAATAAATATACTCATGTCCAAAATACGGGTCACAAACACAAAATCTAGGAAGAGTTATGAATTATTCGCTGTGTTGCCACGAAATTTGGCACAGAGACGCATTACAGTGTGAAAAAGAATACGTCAACATAATTACGTACAAAAGATTTTAATCTTGAATTAAGATACAGGATATATATCAAAAAGTGGGAAATCACGAATCAGAGATAAAGCATTTAACTAATTAAAAGTCTGTCTAATTTGAAGTGTAACAACCATGCACCAGTATACAGGCTTCAAAACGAGCTGTCATGCTGTTTATGAGGGTGTCAATAAATATTTGTGGCAACAAAGCCCATTCTTCTAAAAGTACGAAGTTGTGATTCATGGAGGGTGCTGGGAGGGCAGGAGGGTCTACGCTGAGAAATGGCTCTTCCTCTACCGTCCCAGATACGTTCAATAGGATTTAGATCTAGAGATCTCGAGGACCAATCCATAAGGCGCATATACCCTCTCTAATGAAATTCATCAACAATTTGAGTTCCGTATGATCACGCATTATCATCCATAAAAATGTAGTCTAGGTCCATATCACCCAGAAAAACCTTACATAAGCTTTCAGGATAGCATCCATATAGCACTGTGGTTTGAAAGTACTTGCATTGAAAACATACAGGGAAGTACAAATTCCCAACATTATGACGCCACAAACCTTGCTATCAAATCTGTCGATTTTTGTTACATAGGAGGTATGAAAGCGAGTTCCACTTTCACTCCAAATGAAGAATCGACGAGAATCACTTTGTCTGGAGAATTTTGACTCACTACTGAAAATAACCCCTCCCACATTCTTGTGGTTTCCATGGCTAATGTTTCCAAATGCACAATATCCTGTCTTTTTTTTCGGATGCAGTTAAAGGGACACATAAAACTGGACGCCGGGTGTAAAGGACAGTCTCTGCAAGACGGCTGTTGAATGTTTGATTGGATATTCTTCTTCCAGACGCAGCAGCAAAGTCTCGATCAAGCTGAGGAGTCGTTGTCCACCTATGTAGCCAAGAACTTAAAGCCAGTGCTGATCCCGTGCAGATGTTGATGCTTTGTGGCAAATCTTCCTGGTGACAGTACCAGTTTTGGGCCACTTGTAACCATCAAGACGCCTCCGCTTGAAACTGGTTAACTTCAAGCCTGCCAACGTCTCTCCATCTCAAGGAATAATCTAAAACAGGGGTACTCAACATTTTTTTTCTGCCGGATCGTATTCATATGTTAGCAATTACACACGGAGGGCATACATAAGATAGCTATTTCATGAGGGGGGCGCAGCATGAGAATCAATGGGGGGGAATACTTAAAGACCAAGATAATAATATAGAAAGTTTAAAATGAGAAAATTGATCAAAATATTAAAACTCTCTTATTTTACTTTTTGTAGTTATTAGTTTTTATATATTTTTATTTTTGTCACTAAATTTTTCTATGAACTGAAAATCTTTAAAAATCATTCTCTCTCAATTTATGCATCAGTGAACGGTTTCATAATAATATAACACATTTCATACAGTGCTATTGTTACCGCTTGACATTACCACTGTCGAAACACTTTTTTGCAATTGTAAAGATTATTCACAAGGAAGCCTATTTATCACCTCTTGAAAGAGATCTTTGAGGAAAAGTGTGGTACTTTTCCTACTTTTGGTATTTTTTAAATATAACACTTTCGTGACAAATCAAAAAAATTATTGATCCATGCTTTGTTTTTCACTACAGAATAGTCAGCTTCCCAATCGTCTTGAAACAACCTATGCATATGTTTCGCTTTCAAGATAAAAAGATAGTTAAAAATTAGTTCTAATCATAGAATGGTAGCTATTCCACTGTGTGTTGTCTGTTATCATTAATCAGTGAAAACAAATATCAATTCGCATCCATGCGACATCGACAGAAAAAAGCAAAGTTGATATATTTGATTTCTTAAAGAATTTTCCCTCAAATTTTCATAAATAAATGAATTTCTGAGCGCAATGGGTCATAACCGGCCACTTAAAAAGACCCGTTGGGTGGCATACGGCCCACAGGTCGCTGGTTGAGTATCACTGATCTAAAAGATTATGATAAGTCATCCACACTACTAACAGGCTAACTTGTTTCGTTCAATACAAAATTCCCAAAACTGCAGGAAAAAATCTCCTACGCTTAAACCGTCTCAATTCAGAAAATATGCAAAAACTAAAGCTAAACAACATCTTTTCTTAAACTGAAGGCTGATATTGTCCTACTCGTTCTTCAAAGTATATAAAACATAAATTTGATCAGTTTTACTGGAGGCATTGCGAGGGAGAGAGAGGTCGTTACTCCCTATAATGATAATGTTAAATTGAGCCTTTTTATATACATTTTTCTCAGAAACTGTTAAAAATTAACTCAGAAACTGTTAAATTAACTGTCTGTATGTTAATTATACTTTTATATTTATACTGAAGTGAGATTTTTCGAATCTATCGTTTACTTTTTTAAAAACATGCTCTTACGTATAGCCTCAATGAGAATTTTTCGAAAATTGTTATTTGTACTACACGTTCTTAAAAATATATGAAATACAAATTCTACCAATTTTCCTGGAGGTAACTTAAAATTCTGACGAAAAACACGTTTGTGACTTTAATTTTGGACATGTGTGTACATTAATAAGTTCGGAGTGTGAAATTAATGAAAAAAAGCAATTTAAAAACCTGTTTAAATTGATATTAGTTTAATTAGCTTAGATTATCTTAATTAGTTTTTTGTTCTATACTTTATGTTTCGTAAGTGTTTATTGATAAATTTTAAAACGCATATTAAATAATAAAATGATATAGAAATAATCACCAGTAAGATTTTTTATTGCTTTTAGTAATCGAAATTTAAGGGTAATATTTTAGTATAAAAATATATAGTGTTTTTTTTTTTGAACAAAGTATTTCTCATGAGTAAGGTTTTTGGCAAAGTATAAATAACACTGTGTAACATTGAGATTATTTTGTTAATAAAAAAAGAATCAATTTAATCAGAATGTTTTTAATTAATTGTAAACTTATAAGAACATTTTTAGCAAAACTTTCTTTGCAGATCCTGTACACATGAATCAAAGGATATGTGTTTGAAAATAAGAATCTTTAAAACAAATTAATAAATTCATATCTAAAATGAACTTAAGAAACATTGAAAATCCTGGTTTCATACTTTTAGACAAGTTAGACAAGGCCGTGGGTAGCCTAGTGGTTAGAGGTTAGTTACATACTGCAACTTAACATTTGAAATAAAAAAATGAACAAATTTTTTAGTATCTTAAATTATATGTATGGTATTAAAAAAGTGTGTAGAAGAGGCAAATTTTATCTTTTTCTTATTGGATTTAACGGCATGTCTTACTTTAAATATACTAAATTGATGTGTGTGTGCAATTACTTAAACGCTTTGCATATTTTCTTACAAAAAACCTGTTTAACATGTTTATATTTGCTTCATTCTATAAGAAATTCTACAAAAGTACCCTAGAGAAATAAACTAAACTAATATGATCGTGTATTTGCTTTCTTGAGATTACATAAAATATGCTCTAAAAATTACTTAGAGTGTTTAAAAACAATACTTTTGTCATTTATTCTTTCTAAAAATGAGGAAACTTTATGTGATATTTGAATTTATACATTAATTTCTTTATGAATGTGACATGTCAAATTCTTCATTATGGAAATCTTTGTCCACTTCTATTTGAAAAATGAAATTTCAAATTTTAATAACTGTGCAATAATGTAAGGAAATACATTGGATTTAGTTTAAATTGCATACTTTTAAAAATATAAACGCTGAAACACTTTGATTTCAGCAATAATATTTCAACGATTTTTCTGTTAAGAGATTTTTAACGAAGTTCATACATATATAACGTAGAGATATTTTTGTTTGATTCATTTTATCTTAATTTGAAATTTTTCGATATTTCAAAGCACTTTTAAAAAATTACTTTAATACTTCATACAAAATAATGAAATTTTAATGGAAGGCATTATATTGGTTCATTTTTATAAGCACTCAATATAATTCTTTTCACAAATTTATAGATAGAAAAAATACATTGATTTATGGTTTATATGCTTAGGTAGAGCACAAAACTAAGCTTAGAGGTGCAACAGCCCATGAGAGCCAAATCGCAGTGCCCATCTTAGTATACAAGACCATTGGGAGCTGAGGTGCAAGAGCAGATCCCCCGATCAGGTGGTCAGTTTGATAAGAAAAACCTCCAGTGTTTAGACCCCAGGCAAGCTTGATACTCATTTACCGACCCACTGAAGGGATGAAAGGCTGAGTCGATCTTGTCCAGTCTGAAAGTAGAACCCTGGGCCTGTGGCGTGATACGCTACCATTCAACCACTGGGCATTTGGTAGTATTAAACTACAAAGCAGATTTTTCGATAGTTAGATTGCCTTTTCATAAGCAAGATATGGAAACTATCCTATTCGCTTTTGATACCTGAACTTATACTTTTATCACTCCTTAATGCAACAAAGCTAGAAAGTTTTAGGCAAAATGCTCCTAATGGTATTATGACTCCAAAGAAAAATTAACTGCAGTTTTTACTATATCGAACAACATGTTTTTACGATAACTGATACTTAATGATCCACGAGCCTTCTTACTGGTACATTTTTAGCGAGTTTTACTTAGTCGTTGATGGTTCTCTTTAACTTTTGGTTTTAAAACACTAGGTCTTTTCTATCTTCTTTATTAAAAATAAAATTTACTCCAATATAATTTTTAATGGAAAGAATTATTCATAAATAATGACCTGAAAACATAGTTGGAAAAATAATTCCTTCAAAAGCACTTTGTGTGGAGAGAGAACTTGCTTACAAAATATGCTAATCTCTTCACGTGAATAAAATGACATTAATTAGTACTCTTTTAGAAGCTTAGTTAAAATTTATATTTGGATTTCTGCGTCACTGTGTTGGCTCAAAAAGGCATATCAAGTTCAAAGGATAATATGGGCAAAATAGACATTAAAGAAACAACAACACTTTGGACTACAGAAACAACACTTTGGCAATTGGCGATAAAAAAAAGAGCAATCATGACATTTTCCAGGGAGAAGCCTCACCAATTTATTTGAGTATTATAAATGTCGTATTTTGAAGCTATACCAAAGACAATAGACCTCGTAATTTTTAATATTATTTAAGTAACAACAGGAAAAAACTACCTTATTTTCAATCACCGATATTCAAGATAACTCGCCAAGTGGACACTCCCAATCTCGCTTGTATCGTATGTGCTTCCTTTCATATATCGTCGCCAATAGGTTGCGATAATACGTAAATACCAAAAACTTTCCAATGGTTATTGTTGTGTCTTGAGAAATTATTATTCTTCGGTTTCAATATTCCCTTTATTTTTCTTCGACACGCAGGATAAATGAGGCTATTTACAATAATGAATAATGAATTAATGAAGCTATTCACATATTAAATAAATAATATGTGAGCACGCGTTTCCATACAGATAAAATATTATACAGTTCTTTTTTTTAAATTATATATATAAACGCAACTACATTTAGAATATTCCAAAAACTAACTTAAATAAAATTATGTTGCCAGACTGAAAGAGAATAAACAAACGCAAAGCAAATATTAAATACTATCAAACAGGAAATGTCGAACTTATTAGGAGTGGCAACAGTTATATTCCTCTACAGTACTAACTAGTTTATCACGGGCCATATAAATAAGGTTTAGTTAAATGCAGCACACAAAAGTTATATTCTTACTCAAATGAATATTTATATGAAAAATGAGTAAGAAGAAAATGTTAAATCAATGATGAACTGAAAAAGAGTGGTATTTTCTTAATGTTCATATCTCTTCTGTTAAAAATTTTCTTTTCTCGAAAGAAATCTCGTCCACTGACTAGTGGTAAATGCTATACGATACTGAATGCCCGTTTTTGACGATTTTAAATATTTTCATAACTCAGCCAAAGAGTCAGTTGTTATTTTAAATCGCTCTCAGATGACAAAGTCGATATCTGAGTTGGCACCCTATTTTTTGCCTTTGTGAAGACGTTGAGGTTCAACAGATTACACGTGTCAACTCCAGCTGACGATGAACTTGGTTAAAAAGGCATGGGAAGATCCTGATGCCAATAATATAAACGTGAGTAATCTGACAGGCGAAAGATTTTCATTCATGGATATTTTTTTTCTTCAATACATATTTTCGAAGCAATATTTATTTTCAAATCTGGCTGTAAATATAAAAATTTAAGGACTCCACCGAAATTTAAATTCTCAGATTATGATCGATTGGTACAGAACATTTGATTTTTTTGGCAATAACTGAGCATATGTGTAATTATAAAAATGAATCTATAACATATAAAAATAAACGTATGTTTAACACATTTACCGGGAATGGTGGTAGATTAACATTACTTACAACTCAGTTATGGGACACACTTGATCAAAATAATTAATCTTATGATTAACTTAAATCAGTGGTTCTCAAACTTTCACTGCTGGTGACCCAATTTCCAATCATAATTTTTATCGTGCCTCCCCCTAAAATAATAATGTATTGAATGCAATAATAATACACTTTGGGGTGCGAAAGCTACAATACGATCATAATTATAAACCGTACAAATTAACAAGATAAGTATTAAATTTAGTATATGTTATTTTTAAGTAATATATATTTTATTTTTTTAATTTTTAGTTCGATTCGATTTTTAATTTTTAGTTTTATTCGAAATATTGCATTTAAATCATTTTTTATTTTAATAACATTCTCAAAAGTATTTTATACGCGTATTTTAATCTAAGAGACCCTGAATACTAAAAAATTATTCGATTGTACGCATTTGAAAAATCACGGTTCTGAACATAATCGAATACCTTAAAATAAATTATTTCGCGAATCCCATTTCTACAAGAATTTTAACTCAATAGAAGTAGTTTTGAAGTCTACGTTCTTTATATTTCGAAGTAATGCATTTTAAATAGTTTTTTTTGTCATATATATCTTATTATTCAATTATTTTCAAAGTCGAGAGTTGTATATATATTACAATTATTTTAACGCTGTCTAATTCTCATGAAAATAATCTTACTAAAAGAATAAGCTAGCTGGACCACTTTTTTATTTGATAATTACTATACAAATTGAATAAAAGTAATTTTCAAAAGAAATTTAAATTACTTATTTACTAGTTAAAATAGACACAATTGTAATACTAAGACTGATAAAAAGTTTCATTTTGTCTCTTATTAAATACTTGTTGCATGGCCCGGTATTACACGGGCTTTCTCTACTTTTATAAATTTTTACTTCCCTTCACAAAATCAGCACTTCCAATATTCATTTTCAAAATGAATTTTTTCCCCTCCACTTTGGTCGGCGTTGCTTTGGCTTTTACCAAGGTATAACTTAAAATTCCCTATTTCAAAATTTTTTCGCTTCTTTTCTTTACTAGACAGATTTATTTCCCCTCGGCGTTGCACGAACGTTTTTGAATGCATAACATATTGTAATGAAACTTCCCTATTTCAAAATTTGTTCGCTTCATTTCTTTATCAGACAGGTTTATTTTCCCCCGGCGTTGCACGAACATTTTTGAATGCATAACATATTGTCATGGAAATCCCCCTTCCTGGTGTGTGTGATTTCTATATTTGTCATTACAAATTCTTGTGGTAATTTCCCACAAGTAATTATTACTGCCCTTTTAAAATTTTGGCTACCGCTGAAGACCCACTTTTAAGAGGAGCGATGCGCGTTGAATCTGTCGAGAGCTTAAACGTTCTAGCATTGGTAGTTAAGAGAGAGGAGTGCCAGCTCAAGTCTCATCCTCGTCACTTCATTATGGTTAAAAATTTCGAAGTTCGTCGCCAAAAGCTCTGAAGTAAGTGAACAGTGTGCGACTTTATTATTTATCAATCCCTTTGCAATTTTTTAGCCCCCCGGAAACAAAAATGTACCTCTTTAAAAAATAGTTGTATGTTGAAAAAAGACAAAAAAAGGAGAAATTTTTATAATTACAAAATCCTACAATTATATTAAATGTTGAAATAAAATTGTGATCCTATTTTTGAAATGTTCGCTGCAAGGGAAAACGTTTCATGTAATTATTTTTATATATGAAGAAGTTACTAAAAATTTGAATTTGATAAAAAGTTATTAAATATTTAAAATTTGATTATTTTTAAAAATTCGTAAAAAAAGTTTTCGGTATTTTATTTTTTAAATCACTAACTCTAAAAGATCGAAGCATGAGTTTTTAAAAATAATTTTCATTTAAACGCATCGATATTGATTCATTTTAGAAAAAATCATAAAATATGCAAATTATCGTTGTTCTGTACAAAAACAAACAAGCAAAAAAAACAAAAACATACCGTATCGGGGCTTAAGAATTTATCTTTCTAACTAAAAATTGCTGGCGAAGTTATTAAATGTGCAAATAAATTTTGAGAGTAATTTTTAAAAATTCATAAAACTGAAGCGATAATATTGTTTTAAACCCGGATAAAATTGGTAGAAATCAAGCGCTTTTCCCAACAGGTATCGAAAATAAAGGGAAGGGATATTCAATTATGATCAATTTTTGAAAACGTGTAAAAAAGTTTTTGGTATTTAATTTTTTAAATTACTGATTTTAAAACAGCAAAGTATGAGCTTTTTTTAGTTCGGACGGTTTATTCATCATAATCATAAAAAATCGACCAATTGAAAAAAATTGATTAATGCTTTACACACACAATAAAAGATTTATTTTAAGGAAATATTAATTTAAAGCAATACATTTAAATGTATTGCAAACAAACTTGTATGAAATAATGATAACAGTGTAAAAGCGATTAAGTATTTCCCAAATATTAGATAAATTTTTATTTTATAAATGGATGTTTAAAATGAATTTTTTGAATCAATACATGCACAGAAAATGAAACAAAAATAAATTTTTCAGTCGCATTTTTTTTTCAATCTTTAAACCTGGTGATTTTTATTATTTATAGGCATCTTCTTTCCAATGTAACATTTCATCAAACGTGAAGTGTACAGGGGAGACTATAGTCATTTGGCGCCAAACCCTTGGCTATTGTAAAATCGCGTTCTTTGTCAAAGTTTTAATTTTTTTTGATGGCTTCCTTTTTAAGTTAATGCATTCAAATTTCATGTATAGATTACAAACTACGGTCATTTTACAAAAAATGAAAAAAAAAAAAAAAAAAAGAATACTACATTGTATGTATGTGATTAAATCTCGCCAAGAGGTTAAGAAACAAAAACATAAAAAAAAAAATTCAAAACCGTAGTCTTTCAGCAATTTTTTCAATCTTCGTACAGATTATGGATAATATTGTTCTACACACGGGAAAAAAGTTTCGTTACATTACTTTTTTCAAATAACGAAGTTATTAAATATTTAAGTAAAATTTTGAGTATTTTTTGAAAAATTGTAAAAAAAAAGTTTTTGATATTTTATTTTTTAATCGAGACTGATTCTCTAAAAGCGAAAAACATTTTTAGTGTAGTATATTATTTCATTAACGCGAAAGAAAATTCAAACGGAACGATTTAGCAATAATTTTCATAAAAAGGTATCGATGTTGACTGATTTTAGAAAAAAAGTAGTAAAAAATAGAAAATATTACTATCTTGTAAAAAAAATATTATACCTTATCGTGGCGAAAAAATGATCTTTCTGATTCTGTAATTATTTTTTGTCTGAATTTGATAGTAAGAATTCGATGGTTTTTTTAAAAACGTTGGGAAAGTCGGAACTTCACTCCACTGAAATGGTAATGATGCTCGGCAAAATAAAAAGCCTACAGGGTCAAACCAATTATGCGTTTTAAAGCTTTTAATTAATATCTTTTTAACTAATTACAATATCAGATTATAAATGATAAGAACGGATTTCTCGGATCATTCTCGAACTTTTGGTACCTTTGGTGAGTTTCTGCGTTGTGCGGTTCATGAGAAAATAGATGTACCTGTAAAATGACAAACAAATAAATATATATAGATACGCTTGTTTACCTTTGATTTTGACCTTGACCTACCTTAGTGTAGATTGATTTTACAACAAAAACTTCTTACGCACGAAACCCTATCTTATTTACCTTCTCATATACCTCGTCTGTAATGGGAGGCTCAGTGTCAAATGGTCAATAAGTCAAGCACGAGCATTAGATATATAACTATAATATGTATCTTTAAACTTTCTAATCTTACATTTAGTGGCTAGTAAATTTAAAAGATACATATATATGAGAGAAAAATAGCACTTAATACAAAAATTATTGCCATTTTTTTTATCAAAATTTAATTTTCATCATTCGTATTCTTCTACTTTGAAAAAAAAAATTGTTTCGTAATACGCAAAAAAAAAACTTTTATAAGAGAGAGAATTTTTAATACTTCCATTAAAATTATCATAAGCACATTTAGTAAGATTTCCTTAATAACATGTGATGTTAGTTACATTAAAACCAAATACATTTGCTAATAGCTTAAAGTTAGTTAAATTTCGAGTTGTTAGTCAATTTGCTGAATAACTCATTAAATTAATTTCTGTAACAGATTTCGCAATTGCACATTATTTTATTTGTTTAGCTACCAAAACCTATTTCTAAAAGATTTTGTTGAAATATTTTTGTTGGAAATAGAAAAAATACTATAAAAATTCTTTTAAAGAAAGCTTCAAATTACTTTCAAGACATGTTTCAGCTATTGTTCGAATCCGTTTATAAAGTTCAGGGACGAAGCACGGAAGTATTGAAAAAATGAAAAATCTGTTCATCAACAAAGTTATTTGAATTAAGTTCTAGTCATCTTAAAAACTATTTATGATTTTTTTAAAAAAATTACATTTATCCAATTAAATAAAAACTGCATGTGTGTGCTTTTATGTTAAAGCTTAGATTTTAAACAAAGTATGTAAGTGGTTTTCTCTTATTTTATAACTGAAATAGTTTAAAAAATGCATCTGGGTTAAAAAAAGATGTATGGCGATTTATGAAAATTTCCCGTTTGATTTAGTAAAATTCCCCATAAATATATTATAGAATTTGCTCATATCCAAACAGTAACGGTAAATCCAGTTTTCTTGGAAGTATGTAATGTTATACATTTGTTTCCCCTGTTTTTTTAATTTGGTACAAAAAGCTTTATAATTAATTTGGTTTTTTACTCATTATCAGCTGATTTTTTTCTGGCAGCAGCAACAAAAAACAGGCTTATTTTTTTTTAAAGTATTGCATAACAATAAAGCTGTCCATTTGAAACATCTTTTAAAATTTTGTTGTGAAATTCTGAAGAAATAAATTTAGAGACTAAATTGTAAAGGCTATTGTCGACATATTCAGTCATTAGAAAATGTATCACAAAAGACTTGGATATATTTTTTTAGCTTAAGAAGGCTATTAATATGAAATGCTTATTCATACTTTTCATCAATTCAGATACCATGTGTTGGAAGAGATAATGTATTAAAATTCCGAGGTAAAAATAGATTAAATTAAGCTGTTTTAGAATTTCTCTGGAGAATTTATGGAAGGGTTTTGCGCATGTTGATTAAAAATGTAAATTGTAAATTATGCAGCTGTAAGTAAATATATGTCACACACACGCACGCATACACACACACACAAGCATACACACACACACGCATACACACACGCATACACACACATACACACACGTGCGCGCACGAGCATTCATAATTTTCTGTTCAATGAGCGTGGTTTAAAATTTTTCTATTCGTTTAGAGTTTTTATGATATTATTGTATTCCTCAAAAAGTTACATTTCTGTGAGATTTACAAATTTTTACTTTGAAGATTTTTATTTCCTCTCCAAAAAAAGTCTTTTTTTTTTGCTTTATGTATGCTAAATTTAATAAATTCTGTTAAGATTTCCAATCATACTAAATTTAACCTTTTTTTCTTTTTTTTGAAAGATATATGTATTGAGAGTAATAATAATAATAATAATTCCAATGTCCTGTACATTTTCATTTTTTTCAATGAATCCCTTATAAAACGTTAAATAATTCCACAGTGTTTATTTTGAAGAAATTGACAACTAAAAAAAAAGTTGGAGAAAATGAGCAAAAATCACAAACTTTTGTAATTAAATGTGTACGTTTTTTGCATGATTATTGGTTTTCAATAGCTGTGGGTAATTTTGTTCGCAATATCCAGAAGAATTTAGCAATGTCCAGCAGTCGTTTACTCGTTTGTTTAAGATGGCGGAGAATCGGATAAATGGAAATGCGGCTATTTTATGCTATTACTGCTGAATCCTCAATGTGTCTCGCAGTGTTGTCCAGTGGTTATAGAGAACAATTTAAGTCTGAAGACTTTATGTATTGAAGTGATCTTCAAGCCTACCAAGTTTTCCCAACACCTGTGAAGGAGAGCGTTTTCCAGCTTTTTCGGCCAAAAGCATGGACGTGCTACTGTGCTTCGACTTGCTATAGAACAGTTAGTCGTATCAAGAACATGAATCTCCGCTACTACGATTATACTGACCTGCACGTGTCCTATGAAGGAGCTTTGAGTGTTGAAAGATAACGGGAATGATACCATGATCAATCACAATCTACCCATAGGCTTGAGGTAGCGCATATCCGGAGGACAGAATCCGTGACTTATGGATCCTTAGCCAAATAACATACCACTAGACAAATGTGTAATCACCCTGTGCGGAGGCTGTTACTGGCTTATGTAGATACAGCCGCTACACTACTCCCCACCAGTGAGTCGGTTGATAGGCGAACGAATGATATTTATGTTATGGATAGCGTCTGAGGTGGTGGTGCTGTGACAAGTAAGTCTGAAGACTTTGGTTGTTGCGTCAAGTGGGTCTGACGGCTTTGGTTGCTCTTGCGGCGGGTAGATGGCGAAACGACAGCTGCGCAAAGGTTACTTTTTTCTTAGTTTACTGTCATGTCAATGTGGTAGTGCTTTTCCGATGGACAAAAGCCGTGACCTATGGATCCGTAGCCAAATATCATATCACTAGACAAAAGTGACTATCAATGTCCGGAGGCTGTTACGGGCTTATTAAGATACCACCGCTGCAGGCTGCTGGTATTGGTAATGAATTTATTTTGATGAATGGTAGGCTGCTGATATTGGTGATGACTTTATTTTGATGAATGGTAGGCTGTGCTGATATTGGTAATGAATTTATTTTGATGAATGGTAGGCTGCTGATATTGGTAATGAATTTATTTTGACGAATGGTAGGCTGCTGATATTGGTAATGAATCTGTTTTGAAGAATGTTAAAGCGTAAGTTCAGTAACTCTCCTCATTGAGGACTATCTTTAGGATTACGGTTTGAAGAGAATCGAAAGGCATCTTAAACTTCAGAACTGAATTCAATAGAGCAGCATTATTGCTTTAAGTCCTCTTCCAAAGTAATTACATGAATTGGAACAAAGATAATTTAGTGTCTAGTCTTTGGGGGCAGACAGCTGCAGTGACAACATGGAATTAGATGTCACCAACGTATTATATTAGATATACAGTTAGTTTCGTTATTAAAACATTTTGTAGTGTATCACACAAAACTGAAATTTTATAGCCATTAAATGAATTCTCTACCGGTTTTATCACTTAATATTTAGAATGTATCTCTAGGACAGAAATTCCTCTTAAATTCTTTACACGTTCAATCAGTTTCCAAGAAATCGAGTTGTTAGAAGAATACATTCCAACAAAAGTCCTAGAAAGGAAAAAAAAGCCAAACAATTCCAGGGAAGAAAAACTTTACTGGTGTCCATTTAGAGGTTTCAGAACTCCCCGGAATTTTCTTGTGAGAAAAGGAAACAGAACATCTTACTTAAAAGGAAAGTTATCTTCTTTTAATGATAAACGTTTCTTGTTCTTTTTTCCCTTTTAAACTAATCCTTATTGAATTTTTTACCATTTTTGAGAAAAGCAGGTTTACACTTGCAGTCAGTATAAGTGTAAACTTATTAAGAAACAAGAAATCTATTCATAGTAATGTAAGATATAATTATTGAGCTCGTTTTATTATGTCTAATTTATAGAATAAGCACATTATAGACAAAAGTGTTCATGATTGAAAATGATATTTATTTAACTTCTTTTCTAAAGTAGAAAGAAATGTTAGATACAATCTATATATAAATTATTTTTTAAATATTTATACAGTAACGAAAACAATTGTTTTCAGGTACATGCATGGCAGTTTTTAACTGCATAGACAACTGGCAGTTTTAAATAGTATATTAATATTTAGTAGAAAAATGCTGCATAAATTTTGTACTATTCTACGTTTTTTTCCCCTTCAACCTACCGCTTGAGCTACTTTATGACGAAACTGCGATGCAAGTAAGTGTTAGTATGGAATCAAAAGTGTATTGTAAATAAAGGTATGGCACTTAGGAAAGCACTCATGGCACCTTCTCCCTGTATTGGATGCGGTGGAGATCCAGCTGCTCTTTGAGGTTCCGGGGGGATGCGAGGGCAGTAACGATTGAGAAGTGATTAAATTGAACACGAAAGGATAACCAATAGACACACACAAAAGTTCACATTTATTAATTTAATCGTTAGAATTAAGTACGCGAAATACAGACAAGACAAAATAACTTATAAGAATGATGGGAACAACTTATCTGAATAGAGATAGATGCAACCTCTAAAACTGGCCTCCTCTAAGAAATCTTACAATATCTTTCTATAGCGAATATAATTAAAGAACTCATTCTGGTGTGGCTATATATTCTATATCTCATTTTCTATTTATATACTATTAAGTAGTGACGTACATTTGGGGCATTGAGTTGTTCATGCTCAAAATGCCGATTTGGCTGATGAAAAATAAACCAGAGTTGGAGAGGATAGATATCGAGTATAGATCGTCGGTACACAGCAACGCGTGAGGATTCTGCAGTTATTCAGAGATGTTATTACGAAATTGGCCACAAAGGCTAAGTAAAAAAATTCTTACGTGAGCCCATTTGAAGATAGGGGTGAAACATATTCAAGTCTAGTTGAGAGGAGACTTCAACAAAGGGTTACAAGATAAGTTATATTATTATATTTTATATTTAAAATAATATTACTGATCGTTTAGACAAACTTTTCAGTTATTTTGGATAACTTGTTCTAGTTACATAAGGAAACGGCAGTAACTACTGCGTGTTTGTTGTTGTTTCGGATACGATGGTATTTCAAGAGTTTTTTCCATTCGTAAAATTTTGAGCGAAATTTACTTTACAATACTATTTATTTCATTCTATAAACTGCATACTTAATGAATACAAAAAGGCTTCTACTTAAATGTAATGCGATATGGTTAAAACTAAATGAAGTATATATTAAGGAATATGTAACAACGTGAAAAAAACACTTAATATTATTGAAAAAATTCTGTAGACCTGTGTATTCTTAAAAAAAATTTAAATTAAGGTAAAAAAAGTTAAGTTTATAGAGAATAAATTCATTTTCCATTGCAGTAAGGAAGCATAATTAATTTGTATTCTTGACATAAGCTTAAAAATTCTATTAATGAAAATTTAGCGCATTAAGGCACTATTCAGCTTTCAATTAGTGCTCCGATAAGAGAATACTTGGAAGGAGGTAAGTTCTTCGCTTGTTTGAAAATTTACTGAAACTCTTAATTGGATTTAAAGCAAAAGATTAAGCTAGTTGCTTGCCTACACAACACCATCTATTTCAAGAAACTCAGCAATTAGTGTAGTTTTATAACTTAGAATTAGAGGTAAAGTCTGCAACGGATGTATAATCTTAAAATAACTCTGAAAAGTCCTATAATTTTACTTATCTAATTTAATCAGGGCTGATGTTTTAAATGATTTATGTGCATGCGCATTGATTTTTTTATATAATTACTTAAAATTTTTATTTTTATTTTTTTATTATATTTGAAAGGAAATATTGATTAAACCTTTGGATTTCACTACCCTTTAAAAATTAAAATTTCGACAAACAAATTCGTAGATGATTAACTCAAGCCTGAGTGCGTTGGTAAATTTTTGTGAGAATTGTGTGAACCATTTTGATGAACTGGATTCGTGGTGTAGTGCTCGATGCTTGCACGTGTGCTTTATGTATAAAATATTAAAAATAATATGGAATGCGAAGTTTAGAGTATAGTTAGCTATACTCTTAAATTCGTATTCCATATACTAAGTAAAACAGAAATTTTTTCCCAGCTATTTTTTAAGTATCAAAGAAAAAAAATTACATGCAAAATTTCTTGCAAATACTGGGATTTATAAAAATTTCACGATTGAAACATTTAATTGGACTATTCTATTGCTATATATGATTAAAATGGATAGTTTAAAGTACACTGTAAATTTATTTTTATGAATTTATAGTGCAATTTAATGGTTTGAGCAGCTAATGAACAAGTGTTTCATGAGGTGGAACACCGAAACACAAATAGTTAGTCAATTAGCAATAGAATTACTTCATGGATTTAATTTTCTATTATTGGTAACAATAATATATCATCCTTAAATGATTTATTAATAATTAAAAATTCTATTATTTTTTCATCAAGTGAAAGCTTTTGAAATTTCGTATAAAAATTAGGATATGTGGTATTTTGAGTGATGGTTTTTTTCTTAAATATTTAAATACGAATGCATAGTTTAGGTGAAAGTATATCTTTTTTATGACGTACAGTAAAAATATTGAAACCGCATATGTATAATAGTATCATTGAAGGATGATATAAAATTAGTTATTCAGAAAGCCCATATGTATTAAGAACACGTGTAAAAATTGTCTCTTTAGAATGTAGCCTCTAATTCATAATTCATCACTACTACATAAATTCACAGCATGAATTTCTAAGAAAAACCATCACAGATTTCACTTCCTTAGATACTTTGAGCATCTGATTCGAGTTTTCAAAAATTCGATTCAAAGAAACATCACAATTTTCGGGAATATCTTTCGGATGTTATAAATAGGTAGCATTTTCCAAAACCGGCTAATAAAGGAAAACCATTGAGAGAGCAAGTAACAGCTATCGTACGGTAAGAAATCATAATGACCTTTAGAGACAAAAATAAATGGAATTTCATAAAGTAGATACGCTGTTGATTGATTGATTGGATATTAACGTTGCACTGTTCAGCAACACGAGGGCTTTTGGTGACGGACCACGTAATTTTGAACCATAGTCAAGTGACGTGGACGACATCTGAGCTGGTACCCACCTCTCCTTACTACCACACCAACGGGAGGACGTTTCACCTCTCGACAGATTTAACATGCATCGCTGCCCTACACGGCAGGTCTTTAGTGGTGCTGGGCTCGAACTCGTGACACGGCAGGCCATGATCCGATACCTATACCACTCGGCTACCACGACGACGTAGAAACGCTGTTAGTGTGTTCCAAAAAAATAACCTAAATCTTCATTTAGGTAAAATAATATGGGAAATAGAATGCAGTAATCTTCAGGAGTTGCATATTCTTTCAAGCACGTAACTCTTTCATGCTTGGTGGTATATATGTTGCACTACCAATTCTTATTTGTTTATTGTGTGGTGGTACATAAAGCGTACCACTTGTTTGAATGCCTCATAAATGGATGGTAGATGGTACATTCTCTGAACCACCACAGAGATCAATTCCTAGCACTTACTAATGTTTCCCACAGATGTCAGAAGCTTATTATATGCATTGAGTTTAGGCAGTAGTTCATTCTTTGATCAGCTGTGAGTCTGTTGAATGGTATTTTTTGGAAGTGACTGTGTTATGTATTTTTTTAAGTATAAATGGAAGTGATGTTTGGGATATTTGATGCAAGTGAGGTCAGTATATATATTATGTAACTAAATAAGTCAATATTACAATAATTAGTACATGACATGTGCATTGCAAGTACGAAAATATGAGAATCCAAAAAATGTACCACCACGCTCTTGTTTACAAATACAAAATGCATTCCGCTTATTTTTTTAGCGATAACGGATACGTTTAAAGTGCCAGATAGATTTGTTGTAAGTTACATTTTTTAAAAATAATAGTAGTATTTATTAAATAATAGTACATACGCAGAATTATGCAAATGTCCTGAATGAGCTATAGCTCGTGTTAAGGGAGAAAAAAATACAACTAAAACACTTCTTATATATGTTGACTAAATAAAAACTAGGCGAAATAAAATAATGTATAGAATAGAATATTTAAAACTAAACTAAAATTAAGCATACAACATTAGATTAGAAAAAACTGAAAATAATTTAATATATAGGATGAATAACAGCATAAGATGAAATGAATTTATTTATTTTCCAACTGTAAAATGACTGAATGAATGAATTGTGTCTGCAATGTTCCTTTCTACCTATGGAAGAAAAATTCACGTTTCCAGAACCGTCATACTGCTTGAAGCACGGTGGTACAAAATATGTACCACCTATTTTTTAAAACTTTGGACACCGTTTATTATAAAAGTGTTTAATATTATTAATATGTACCAGCTTTTGTTCAATAATTATAGTTTTGTGAAGTTTATCTAAAATATTTGTAATTATTTCCCTCTAGGGCATTATTTTTGTCAAAAATTCAGCGTATGAAAGAGTTAAATGAAAATAAAAGTCGGGAAAATATTCATAGGTTTTGAAGAAATACTAGGTAGATTACTGAGGGATTTACAATGGAAATTTCAGCATAATTATACACCAAAATATCATTTAAGTTCTAAATAGCATTGATTTCGGTATTTTCTGCAATTTTAATTTTATCTAAATAATAAGTACCTGCATTAATATTTATATGTTACATAACATCTAAAGTAATTTTTCTCACCATCCTGCTCATCGTTATGGTTTTGTTTCAACATGCCTTAACGTATCTCTACGTTCCTAAGAACAAAATAATGACCCTAATAGCAATTTATATAATAAATAACAATAATTAATTTTATTTAAAAACAATGACAATATCAAGTTAAATAAATTCTATATATTTTGTAAAAATGCAAAATTAATTGAGTATACTTGTGATAAGAGTATCCTAATATTTATTAAATTACTTTTAAATTTCATTGAGTGAATAGCTATTATCAGGTAATAAACGGTTACGATTGCGCTTTGGAAATATAAAATACTTTTATTTCTTTGCTATCTTAATTACTGCTATACATATTAGGCTGTCGGAGACATATCTTACAATCTGTTCAAAAGATAAGATAACAACCACTTAGTTGTTACTTTACTCTTTCTTAATGCTCACACCATTTCCTTTCGAGGATAAAAAGCCCCATTTCGATTTAACGTGAAACACCTCCATTATTCCACACGAACACTTCTTCCACTAAGAAGTCAAAAGCCCTTGATCAACTTAAATGCCCCCAGCTAACCTTGTGACCTTATCCGAAGAATAAGAAACGAATTAGTTTAATAAATTTTTAAAAAAATGTACAATGGATAGTGAAGCAAATGAAGTACTCTTCTAAGGAAAAATGCTGGGTAAACATTGTAATAAATCCAATATAATTTGCACACAGTATTTCGAAAAAAAGATAAAATAATTAAATGTAACAGTATAAATTCAGAAAATATTTCATCAGAAATATAAATGGGTGATTTTAATTGAGAAATGAAGTATGTGAATTAGAACTATTCTAAAACAGTTAATTCATTTAAAAAACAAATCATTCGGCCATATACAGAGTGTTGCCAAATTTCGTCGACAAATTCAGAGGGGTGACAGAAGGCAGCGCGGGAATAACAAATCAACATAGACCATGGGGTGGGAAACTCCGTTTAGTCAGCGAAAGTCATGATAATAGTAGCCGTTAAGAGGAGAATGAGCCAAACGAGGAAGTGGTCAATCGAATGAGATCTGGAGTACCTTGGTGGGGATGAAGAAACCTGCAAGTATGTTATTTTCATACTTCTCTCGGAGTTGCTGCTGGAAGTATTGGCCCATGCGCTCCAGAACATGTGGTTCATGTATAATGGAACTTCATACATTCTTAGTTCTGCATAACCACCTCCATTCTACATATACCGGGAGATTGATTAGACGTGGCGGGCCTGTTACTTAACTTTCACGTTCCCAGGACCTAAATCCCTTGGATTTATTTTTCTGGAGCTACCTGATATCGCTTGGTATGATACATCAGTGGCCACAGTGAAGGATCTCACGGCTCATATTGTTGTCGTTTCAGTTGATATCACCAACGCATCGGATTTGTTTGAACGCGTCCGACAATCCTTCCTCCGTCGTTGCCGACTGTGCTTTGACCTACGCGACCGCAAGTTGGAACAATTCCTGTAACAATTACTTACCGTTGCATTTCTGATGTCGAGCTGTGATAAATTTATCGTATTGTAAACATGCTTTACGTCTAACAAGTGTATTTCTTACCTCTTATGTTTTTTCCTTCCACTCGACAGCACACTCTTCATAAATGGTTTTGCACACTGCTTCGACTGAAAGTGGTTTGCGAACTCATGTTTTATAGTGATTTGTCATTCCCGTGCTGCATATTTTAACCATCTGAATTTGTTGGTCAAATTCGGCAACATCTTGTATATGTTTCGATGTGATAGAAAACTACAAATTATATTTCACTGCTTAAATAATTCTGAAAAACTTACATAAATAACAAAAGACAATTAAGATAGATATTCCTAGGAAAGAGCATCGTATATGGGAAAGAAAAACAGATTTCCTTTTTTTAAAATAAAGAGTATCTCAAAATGTGATTGGTAATATTTGTATCAAGAAAAATGAAAAAGGTAATAGAAAAATCCTCAATGCCCTATGTACACAAAATAATTTGATGAAACAAAGAGATTCAAGGTATTTCAAAAGTGAAATTGAAAAAAACAATTGTAATTTATTCCGTCGCATATTTCTTTCAACTCAATTATTCATAATATTTTTTAGTCTTTTTTAGGCAGTGATTATAAAAATGTCTTAAAGTAGTTAAAATTGGCAAATACGAGTTCAACTAAATATGCTGCAAATTTAGAACAAGCAATTTATTTATAACAACAATTTTGTCAGTGTAATATTAATATAGGTCTGGAAGTTTTAATTAGGAGCATTACAATTACTTTATCTCAAAAACTAGAAAAACTTGCAAAGCGTTGTAAAATTTTACTTTGATGTTTATTTGAACCAAATGATAACCACACAAATATAATTGATAGAATTCTGAAAAAATACAAATTATTTTCTCTAGATGTTTTACGCAAAATGTGAATGTAATGGAAGTCTTCTTAGAACTTGAACAAATTATTTCAACTTATTTATTTAATGTTCATGCATTTATCTCTCTTCATCATTCGTTTGCAACATGTGAAAGTTAAGAGAATTGGTTCAGTATCATCTCTTCATTCAAAAATAGTTCAAAATTTCACAGTCAGTCGCTAATAGCTATCGCACTGCTGTAGAGTACGACAATATTAAGCACTTACTCCATTCAATATCATTAGTCAATTTCTACTATTAGCTCACACTCTCTATATATTTATTTATCTAGGTGGAATTTTCAGTTGTTAATAAAATATATTTTAAAGCGTCCAATTGAGCTGCAACTTTATATACATGATTATTTTGGATGACAATACAATAATTTAATTATAACTCATACAAATTAATTGATTGAAACTAATTATTTAAAGAATTACAATTACAGCCACGTCGGCATAATTTTTTGCGACTTAGCGACCCTTTCGGCGTCTTGTGTCAAAACTTGAAAAGATTTTTTTTTCACGTTTTAAAGCATTCTGTTGAACTGAAATTTTATATACACGATTGTTTTGGATGACAATACGATACTTTAATGATACTTAATAAAATTAATTACCACTTAATGTTGTGACTCTGTCATATGTATATACATATTTATATTAATTGCAACTATTTAATAAAAAGTAACTGAAATAAAATTTTTCTTTGTTGATCTAAGTAGGAATTGACTTAAAAAAGTTTTTTTATTAATTTACTTGCATTTTTTCTTCACTATTATTTGCTGATTTGTAGTTATTACTCAGTAATTAAGGAAATTTTTTGCCATTGACATTTTTAATTATTTCATTTTTAAAATAAACCATTTTCTTTCCATGCGTTATCATAATGAACTTTAATTCTATTGTGCCCACTTTGAAACATTTCTAACTTAAAAATGCTACAGTATTTACCTTACATTATACACACCTAAAAAAAGTAATGCAAATGTATTTCCTTGCCTGGAGCTAGACGGCAACTCTAAAAATAATACATTTTTATTCTTTGAAAAATATGACAATTTACTAATTAATTAATCCTTATGTATTTTTTTAAAGTTATGTAATAAAAGGTTGATTGAGTGGGTAGTTTTAGCTTATTTAAATAGAATAACTCAAACCAGTGTTTTTATAAGAAAAACTCACACACAAATTTTTCTAATTTCACAGTTTAAAAATTTCTTGCGCCGCTATGTATTACACACACATTTGCAACTCTCTTTACATTTTTTTTAAAAGGAGAAACAACATTTATCTCATCACACGCAAGGCAGTACATTTTATCTTACTTATTTATTGTCAGAAAATGATATTCGGTTTCTGCTGCAGCAAAATTTATTTCGTTCACAACTAAGGGATCACAAGGTTTGATTTCACATTCATCAAATCCATTAACTATATTACTTTATTGCTTTGAAATAAGTAGCACTGAATAGCTCACTCATAGTTTTTGTCAATGATTTACCCTGGATGACTGATGAAGAATTTTTCATAAGTTTGGTTATTATAAGTCTTTAAAGGCTTTCATAACGTAAACAAATAGCAGCAAAGATAAAAAAAAAAAAAAAAAAAAAACGAAAACAAAAGGAAACAATAGAAATTACTTCAGGCAAAGAAATGGAGTCATCAATTTTCTCCGGCGAATTTTCCCTGATCTGCTATGTTAAAAGTTTTGATTCTTATAGTAATATTAACAAGTATAAAATATAAATAAATATAATGATTATGAGAATAATATTATTTAAGATTACCAAGCACAACAAAGAATAATCTGTTACATTATTCATTAGTCCACGAGATCTAATATTACACATCAGACAAAATACGCGAATAATATCTAACAAATAAAACATGGCTGCAGAGGTTTCACTTTGCCAGTTTTAGTGTCTAGTAGTGTGGAGAGCTATTAACATGCGTAAGGCGATAGTATTTAATTGTATAAATGTAAAGTAAACCATATTTGTTTTTGGTTGCTCTGTATGTCCTGGTCTCCTCTATTTGTTTTAATCTGTCTACACTGCATAACATTGAAAATGCAACACCAAGAAGGAATGGTTGTAAAGTGAAGAAATTCAGGAGAAAGCGAATAAGTGATGTTTGTTTTAAAATAATACTCGTAACATGGAACAACTGCAATGTCAACTGAATAGGGTATGGGATCACACACACACACACACACACACACTGCCGAAAACAATATGCGAAACAATACGTCTAGATATACAGCCAATGATAGTATGGATAGTGTCCTGAGGGATGACTTTATATTTCCGGACAACCCTTTATCACAATTCATTTCCTGAACTGGCTGATGGCAAGGAATGCATGTGGCATTCATTCATGTCCCAGACGTATTGTAGTGCGAGATCAAGGGGGAATAATAACCACAGAAGCATCATGTGTATAACTTGCAGAACATGTTGTTGATACGTGCAGTGGGTGATTGTGGGTTATCCTGCTGATAAAAGGTATTGGGCATTTCAGAAGGAAGGAAAATGTTATTGGTCGTAGCATATCATCCAAGCATCTTTGAGCCGTCATAGTGCTCAAAGTACGACCCAGAAGTGATATTCACTCGCACGTGATGGTGACCCAAACCATGATGCCGTGTTGTAGAGTGGTGGTGGTGTTCCGCAACTGTGTCATGTTGTCAACGCCACACTCGTATACGCCGACTATCATTAGACAAACATAAAAATGACTCATGATTAAACACGAAAGAGTAATGTATTTGTTTGAGAACACGCTTGAGATAGAGACGCCAGATTAAAATTGAAACGTGTATTCGTATTAAATGTTGAAGAAAGGGAAATATAGTTCACATAATATTAGAATTTTTATTATTTTTTGTATTTATTCAGCATTTATATATATATATATATATATATATATATTGTAGTTGACTAACTTATTAGAGCACTGGATCTCTTTTAAAGATCTTTATTTCTTACCGGAAGGAAATTGAGTTGAACTTTGATTGCTAATACTTGCTCTTTAGTTATTAGGGTAAGAAAAAATAAGTTCAAAGCTAAAGTTATCGACTGTCTTTTAAGAATTGGTAAGCAAAAATGAAATTAAAAAAAATATTGGGGTTGATTATTGTTTCTTTTAAAGCATTGTGTACAGAAAATTTTGCACTGTGCTGATTATATATAGCTCTGTTACCAGGAGTGTATGAACGGTCAGCTTAACATGATATTGCAAGAACATCTGAGAAAGATCGAGAAAGACCCAGTACTCTCTCCGTTCGTAATTCCTTCATTGAGCGAGAGCCTATAAACGACTAATATTTATATTGCTTTGGCAGTAGAAGTAGCCCATCAATCAGGGGCTGCTATTCGTGAATGGGTGTGGCCTGAAACTTGAAAATTTCGAAATGGAAAAATTTCAGAAGGGACAGTGAGCAGAGCTTGCCTTTCCATTGGTTGAGCATTAACATTTATTAAGTTTTTTTTTAAAAAAATAATTTTCTTTTATGAAATATAGAAAATCGTTTGGACTCACAACGAAAAAGAATTTCTGTAAGTTTCCCATGCTTAAAAATAAAATGTCTTGTACCTATTTACTATCATTGAATAGCTTTTTTTATTTACTAAATAAATTTTCACAGGAGTATTGATTCTATAGAAGAGCTAGCTTTATACCATTCTACTTAAGCAGTTCTCCAATATCATTTTAGTGTATATGGAAAACATTAAAAGGATAACCCATTTAAGATAGCTCCCGGATAGTTTCTGAAGCCCATTTTAAGAAACCAAATGTATAAACTACCATTAGGAAAGCATTGCCGGATTTAGTTGGTATATATTGGACAGACAGTATGTATTTTATTCTACTTAGGGTTATTTAATTTTTATGCATATGGCAATGGATTTTGAAATGGAACTCAAATTTTTGTCGATATTTACATTTCATTCAAAAATGACTTTTTCATATATGGTTGAAATTTTTGTTTCAAAATTGGTTGCAAAATTTCATTTATATGTGCTTATTTTAAACTAACTTAATGTGTGTTTTGTTTTCATCTGTCGTTATATATAACAAAATTCTCTCACAGTCATGAATCTAGTAAAACAACTTTCTTTAAAATTATTTATAGCTATTTTTGATGTTAATTTTCTTTTATTGCAATGCAGTAAGCTCAATTTTAAATTGCAGCAAGAAAGCTCATTTTTTTAAAAGGTAAGTTGCAATGGCATTAATATGTAGAATGGGTTTCAAAGAACATTAAGAAAAAAAACCAACCAATTTTTATTATTAGTTCAGTGCTTCTCATAGTTGCAATATTCGTGACCCAATATTCAATCCTAATTATCATCGAGCCCCCCTCATACAATAAGAATGTATTGAACTCAACAATATTATAATTTGACACTTAAACTACGATACTACTTTAACCCTTTAAGCACTACCAGCGTATATAAAAGTCTCGCTAAGCCAAATACTTTATTTCCCTGGACGTATATATACGTCTTTCCGAAGTTTGATCTTTTCTGTGCACTGCTGTCAGTAAAATTATTTCGAAGGTTTTGGAGTGCAATAAAAGGACCTTGACAGTGTTTGCGAAGGATTTACTTATTTCAGATGATTTATTTCTTTATTCCGCTCCCCCCACAAATGCATCACATTCGTGTGCTTACGTCGAAAACGGTTGGCATTGGGAAGCGAATCGCACAACTTTTAATCGGCAGTTAAGGAATTAATTATAAACCTTACACAATATTAAGATAAGTGTTAATTTTTGTTTTTAATTATAAAAATGACAATCCCATGGAGTCACTGCTAATTTTAATATAAAATTGTTCTTAACTTAATATTATTAAATTAATTACAAAATACATTATATGCAGTACTGATACATTTACAAGTGTACCACATCAGTGTAAAAATACAAATTTTTTTTTATTATGTCATAATGTATTTTGTTTGTTTACTTTCAGTAAATTAATATTTTTTTTAAAAATAATCTTTTGTTGTCGACTTTTCAATATGCTCGCGCCCCCCTCGTAGAGTTGTCACGCCCCCAAGGGGGTCACTCCCCACAGTTTGAGAAACACTGAATTAGTTAATAACCCTATCAATAAAATCACTCAAATTCTAAAACCTGAAAAAAATTTATAATTTAATCCTATATTTAATCAGATAATTTTACCTATTTAACTAAATGCTATTCAAAGTTATATCATAATAATGACAAGATTAATATTTGCTATTTTTGCGGAAAATTTAAGTTACGTAGTAAAATATAATATATATATATATATATATACATTAATATTTTATTATTTAATTTATAATAAATGAGGGACCGTATTATTCTTTTTTCTTTCAAATGGGCTGTATTTTTTGAGTAGATCTTTTTCAGACATGAGACGTACTCAATTGTGAGAACCCTTTTATTAGAGTGGCGGCTCACATGCTATCATACTTTTGACGCTTGCATTTATTTAATTCAAGCTCTCATTGAATGCTAAATATTGCGTAGACTTTATTTTGCCGAGAGTACCAGGGCCAAATTAATGTCTAAGGGATCTTTTACATGCCATATAATCATGTGACAAGCGTGACTACGTTTTTCGCATCCAGGAAATCTATCAACTGCAGCCGGGATCAAAACCTCAACTATAGGGTTACAAGGTGGACTCGTTGCCTCTAAGCCACCGAGCCGATAGGACAACAATATTGTGATTGAATTACCACAGAAAAGGGGATAACCATATTGCGATTGTATAAATTACTTCTAAACTTAACTTTCTTTAAGTAATACTGTAAATGTTAAAATGAAATATTAATAATTTTCGACTGTTTTTAAAAATACATTATACTATCGCTAAGTAACTGTTCTAAAAATTTTAACAGTTTCTAATTCTACTTATTCTATCCTTTATAAGCGAAGATTAGAATAAATTTATTCTGAAATCATTCGTTTTTACTTTAAACTTCGTAGTTTTTTTGAAAAGAACCTAATAGATAGGGAAATAAAGATGCATGATGGATTAATAGCTATGAAACTCACATTTGAGTGACTTTTAACCGATTTTCTTTCAACTTAACTATGCAACTAAATTAAAAATTAATCACCCTTATGTAACATCAATTGAAAAATAATTTGAGGGAATGAGAACACCCGGTAATACAAAAATTTACAAAATTAATAATTTCGGATCGAATAAAAAATGCCATTTCCTTACTCATAATAATTTCGCGTTCATAGAGGGAAAAGATGGGGAACTTAGCTCCATGAAATTCTGCCAATCTTCTTTACAAACTTTTTCTATATTCAAATGCGATTCCCATAAGAGAAATTCATTGCATCACATTCCCTTTATGCGTAGTTTAGGATGCCGTTTTTTCCTCCTGAGTCGCTTGGTTGTGCTTAAAAGCGAATCAGTAACATATCTCAACATCTTTCTATGCGAGTTTGACTTTCGTATCATCCCTTCTTGATCAAATGGCAATTTTAATGGCCAAGGCCAATATATATATATATATATATATATATATATATATATATATATATTTATAAAGGGTGTTTTTTAGAGGTATAGAATTTTAAATTGCAATAAAACAACGATGTATTATTCGATTGACATGAATTTTTTTTTATTCGAAAGAAAATCTTGTGGCATTACATTTTAAATATGATTTCTGGCATATGACTGCCACGGCTGGTTCGGATGTAGTCCAATCTGGACGTCCAATTTTCGATGACTTTTTCCCACATTTGTGGCCGTATATCGGCAATAACACGGCGAATGTTGTCTTCCAAATGGTCAAGCGTTTGTGGCTTATCCGCATAGACCAATGATTTTACATAGCTCCACAGAAAATAGTCTAGCGGTGTTAAATCACAAGATCTTGGAGGCCAATTCACAGGTCCAAAACGTGAAATTAGGCGGTCACCAAACGTGTCTTTCAATAAATCGATTGTGGCACGAGCTGTGTGACATGTTGCGCCGTCTTGTTGGAACCACAGCTCCTGGACATCATGATTGTTCAATTCAGGAATGAAAAAGTTAGTAATCATGGCTCTATACCGATCACCATTGACTGTAACGTTGTGGCCTTCATCGATTTTGAAGAAGGATTCCACCAGCCCATAAAGCGCACCAAACAGTCAGTTTTTCTGGATGTAACGGTGTTTCGACATACACTTGTGGATTAGCTTCACTCCGAATGCAGCAGTTTTGTTTGTTGACGTAGCCATTCAACCAGAAGGGCGCTTCATCGCTAAACAAAATTCGCTTATGGAAATCGGGAACAACGGCAATCTCGTTTTGGGCCCATTCGACGAATCTACGCCTTGCTTGATGATCGTTTTGATGAATTGCCAAACCAAACTGAGAATAAATCACTTGACAGCTGTTAAATCGGTCGCCATCTTGGAAAGTAATGCCAACTTAAACTTCTATACCTGGAAACACACACACACGCGCGCACGCACAGACACACACACACACACACGCACGCACACACGCACACACACACACACATATATATATGTGTGTGTGTGTAATGTATGTATTATTTATTTTATTCTTACATTTAGGCGAGAATTAATTTCCCCTTTATAGCTTATATAACTCAAATGAGGATTAAAAGCGAATATTTAAGCTTAAATCTTAATTATTAAAGTAAGGGAATTAATATTAATATTTACTCTCTCGAGGGAAAAAGCAGTGCTCAAATTTCAAAAATCTAAAGTGCTTTATTTAATACTTTTAACTAATAAATTGAACTATGCATTCCTGATTACTTATAATTAAATATTACTTCAGATTAAAATGACTGCATTAAGTATTGGTTGAATTATTTAATTAAACTCACAGATTAAATTTATCACCTTTATTAAAATCAAATGTATGTTTTGTCTTTCTTTTCGCTGTCTTGTTATTCATGCTAGATAGCCGTAGCAGAAATTTTTCAGAAATCTATATTTAATATTGAAGTTAATAACACAGGAAGTTTAAATGCATTGTTGAATGTTCATTATGGAATTTAAGATAAAAACTGTTAAAAAATCAATTTGTATAATAAATTTCCAAATAAATACTTGTAGTTATTCTATTATTTACAATGGAATCTATTTTTAAATTGTTTATTAAAACAGTTAAAAAAGTATCCAATATATCAAAGTTTTTTCCCTTCCAGGTAATATTATCCCGAAGGATATATTTTTGTGAATTGCCATAATTACTAAAACACTTGAAAAATGGTATTTATTTAGGAAAACTCATTTCACAGTAATATGTGTTTCAGATTAATTTGCTGATAAAAAAATTACACTAATATTTTAAAAGTAAGTTTATTATAAGCCCAGTCATAAATTAAGGAGCTCAAAAGTTATAAATAAATGTTATATTACATTTGTGGCTTATTTTGCTTTGAGAGATTTTCGTGAATAATTTTTTTAAAATGTCCCAGGAATATAGATATACCTTCTATGGCTCTTTTTAAAGTTACATGGGTGTAATTTGTAATTTTGCTTTGAAAAAAAAGATGTCATTTTGATAGCTGTAATTATCCTTTAATTATAAAACCTAGTCTTGTGTGGAATATTTTATTTGAGAATAAACAAAACTCTTTCGCTTGGATGCACAAAATGAAAGATATACACAAGTAAATATCGAACAAGTATTAATACAGAACCACAAAAGAAAAATAAAGAATTAATGTCTCAAATAAAGCAATAGTTCCCTTGCCTTCCAATAACGGGAGAAAACAGAACAACCGTTCAAGGCTGGGCATATAAGGAGGTGTTTCGTTGTTATAGCGTTGATACAGCAGAGGTGTAAGTAGAGCCGTTGGCCATCACAAGCCGATTCAGGTGAGCATAAAGACAGTCGTATTTGGTCATTATTTGGAAGACAGTGACCATCCCATACCTTAGATAATCCTGATGATAGGACCATACCAGGGTGTCTTTCTTGTTCCCTCCTTTAGTATCTGATATGTATATATATCTTCCTGCCAATTTAATCTTCAAAGCAACAGAAATATAATAAACCACCTCAAAAGGTGTCAGATAGATAGCGCACGTTTTTTGCACTCTTTTTTTTTCAGGGATAACACTATGGGATGTAATTCTCTACATGACGATTGTTTTGCTCTTATTGAGGATATCCCAAAGGCGGAATTTGTATTATTTCACAGATGTAGGAACAAGAGCTTAAAAACAGTTTGCCTCAGTAAGCTTCGTAGCTGGAAAATCCGAGAAAATTACGACTTAAAAGTGTAACAAAGTATTTTAATGCTCCTCAGATAAAAACACTACATTAGTTCGCCGATTAAAATTTATATAGAACCGAAGACTTAAAATTTGAAAAATTAAAGCATAAAAAGTTCAGATTATTTTCAAAACGTATAAACATAATTTCAAAGATATAGGCTCCTTTCTTTCTTAAGTTTGTTGATTGCGTCGGAATTAGCGCTAGATCTCTTTTGAAGACGCATAGCTTAAAGGTTATTTGCACACACTTATACTTGGGTTCAGAAAATGGATAAGATTATGAATTGTTTAAATATATAGACCAAATGAAATGTAAAAGTGGGTAAAACAGAAAGCTGTTGAACTTCAATATAACTTGTTGGAAGCAGTCAAAAGGGTCCTTTTATCTGTAAACAACATCAACTGCCATAAAGCGCGGCTTTCAAAAGTGTCCTGATTGTAAATTCTTGACTGAATTTATGAAAAGAACCCCAATTTCTTCTAAGAAACTTTAAAATTTGTATTACATAATGAATACAATGGAAATAATTTAGCTATTTCTTATGAATATCTATTACTTGGAAGGCTAATGCAGTTACGCCTAATGCAGCAGGTGATATTTTTATTTTCTATATATATAATTGTACTCGTTTTGAATATAAAATTGTTAAAAATATTTTTAAAAATTTAAGATACATTTTTTTATTTTCGGTACTATATGTCGAACTTTTTGCATGTTTAAAGATTTAATATAGGTTTTATTTTAGTAAAAGCATCAAGTTTCTGCTTATTCCATCGAAGGTTTTCAACTTTTCATGTTCAAAATCGAATCAATAAATAAGTTAAATTCAAAGGTTTTATTTTAATATAAAATTTTATAGCATATACAAATACGTTTTTCTAAACAATAATTATAATTTTCATCAATTTTGATACTGTCTTCCATCTGTAATTTAATGAAAGCCCAACGCAATGTTTCAGCTTTGTGTTTTAAGAAGAGAAATGTTTGTCAATATCATTTCAACACATTTCAACTAAAAAATTACTCAAGCAATTAAATCATTTGAATATTTATACATTTTCAAGAGATGAGTTGAAAAATAAATTCAATAATTGAAAACAGTAAGTACGTTTTATTTTTTTAAGACGACTTTAAAAAATATAGTAGATAAAACAATTTCCATTCCATGCAACCATAATTACACGAATATGTGTGTTCAAAAGGAAAAAAAAACTAAAGAGTTTTATAAAAGTTAAAATTATTAATGCTATTTGATAGTTTGTGTGTTTTACTTTTAATTCAACTAAAAAACTTCTTTAATGGCTACTAAATTAAATAATGAAACAAATTATTATCAGAATATCACAAAAAATACAAATAACTACAGCGCCAAGTTTTAAAAAAGTATTTAAATGATTTAAATTTCTCAAATTTTGGCATTCAGGAATAGATTAACAACTTTCTTTTTCTACCATTGTTAAAGGAAAATATTAGAGAAAAATTGGTCTTATATAATTTTTCATACCTAACCCAATTCTGAATAATTTATCAATAAAAAAAACTAAATATTTATTTATCTTGTCTTTAATTTGATGGATACAAATAAATACAGCGCCAGGTTTAAAAAAAAGTATTTAAGGAATAGATTAAAATCTTTATTTTTCTTTCATTGTTAAAGGAAAATATTAGAGAAAAATATTTTGTAATTCTTCATATCTAAGCCAATTTGAATATAACTTATCAATTAAAAACTAACTCTTTATTTATCTTGTCTTTACGTTGGACTCCAATCTGCATAAATACAATTAGTTCATGATTTTTGTCTTGTAAGCTTGTTAAGTTACGAAAAGGCAATTAAGTTGTAATTAATTTTTATAGAGCTAACTCTTTGATGTTAGACGAAAAAGTCAATATTTACCTCTGAGAAATAGGGGCTCAAGTTCGCCCATTTCCATCGATTTCTTACTTGACTCTAATTGCACAATTCCTTAACCACATGATTATGCTTTTGGGAGACTCTTGGAACTTCTCTTGTACGAGCAAATAAAAGTTAAGATGTCTCTTACAGAGGAATGCCGGGGAATTTCAGAGTTAATTAAACGTGGTCGACTTATGGAAGGAGCGAATCCTTTCTATTAATTGTTTAATTAACCTAACAACCGTTATTGACCTTATTCCTAGAAAGACGATACGATTACTACAGACGTATAATTAGTATTTTGAAATTTTAATTGTAATGGTTTGATTGGCTTATAACTTTGATGATCTTTCTAACTAGTAGGCAAATTAACCAATTACGTAAAATAATTTATGCGGGGTTTTCATTAGTAAAGGGAAATTACTTCTAAGTGTATCATTGGAAGTTAAGATTGACCAGAAATTGTAGTAAAGGTTTCAGACAGAAGAGTGGACCCGGTAGCCTAGAGGTCAAAGTAACGGTCTCGTGGCTGGCGTGTCTATAGTTTAAGCCTAGTACCGCGGAAGACCCGCCATGTAGGGCAGGGATGCACATTTAATCTGTCGAGAGCTTAAGCATCCTGCCGTTTGTGTGGCGGGGTAGTTAGGAGAGGGTGTTGCCCGCACAGGTGTCATTTTCGTCACTTGACCATGGTTCAAAATTGCAAAATCTGTCATCAAAAGCCCTCGAGTAGCTGAACAGTGTGATTTTAATACTTACTCACTCATTCAGACGGAAGGAAAGAAAACGTTTAATGAACATTTACTTTAAAGTATTGCCAGTGGTGTAGCAGCAATTAAAATGTTAAAATAAATAGACTTTATTTTAAAAAAGTTATGGAGAAAGCCTTCTAAAAATATATAGCAAATGTTCTTATTACATAAGATCGTGTTTTTTAGTTATTTTTTGTAAGACTGAGTTAGGGAACCATGAATCCCCCAGTGGCTAAGTGGTAGTGTACCGCGCTTTCACGCCACGGCTCTGGGGCTCAAATCTCGAGCTGGGCAAGGTCGACTCAGCCTCAGTGGTTTGATAAATGAGTACCGAGAATTTTTGGGAACTGAACCCTGGGGGTTTCATATCAGACTGACCACTTGACAGAAACATCTGCACATGCACCCTAACGCCTAAGGTTCCATAAACTGAGAAATACACATGATACCTTAGCCGCCATGGGCTGTTGCGCCACTGAGTTCATTTCAGAATTAGAAAACCATGGGATAGCAATAAGCTTAAAAACTCAGATTCTATTCCATCTTTCACATTAAAATTATGACAGCGGATTTTATGGAAATAAAAAGAAAGGACCTTCACAAAGAAGAAACTATTAATTGTAAAATGCATCCCCTCATCTCAAATAAAATAAAAGATTCTGTTTTGAACAAAGTCTCTTTTATAATAAATAGCATTATTCTACATGTGTAAGAGAAAAAACAGAATGCATACACAACTATTTTATGCAAAATGTATATAGTGAGTTACTGTTTTCACATATTCGGTGACAAGATTATATTAAAGAGTTAAGTTTCGATTGTATTCTCAAAAAAGATGCGTACTTCTAGTATTTAGAAGAACTAATAAAGAAAGCATATATTGATCCAGAGTTTTGATATATGGGAATATCACTCGGCTAGTATTAAGCTTCTAGTAAAATATACTTTAACATGTAACGAAGTAATGTGTTGGAGCTGAGGTTTTATTTTGCTTGTTTCCACTGTTATTTGAGTTTAAGTTTTCAAAATTTAATTTATGGACTTTGACGAAACTAAATAAGGATTTATTTTTTTACACATCGAGCTTATAAACGCATAATTAATCATTCATTAACTACAAAATATTACTAACAGGAAAATATACTAGAATAATTTCTAATTAATTCCATCTATAATTATTATGTATAAAACTTTTGGAGGGAGCATCAACATTTTACACCTAAAATTATTGAAATTTGATACAAAAAATAGCATTACAACCACGAAACATTTTCTTTAAATTTAGTTCCGTATTAAACTCACACTTTTGTAATTTATACTTTATGGAATGAAACATTATTAAATAAAATATCTACATACCTTATTCAAATAACTTTAATTTATTGAGACGTTGAAAGATTTAAAACTTTTTAATAAAAAACAAGCAATGAAACATTATTCTTGATATCGTTATTTCCATAATTTAACATACAATGCAATTTATTTATCTTAAAATGTAAATTTTTGTTTAATATTTTTGTAATTTCTATATATTAAAAATATTAATATTTAAGTAAAATTAATAACATTTAATCAGTGAATAAAACTAATATTATGGATCTAAGGAGAAAGAAATTTATAATTACACACTATAATTAAGAAATTACAACAAAATTCTAATGAAAAAAATCCTACTTAAACTTTAAAAGACATTTTCATAAATGTTTAAAGTTGTAATTGGCTAGATAACTTCCATATATATGCATATCTTATTTTATAAGAAATATGTTTTCCTAAAGCAGACGATAATATTTGGATAACCTTCTTAGATGCAAAAGATCACAACTGCCTAACAAATCATCCATCAATATGTCATCTAGTTTTACCGCTGTTTAAAGATCTTACATATCATCCATCATAAAGCAAACGATGAACGGAGGTATACTCTTAAGTACTACCCTAAGCTACATTTCTTTGAATAATTACCTATAATTACGTAGCGAAGTTAAAACTATTTTTACGCGAATCCTTTTACTACCTATTTTGTACGAAAAATATGAATATTTGAAATTCTAAGCATGTGAATAAGATTTTATCTACATTAATTTGAAGTTTTTGGTATTAAAAATAACAGTAGTTCACACACATACACATTTTATTTAAAATATGCATAAAAGTTCAGATAAATTAAATATGTTTGAATTTATAGGCATTACCTTTCAATTCATTTACTTTTTTAAACTGATTAAAGTTTAACTAATCTAATTATTATTTTATTTAACATAAATGTTTCAATTTTATATAAAATATTATGTGAACCATCTCAGAATCTCTCTACATATAAAGGGTTAAAACAAGCATTAGCACTTATTTTTTTTCAAATGGATCTGCAGATTAGGAATTACCATTGCAAACCTAGTACATTCCCCGGTATTATGTAATACTTTTTTTGGTACCATATAGGTCGATACCAATTGCCACAATGTTATTTTAACGCCCGTCTTCTTCACAGAAAGAGATATCTGAGCTCCGTCGATGCAAGACTGAACTACGGACATAATTTTTCCGAGAACCTCCAAGCCAAACAGGCGCTCTAGGCATCTTTAACATGCTGCAAAATCATACGACATGGAAACTGACGATTTTTTTTTGCATCACAAAATTTCACCTTGGGCTGGGGTCACACCCGCAAACTTAGGAGTATAAAACCAGTGCCTAACCAACTACGCTCCCCAACCGGCTAGTAGGGAACATCACGAATGAAAATATGGTATACACATCTCTTACATATTCATTTAATATGTGAATTAAAGAATGGGTGAGTTAATTGTAAACCTTGGTTATTGATTATATTCTATTCCTTGCTTGAAAGACGAGAGAATTTATTTGAAAACAAAAGAAACAAATGCACATCTTCTAGCATTTGTTGTTATTTTTACAAAAAAAGCTGTGATTTTTATTAGTTGAATACTAGTTGAAACTCGTCTTTTTTTGAATGGTGACATAATCATGTCATACACCAGACCATTTTGGTACTCCATTCACACAAAACAATCGTTCAATTGGGATTTAATTGAGATGGAATGTATTTAATATTCTTATGAAAATTTTGATTCGGAAAGCACATAAATGTTGACAAAGATGCCGTGAAGTTTCTACGAAATTGCTTGCACTTCCGAACGAATTTATAAACACAGAAATATTCTCAACACTCTGGCTGAGTCAATTGTCTTACTGCGGATTCCTGCTCAGTGTGTCATCGACGGAAATGAAGAAGACGATTTTCGGGCAATAAAGGGAACAATTATATTCTACAAATCACTAATAACTATATGAAATTTAACTTTTCAAAACGTCTTATTAAATTAGAACTTAAGAGGTGGCTTGCCTCCTACCTTTCAAATGAAGTTAAAGGAAAGGCCTGGGAGGGTCTCTCTAGTTCAAAGCCAATTATTCTATCGTCCTGTAGCTGCGCTGTTATTCCGTCTTTTGACTGGGCATGATTGTTTGAATATCCATCTTTTTAAAACTCGATTCAAGTACACTTCAGTCTGCGCTTTTTGCAACTCTGAACAATCCATAGACAAGAGGAATATTGACAAAAGTACTGTACTATTATCTTTTAATTCTTTTGTTCTCAAGTATTGGGAAGCAAGATCAAGACTAATGGCCTAGTGATCAAATGTATGGTATTTGTATAAATGAATAAATAACAAAATTGTTTTTCATTAATCTACGTAAAAAATGTTAAAATATAAGATATAAATAAATTAATTTCAAATATATCTATTATTATAACATCTTTATATTATAATATATATATATATATATATATATATATATTTACTATTCAAACATTATTAAAATAACTGCATTAAGTGAATTATCAGAACCACGTACACACTTACTTTTAAATGAAATTTATTGAATTTTTAGTTTTAAGAGGGAAAATTGTAGATATATATTTACATATATATATATATATATATATATATATATATATATATATATATATATATATATACATATAAATAACGCAAAAAATATTTTTGAATCTTCATATGTTACAAAATTCTAACAAAAATGATAAAGAACATTAATTATTTAGGTGAATCGTGAAGTTTAAATTGTTACTAAGAAATAAACGAGATACTTGGATAAAATTTAATGTGTATGCACATATGTGTGTGCACATAATCTTCATTAATTCTAGCTATTAATATAAATTGTTTAATAGTCCAGAGAAAATAGTGGCTTGCAGTGTGATTCAAACTCCTCTTTGCAAGTTAGAGTGTCTGGCAAATCCATGATAAAATAATGGCTACTAATGGAAATTATAGCCCATTATATATGTTCTGAGGGGAAAACGGATTCAAATTGGCCCTATACCCCTCACAGACAATCCAAGAAGTGAAAAACCATCTCTCGTGGTCAATGTTGCCATAGTGAAGGGAGTAGAGGACTTGATCCCATTACATCCAACAGCAGCCAAGCAAACAATCATAATAAAGACTGATCTTAGTTACGACTAAGTGGTATAATAATGTTAAGACGTTACGTTTCCAGATTAATACCATCACCAGTGCTTATTACTCCACATTGCTGAATAAAGTGCGGGATATTTTGATCTAGAAAAGGAGAGGTATGATGGCCAAAGGCGTTCGTCTTCTTGTTCACAGTGTACCTGCTTATTAGGTTGTATCGAAGTTTTTTTTTCTTAAACCAGCTTATCTCTTACTACTCGGCGTGTCCCCCTAATTGTTGCGTTATAACTCTACAATTGGGGGTGAGCATATTAAAGAGTTGAAAACAAAATATTATTTTTAAAAAAATTATCAATTTGCTGAAAGTAAACAAACAAAATGCATTCTGACATAATTAGAAATGAACACCCATTTACAATGATATAATACACACTTATAAATGTATCAGTATTGCAAAACGTATTTTATAATTAAGTTAGAAATACTAAGTTATGAGAAGGTTTAATAATACTCATTGACCCCATGGGCTCGTCATATATAAAATTATTTGCAAAACCAACACTGGCTTTGATAATTTGTACGGTTTATACTTAATCCCCTAACTGCCGAATAAAAGAAATGTGATTCGCTCCCTGATGCCACCGTTTTCCATGTAGGTGTAAGTATAGGATGTATTGGGGGGGGGAGAAATAGTTAAGTAAATCTTCTGAACTAAGTAAATCCTTCGCAAACAGTGTCAAGGTCCTTTTATTGCATACCAAAGCCTTTGGAATAATTTTATGAATAGCTGTTCACAGAAAAGATCATACTTCGGGAAGACATATATACGTGCGGGGCAATTAACACTTTGGCTGAGTGAAAGGTTTATATACGCAGGTAAAAGATTAAGGTCATATTGTTGCTTTAGCGTCAAAGTATAGTATTATTGAATTCAATACATTGTTATTGTATGGATGGGGGGTGATGAAAATAAAAATTATGATTAAATATAGGGTCGCAAATCCTTTAAACACTGTTTTAAAGGATTTCAAAATCTAATTATGTGGAAAAGAGGATCTGTGATATGTAGAGGAGAAGGGTCTGCCATGAGGAGAAAAAAGTTTAGGTATTTGAGCTTTTTATGGTAAAGAGTCAAAGAGTTACATGTTTTTCATTAAATGGGATACACTTTATTCTTGTTTCTGATTATTTCTTCGCTAAATTAGTGGCAGTTAACTTAGACGTGTGACTAGTCTTTGTCCTTATAAAGCTCAGTTTTATCAAATTCCTTTTTGGCTAGAGTTTCTTCGTCAAAAGTAGTAGAATTATTTCTGGATTTACTTGAGACTTCTATGATTTTTAATTTGCCTTTGTGACAAAATCCTGCAAATATCATGAATTATTTTGGGAACTTTACTGAACCCTGACGAAGCCGCATCTCGTACGGTCAATCCCGTCAGTTGAACAATAGACAATTTATGTATCTTCTTTTATTTAAGTAACTTTAATGTATCCATGCTTCATCGAGAGTTACCACAAATTTCCGTTTTTCATCAGCTAGGTGCATTTATATAATTTTTTGTAATTTGTTTTTAACAATATGTTTTGGCAAAAGCAGATGAACTTAAGAGATTTATGCACATCTTTTTTAACTTTAAATCTTTATGAATGATTTTACTTACAGTGTGAGAAGAAATTTCCAGTTTCGATGCAATGAATCTTTGAGTGGGTGGATTTTTTTTAGACCAAAGACTTCACTTTCTTGATTATTGCCTGCTTTTGAAAAAACATAGGATAAGGTTTCACTTTCTTTTTTTTTCATTTTTATTCTCAGCAATACATTTTCTTCCTTTCAAATTCATTATGCTATGAATATATATTTTTGAAATTCAGTAATCGAGATTCTTACACCGTCGTATAATTTGCTGATGCTAATATTATTCCTCGGAAAGTGCAGTTACGTAACCATCGAATCATCTATAAATTTAAAGAGCAATTTTGAAAATAAATCTTTTATTTCACATTCCAATCGAAAGAAAACATAAGCACACGATTATCCTGAAGCTGCCTAAGTCTTACCTCTAAAGGCAAACGAGAAAATAAATTGCAAAATCGTTTCTATTAAGTGCGAATGACCTTATGCACTGTCGAAATAGCAGTGTGTGATAAAGCGAAAGGCAGAAAAGGTTTGGATCGGTCCGATTCGATGGTAAGAGGAGACAGACCTCGGGTTATGAAATGTTATAATGTGCATTGTACTATTCACTACACACTCAGTGCTCATTTATCAATAATCATCGTTTTTGGTTTCTTATATTGGAGAAAAATAATTGAATGGTTAATTTACTATCATCTAACAAAACTAAGTCTTTTTTTTCATTTATTCGAAAATTCAATCGCTTTGCAACAATATCAAATGTTGAAATTATTTTCAAAATTCTTTTTTTTTTATTTATATATCATAGAACATCTTTTTCGCACAGGTAAATTCTGATTAATATTATTTTCTTTCTCCATATAACCACGATCCAGCCTACTACTTATTCATCTCGTAATACAGTTGAAGAATCGAAGAAGTATTGATTGTTAGTATTTGATAGATTAATATATTATCCGACAAAATTATGTCTTTTTTCATTTATTCGAAAATTCAATCGCTTTGCAACAATATCAAATTTTGAAATTATTTTCAAAATTCTGTTTTTTCTTATCTATATATCAGCGTTTCTCAAACTGTGGGGCGCGCCCCTCTAAGAGGGCGTGATAACTCTGCAAGGGGGGGAGGGCACCAGCATATTGAAAGATCGAAAACAAAATATTTTAAAAGATTATTATTTCACTGAAAGTAAACGAACAAAATACATTCTGACATAATAAAAAATAAAATTAGCATTTGCACTGATGTAATATACTTATAAATGTATCAGTACTGTTCAATGTATTTTATAATTAATTTATCAACACCAAGTTAAGAACAAGTTTAATAATTATGAGTGAAATTCTCCCCTCTATGGACTTGTCATATGTAAAATTATACACAAAAATTAACACTTATCATGATAATGTGTACGGTTTATAATTAATCCCTTAACTGCGGATTAAAAGTTACGCGATTCACTCCCAAATGCCACCTTTCTCCACGCAGGCGAAAGTATGTGATGAATTGGTGAATAAGGAATAAATAAATCATCTGAAATAAGTAAATCCTTCGTAATCACTGTCAAGGTCCTTTCATTGCATTCCAAAGCCTTCGGAATAATTTTATGGATTGCAGTGCACAGAAAAGATCATACTTTGGAAAGACGTATATATACGTCCAGAGCAGTTAACGCTTTAGCTGAGCGAGACGTTTATATACGCCGTTGGTACTTAAGAAAAGTTGTATTGTAGCTTTAGTGTTAAAATGCAGTATTACTGAATTAAATACATTGTTATTTGTATAGGGGGGCGATGAAAATTATGGTTAAATATTGGGTAGCAAATTTCGAAAGTTTGAGAAGCACTGCAATATATCATAGAACATCTTTTTCTCACAATTAAATTCTGATTAATATTATTTTCTTTCTCCATATAACCGCAATCCAGCCTACTAATTATTCATCTCGTAATACATTTGAAGAATCGAAGAGAAGTATTACCTAGAAAATGTTCACATTAGTCTTATTCTCCCGATATCTCAGTTTAAAGACTTTTTCCAACTCCCAGAACTAAAAAAACACTACGAAGTCGGAAATTTGACGTCATTGAAAAATTGGAACAATGGTTTTATGATATATACTGAGTTCTACATTGATGGCATTCCATGATCCTGAAACGCCAGGAGAAATTGGTACCAAATAAAATATTTATAGCTCTATTATTTTTAGTAATAACTAAAACATTACGATACCCCCAAATGTAACGTATTTCATAGCAGAAAGAATCTAAGACATCAAATCTGCCACATGTCATATTGTTTTAAGAAGTCCGGAATACTATTAGCATTTGTTTTTAAAAATCTCCATTGTGAAACCATGTACATAAACATATATACAGTGAATAATTCCGCTAACGTACGAAAAAATTATTCGTAAATAAATATTAATTATGAAAAATATTCCGTCATAGTGTGGAAGAAACACATCGGAGACTTACAAAAATGTCCAGACGTTAAATCAATAAAATCTCTGTGGAACAACAAATTAAAGTGAAACGGAGAAATATTAATGAGCGTTTACACATCTTAATTTCTTTCGCTTTTGCGGCTCTGTTCATAACTTAAATAAATTCAGAATCTTCTAGTGGGTAAAAAAGAAATACAATTTTCTCTTTAATTATTTCCTTAGCAATGCAAAACCTATTTATATTTTATGTAAACATTTGTAACCTCCTTATATGATGTTCTTTTTGTTATTGACATTTTTGTAATTAAGTTTCAGAATTTAATTGCATTAACTCCCCGTAAATTAAAATATTTTCTGTCAGAGTATTTATTAATACATGTAACATTAATATTAATGTGAATTGCTTTCAGAGTAGCTTGGTAACAGGAACTTAATTAAAACGAAAACGAGGACTTAGGATAAACATTAGTGTCTTTTTCCTTTTATTGCATATTTTACCAAAATAAAATAATTGTGCATAATATAAAAACTCGGTACCGATTCTTGTATATTAAAGGGAGTTCCAAGTTTTTGTTAAAATATGCATGGGGTATTTCTGAACCCAGTGATTACAATAAAAATATTCCTGGTAAAAATAATCAACAGAGGGCAGCTGGCCCTTCCTGTGCAAGTCAAATTAACAATGCCAAAATAAAAAACAAAAAAACACCTCTTAAATCATCAAATAAAATATTCCTTTTCAATTCATTTATCAATGGTAAACCTCTAAAATAGGTCATTTTTTTGCCCGAAATACTCCTTGAAAAAGCACAGTTTTTATTGCATATAACTAAAGAAATACTTAACAGGATTTTAAAATACAAGAATTTTATTTTCGTTTTAATTTTTAAAGTTTTCATATTTATTTTTATTTTACAGTTGTGGAAAAAAATCCTTTTTGTTTGGTTTTTATAAGTACACTTTGCAAGCAATGAAGAATATATATATATATGTTCCTTATATCATACAATAATTTCTCTCATACTTGCAAAACTATTTCATTTTCGTACTTCTTTTTCAAATGGTTGATGAATTTATGTGTGTGTACATATACATATATATATATATATATATATATATATATATATATATAAGCACACCTATGGTGTAATGTACACCCCCGCAACCCCCGTATCTAGGGGGAGTGCGGGGAGGCAGGTTACTAGGGCCCAACGTTGGAAATTATGGTTTGGCAATTCTTAGTTAAATCCAGGTAATGGCCCAAAACCAGATTACAGGGAGGGGGTGGGCTTATATTCTCCGTTACGCTACTCATACACGCAGTTTGAAGCCGGTTCGACTCAGACTTACATTGCAATAGCGACGTAGATGAAATCGCTTTTTCTTTGGATTATCATTCCATTTTAATTTCTTCTTGCACATTGACTTGTCTCTCCATGTTCCTGATGAGAAGTATTTCACTGCTTCACTTAAAACTGCATCTCTTAAAAACCTATCACCAATAACCTCAATATAAGAATTTAAAATGCGTGCAAAACAAAGATAGAAGGAAGAAAATATAAGTGACCATACGTCACACGGGCAAACCAGTTATGGTCAGCCTTCGGTAGCCCGTACGGTGTACGGTAAACCTGTTAAAGTGTTAAGCCTGTTGATTAACAGCTCTGTAGTCCAAATCAAATGTCCCAAGGTACTAAACTAAGATCAACAGTTTACTCCTTAAGGGAACTTGGTACCCTAAAAATCACAAACCTATCGTTTTTTTTTTTTATTTTCATTTAATCTTATTCTTTGCATCATTATCTTTCGATTGATATATCACTTGGGCATGTCGGAAAGTTAGAAGTTGAATAAAACTTCATTTGAAAACAAATTAGGCAATTCAGCCACACCCCCTTTTAGAAAAAAGCTAAAAAATGCGTTATGATAAAAAATTTATTTTATAAATAGAAATAATAACTATAAAAGAGAATGTGTAGTATTAAAAGCAGAATATTTCCGAGGCAATACAATAATGTAATTTTTCTTCCTTGTGAAATGTGTGCATGTAAAATTTTTAAATTAAGGCATTTTATATTAATAATTTTATAATTTCAGTTCTTCTTCCTGATATATTTTTTCATACAAATGTAATACTTTAATATTATAAGAAGAAAAACAGCTAAAATTTCTGTCGTGACAGAAAATAATTTTTTTTTTAAAGTTTTTCTTGAGTTTTCTTGTGCAATTAGTACTCTCTAAAAGTTGATCATTTATAAAAATGTGTGGGTTGAAAACATATGAAAATGCAATTATTTTAAAGAAAAACGTATAAGTAATATCTTAAAGTGGTATTTTAAGTTTAATTAAGCTTATAATAATAATTTTTCAGAATTATAAACTTTAAAGGGGTTTTTCTCAGTTTGTGTTTTTCGAAACCTGAATGCATTCAAAATGCTACTCCTTCGACAATTATTTACCAAAACTTCAATTTTTTTCCTGTGTGTTAAAAATAAAGCATGTAATAAAATTAGGGATCCATTTTGCTATAAACTGAATACCTTTTTTAAAAAAAAATAAAATGTAAGACATGTTGGCTTTTTCGTTGATTTCTAGCCTGTATATCAACATTTATTTTTTCTCGAAAACGAATGAAGTTATTCTAAAATCGATCCCTAAAGTTGTTAAGAACATCCATAAGAATATTATAAAAAATTTCAGGTCAAAAATTAATTTTTACAAAAGGAGTAGGATTTTTAAATTTTCCCAATTTTCTTCAAAAAATTTAAATTTTTAAAATTGTGTGGATAATATATGAAAATTTTCATCTGGTAACATTTTCTTGAATAGAAAAATTGTATAAAATGTTAAAATATAATTTTTTAAATACGTAAATAAAGAAGTTTGCTCAAAGGGTGCCAAGTCCCCTTAACGGTAACTGGAAAGTAGAAAGCTATTTGATAGCACATCCAAACATTGGTGGTTGAATATATTTCAAACGCCTTATAGTCTAACTAAAACACTTAAAACCTTCATCTAATAATTTCTTACACGCATGCGTCATAAAGATTTGCCTCTGAACTTGACTGTCAAAGACGATAAAGGAAACATTCCGAATGATGCTGAACATTATGGGATATCCTATGTAACATGAAATGCATATTAATTATAGTAATATTTGGAAAAATGTTCTCTGGATATCGCTCAAAACATTCTTCAACAACAAAAAGAGTCACCTCCCTTGAAGGGTGTTTGTGGCGATCTTTATTCCATAGAGCCGAAGTTAGTGAAAAGTGAAATAAAAAGGTATAATAACTAGCCAAAGGGACTATATTTCAATTCAGTTTTGTAAGGTTTACTGGTTTTGTACTTCAAATCCTTTGTCCAAACAAAGATCAATAGTTTACGTTTTAAGCAAAAAAAAAAGACTGTTATTGTAAGGATCAAATTTATTTGGTATTTCTTTAAACATTAGAAAATGTACTCGAAAAAGAGCTAATGAAGTAAATGACAAAAAAAAGCTTTATTGATATAACTCTCTTAACTTGAAAATGCATACATCTATGATTTAAGATAATCATAAAAATTTATTGAAAAACTCAAGTTTCAAAATAATAATTTTACTGATACACTTAAAAACGTTACAAATGATCGAAACATGTCAACAGAAGCTAAATAAGCTGTCCATACTCATTAACAATACTCATTGAATACAATTACAACTTACTATGTTGGAAAACGTCACCCAATCGGTATAGTGGTTAGCGACGCTGACTGCAATGCCGTAGGGACTGGGTTCAAGTCCCGGAGAAAACAAGGATGTTTGTAAAAGTATAGTGGCTTTGTGGCATAGGGGTAATCTAAATAGCCGTTGAGCTGCAAATCCTCTCGTGTGGTTGACGAAAGGAGAAGAGAGGTGGGAGGCCCCTGGCTACCACCAGAGCTTTCTCCCTCTAAATTTGGGTGGAACCGAGCAAAATCGTTCTGTCACCTGCTTGTGCTCTCAAAGCTGATGCTAACGGCAGGCGTAAAAATTCTAGCCCTTAGCCACGATGAATTTCGTGGACCTCGATCTGACTTCGTCAGGCAGGTGACATTAGTCACAACAACAACAGCATATTAAAAAACTACAATTGATGACATTGAATAGTTACATGTAAATCATCCCCATTTGTATGTGAGATTATCTTTCAAATTGATTAATGTCCACAACAATATTTGATTTGTAAGTCATTCCTGCTAAAATCGCAAACAAATAACATGAGCAAGGTGACCATAATAAGGAAAATACCTTTATAATAACTCTGTAATTTTTTAAAGGTGGTTATCTAAAGTCGAACAATAGGATACTTAAAGTGAAGACCGTCTTAAAACACTGTAAAGATGAAGCAGTCTTATTTTCAGGCAGCTAATTGAAAATAAACTTCAGTATAATTTCTACGTCCACACATGTAATGTAGTTTCTATAACATATTACAACCATAAATATTGAAATAGAAACCACAAGGAAAATGTTAAATTAAAGAAAAAAATTACTATTGACGGATGTGTTCCATTTTAAGAGGTTACGCACAACCAAGCGTGTTTAAGCAAAAATTTTGTCCAATTGGATACCTACAAATAGTGTTTGACTTTATATATATTTCTGACAGGAAGTTTGAGGCTACATAGCGCTCTTTTACAAAAATTTATTTGGGCACACTATTATTAGGAGTAATTTACAATTTCTTATGGATTGCATTATTAAATGAATTCTAAAAAGAAAGTATTCTCTCAGCTCAACAAGCCACTATTTTAAATCTTTTTTAAAAATTTAGGTTTGTGAGAGAGAAGTTTTTAAAAATTTCAAAATTTTTTAAATAATTTTTTTTTGGTTATTTTAAGTGATTTACATTTTTTAATTATTCGCTGAAGAAATTAATAACATAATCGAAAATTTGAATAATTGAAGAATTGTAATGATTATTTTGGAAACTTAATTTCAAAAATAAACATTAAAATCCTAAAAATAATAGTTTTGGCCTTAAAAAAATAACTAAAAATCTCGCACCTAAAACTCTTTCCAACTTTTATAGTACATATAATGGAAAATATCAGTAAAAATTTCAAGGTTCTCTATTTAAAAAAAATAGCCGCGGGGAACAGAAAGTACTTACATCGACAAAAAGAAGTAGAAATGTATTAGAAAAACGCATTTAATGTTTGTAAAGGTAAAGATTTGAAACTGATACCCCCTGAAGACTTCAGATAGCTTAAGAACTTATGGGATATCAGATTTAAAATTTGAAACTATGCTTCTCAACCGGATGCACTACCAAATAAGTAAAAAGAAATATTTTCGTCGTTGTTAAGGTATTGTGTAGTGCTAAAGTTTGAACATATTGGAGATTCAAAAAAAATTTAACAGACATCTCCACAATGTTCTTTCAAAACCCTCCAGAGTATTAGGTAATGTTCCAAGCATTCCTCCCAAGCTACGCTTTTAGTGCAACATATTTTTTCTAATATATGTGAATAAATAGATAATGTTCATGATATTTAGTAGCACTTAGATAAGAACACATACATAAACATGTTTAAAGGACATTTTGACAAAAAAAAATATTTAAATACAATATTTTGGAACAAAAGTAAGAATAACCTTTTTTCAAAATGTTCTCCTTTTATAAAAAATGCTTCTAATAAAATAATATTTTGTTTATATTAAGTAAAAATTTCTCCACAGAGTCTGAACTATTTTTTTTTTCGAAAAATTTACTTTACTTTAAGAGTAACAACCAATTGAAATAATTATCGTCGTTTTTTTCTTAAAATTTCTCACCTCTGTTGTCGTAAAACATGGATAAACTTACTTCTAAGTTACATATTTCAAAAATTCTAGTTGAGCCTCTGTACAGAGGTCTGAGCTATATACAGGCAAAATACTATTATAATAGAACATTTTTCACAAAAGGAGAATATTTTGAAAATGGGTCATTCTATGTTCATTTTTTATCAAAATGTTGTACTTTAGTAATTTTTGTTTGTAAAAATATTCTTAAGACAATTTTATATATATTTTCTAATCTAAGTGACACTAAATATCGTAAATATCGTATAGGCTTTTGCAAAATCATGGTTCCGAACGTAATCTCGATTCCTTAATCACTCGTTTTGCTTCAGGTTTTTGGCTATACACAAATTGGATAAATAAGTCTCTGAATCAATCGACCTACACCCTAATTAGTACTTTTAACTTATTTAACCATTTAGTACTGTTCTTAAATGCACATATTTTACTAGTGCCCAAATATTGAAGAACTTGTAAGTGATTAAAATAGAAATATTTGAGTAAAAATGTGCTAATTTTTGGCATTGTTAATAAAATGTAGAACAGCAAAAGTAAAAATATATTACTAAGGCCAAAAATATAGTTTCGTTTCGTTTTAGTAGTTTAAGGCTACACGGTATCCTTTTTCAAAAAAAGTTTTTGGAGACAGTTACAGTAAAAATAATTGATGTTTTATATTTTGATTATATTATTAAGCTGATTCTGTAAGCAAAAAGTCAGTTTGACCAGCCATTATTTTACAATTTTAAAAAGTTAGGAATTTTTGAAGTTTTTCAAACTTTTATAAAAGACTGAATTTTAAAATTTTTAGTAGTTTTAATTTATTTATGATTCTTGGATTATTACAAACAATATTTAGTATGGATTTGAAAATCTATTCTCTTGTTGATTTTTAATAATTATTTTTCTAGAAAAACCTGGAAAAAACACGAAAATTTTAAAAATATCAACTTTAGCATTTTTTAGAAAAATAACTAGAGTTCTTAGCCCTAAATCCATACTGAATTTTATAGAACATACATTTGGGAGTATATACAAAAAATTCAAGGCTCTATCTTGAACAGGAAAATGCCTTAGGCATCAGAAAACACTTATACCTTCAAAATTAAAAGTCTGAGAAAAACGCATTTAAAGTTTGTAAAGTTATAAAACAAAAACTTATAATGCCCTTAAAACTGTAATTTTTTAATATGTTATTTGCCAATGTATGTCCTACATTAAAACACTATTTTTATTAAATATGACTGAAAATTATATTTTTAATTCAAAATATATTTTTGCATAATATTAATAGCATTTGTTAAGACGTCGGTTTATTCAGCTTTATCTTAATTTAATATTTCACAAAAGTTCTGAAACACGAAGCATTTATGTACAAAATAATAATGATACTAACTTAAGCTAAAAATAGTCAGGTTTGCTCATAAAATTTAACTGTTTTCAGTTTTAAATTGGGGCAGTTCAGGAAGTTTTAGCTCTTGTCGTACGACTTTAAAACACTAAAATTTAGTACTACAATATGTTTAGTATAATGTAGTTTGGTACATCAAGGAAATATTCCGTTATATCTGCAGCATTTGAATTCAGAATGCTTGTATTCGGAAGTCTAATTGCAGAATCAGCTGAGGACTGATTTTTAGATACATCATTTTCAGTAGTATTCCATCTCTTCGAAATATTGTTTCTCACAGAAACCCAGAATGCATTTGCCATGGTATTTTCTCTACAGGAAAAAAATAATGTTAAAGCTTTTACGTTATATAAACTATTTTTAAAGCAAAAATTGGCCATGAAATTAATCTTTATTAATTAATTATGAGAACTCAAAACATAATCAAGCAGAAATGATTTTAGTAATGAAAATTAGAATTAATAACCATTTCAAACTAAAATTTCAAAAACATTTTTAATTAATTCAACTTAAGTGTGAAAAAATGCTTTATAAGGAAACCGAAACCAAAACCATAGCTCATGAAACTTCAAATATCTTAAAAACTAATTTGCTAACAGATCTGAAATTTCGTAGCAAGCATCTCAATGATATGGGCCACCAAAACATGCTAATTCAGTACAAATGAAATTTTTAAGGTACTGTGTAGCCTTAAAATAATTTAAAATATACTCTCTGAGTAGAACATGACTAATTTCTAATATTTATCTAGTCAAATGTTATGAGTGAATTGTAGAATATATCCATAAAATTAAAAAAAAACACTATCTCACAATGAAATTGATGGACACTTTTATAGAAGTCTTTTGATACTCATTCAATTTATTTTGGTATAGTGTTGTTGCACAATAAATAAAAGCCAAAGCACTGAAGTCTAATGAGCCGGACACTTTTTGCATAGTCTTATGAAGATCAATAACTTGGCTGCATAATTTTGGTGTGTTAGCCATCAAAAAACTTCACATATGTTTGGTAAGACATTACTCACAGTGTCATAAATTGATTTCCAAGTTGCAATAGATTCATTCACATTTTATTATAAATTACGCATGGATCTCTGTTCATTATAGTGATTTGAACAATGAGCTTGAGCTCATAAAGAACAAAATATACTTTTTTTGTTATAATAGCTGAGTCCATATGTTTAAAAACTGCGCCACTAGATAATTCAGAATCTTTGTTATACAGCGTTATATCGATATAAGTGTTGTGACTTATGTATCTGCAATTATTAAACAATAGTTTTTTTAATGTTTAATACGCATCTTCAGCATTTAGACCAACCCAATCCAAATGTGTGTGTTTTATAATCTATAAATTTATTATATATTTACAATCTTGGAGGATTTGCTGTACAAGAGTATTACCCCTTAAAACTCTTTTTAAATGGTTATAATTTTTTAATATTTTACAATGTAAAAAGACTTATGAGATATTTCATTAATTGATTAGATGTAGCCATTGATTCTTTATAAAAAGCCACAATGCAACTGACTGTTTGAAAAAAAAGATAGCAGATTGCCATACAGTAGATGAAGAATCGTAACATCGTTCTAATGTGAGGTTTTAATTAAATCACATATCCGAGTATTGAATCGAATAGACACTCAATGCTTTCCCATTGGAACTGCTTGTAGATACAATTTTCGGGGACAGTTCATATTTTTCTATCCTGACGTATTTAATGGACTTTAACTCTTCTGAAGCTAAAAATTGTGCATTTCGACAAGCCTTTTCGATTCATCTTAAGTCAATAATTTTTGCTCAGTTTAATGTGAGTTTCTTACAGTTTGCGTTATTAAATAAAAAGTTTAATACGCTGAATCAATTTTTGATGCTAATGCATTATAATTTTTAAGAAAATATAAAATGTACACATTCGAAGTAACTTTCCTTATGCTACCCGCATATTTTTTGAAAGATATGCAGCAAAATCACAATTCTATTATACGAAACTAAAACTAAATAATGCTTTTATTCTGTGAATTTTAAATTTTTCTCGTATTATAACAGTATTATAAAAATTAAAATTAATAAAATTTGAAATTAAATTTTTTTTCGTGAATTGTGCTATAAAATTTTATACTTTCATTCCCCCATGAACAAAACTGAGGTTCACATAATAAACATCAACAATACCCATGTAAAATTTTAGAATTCCACAATCACACCCTTTTTCAATTTTGCTGGAATGTATGAAAATTAGAAAGTAATAAAATCAAGGTAAAATGCTGATTTTTTATTTTGTACGCTTAAACACATTTATTTTACATTCCAAAATGTATCCACCTCAAATGTTCAACCTTCTATTTCAACAAACTGCTCATGGATCGTTGCTTTTGCAGTTTTAAACACACTATGACCATCTAATGTTGGAGATAGACGTTATTTGTGCAGTCTTTTTCATGCATGGTCAAACTGGAAAGCATATTTAATAGAAAATAATCTAGTTTACAACCCAGATATTTCGACCAGCTATTCCATTGTTATATGTTCCTATTGTCCCGTTTACAACAAGATCAACTATTCTTTTTGATGGTTTTGGTATTTTGGGGTAATACTCCTATAAACCGTAGAATGGAAAAACTTATTTAAATTCTTTCTGAGTCTTTTCACCTAAATGCTTTTTCCATAGTTTAAATAAAGATAACTCTGCGAATATATAAATTTAATTGCATTTATAACAGTGATAGATGCAAAACATTTGTATTTGCATGTTATTTTTTTTCTGAGGATTTTTCGTCTAAATATTTACACCATTAGGTTGCTATAACCGGTCAGCAGTAATATAACGCTTCTTCATCTGTTTAACATTATAGTTAAAATAAAAATAAATAAATAAATCATAGTGGTTGTACGCAGATAATTTAAAGAACTGTTATTTTCGTATAATATTCACACAGTAGACTGTAAATATGTATGTCAATATATACGTCGTGCAATTTTTCTCACTTATATTTCTGCCATCTGATAGCATCTCGTCTGAATTCATAAGTTTTAATTTATGAAGTCTGGGGCTTAGGTGCTTTTGAACAAGACCAACGTTCTCAACTTTATCTAGATTGTATAGGATAGTACTATATAGCTTTAGAAATGTTTTTGCAGGCTTGCATAAATTACATTTAAAGGCCAAGTCACTTTTCACATTTATATTTTTCATTGTACAGGTCGTAATAATTTTATAATTCAGAGTGGTTTGCTTTAAAATGCTCATAACTTCCAAATTAGTTTAAAGAAATACATTTGTGAAACTGATGTTTTTAAAGATGTCCAATGATATTAAGTCCTCTTAAGATTTAAATCTTTAAATGATAATGCTGAATAATTTTTTAATTTTGTCTCCTAGAGAGAGAGAGAGAGAGAGTGTTCTTAAGCAAAATAAAACTTTTCCCAATATCTATCACTTACAAGTCTGTCCAATAAAGTGTTAACTTCATACATTTTCAGTTTACATAATGCTTATTAAAAAACTTACCCCTCTTCCTAAAATATAATATATTTTTAATAAATTACTAAATGACAGTACATTGAAATCTTTTATCGAATAGATCTAAAAAAATGTGTTATGATGTAGAATTTCATTTATTTTCTTGAAATAAAAAATTCTTAAGAAATTTACAATAAAAAGTATTATTTGAAATACCAAACTAAGCATTCATTTTTTGATTTATTTACTTTACTGTACAGTCGAACCTGTTTTTGTGCGATCTTTTTTTATGCGATTTCTTTTATGTTCATTTTATTTTTGTGAGGTGTTTTATGTGCGATATTTTTTCTGCGGTGTATGAATTTCAATGGCATTGGCGCCATTGTAATGTTTTCTATCTATTTACTAGTGGCGTAACGGAGTATGTTAGGACCGCCCCTCCACCTGAAAGTCAGGATTTGCCTTCAATCTTTTATAAATTGGGTAAATACGTATTTAGCGTAAGTCAGGCCTTCGGCCTCTAGAGTCCTGCCCCCTCCCCTTGATGCGGGAGTGTACGTTACGCCACAGAAATGCAGACACTTCAAGACGCTTTGTTCATTTGTTACAAACAGTCTCCCGACAATGCGCATTCTCAGTTGCTTTCTCTCAACGCTTCAGCAGCCCGCACTTGATTGAAGACTTAGTTTTCAATGACAGTGACATTACCAATAATTTGATAAATTATAAAGACAGACAAGAAGCCAAATTCTTTGAGAGAGGACAAAAATATGCAGGGATCCAGCTTTCCTACACATTGGAAAAGCATTTTCTTAAAATAGATACCAGCTATGAAAGGAATATAAAATTCCAAACGGGCTTCAATCATGTATAGCTGATTATCGTGGCATTTACAAGCAACTGACCACCCGTCCTTCGTCTCAAAAACTTATCTGTTACTTTATGTTGCCAAAAATAAATCAATTAAAATTGCACCTTTAAGTGACGAAAGCGATTTTGAACTTATCCATTACAGGACTTTGTATTACGATGAGTAACGAGAATAATGTATGTGCATTTTAAAGACTTATCCATATATACAATGAGAAACTATATGTTTTTAAAATGCTTCCATGTGTAATATTTAATTATTAATTTTGTTACGGAAGTACTCTTACATACATTTCGTAAATAATTGGCATATTTTATAATTGCATTTTTTTATGCGGCCCCTATCCACCGCATAAAAAAAGTTTTTTGTAGTATTTCCACGAATTAGTTTGTTTTATGTAAGAATTTATAAAATTTCTGAATATTTTTTTTGTGTGATTTTCTTATGTGGTCCCTACCTACCACACAAAAACAGGTTCCACTGTAATTGATCAATTGAATAAATGATGATGCATCGAAGAAATAAAAAGAGAACATTCTTTCCTAAAAATATGGCTGAAAAAAGGTCGTGATTTACATCTACAACTTAAAGGATGATTTGTGACAATATCTTAAACCTAGTTATTATTATCCGCTCTGAAAGAAAGTCATTTACATAATTTGAAAATTATTCCTGCATCATTTAAATCTTCAATTTCTATAATTATACTAGAAAAATGTGTTTTTCTTCGCGTGGAAAAGTTTTCCAGGAAATTAAATAAGCTCAAACAAGATACATTAAATATCGATTGAGCCTATTCAGAGATTTGTTTATACCTTTTTTTTCTTCTCATTTTATTTCTGAAATAATTTTGTTAAATTATGAATTTGACGTTTTTAATTTCCATCCATTCTTATAAAGAGCGTTATTTCATATATTAAATTACAATTGCAAAAATTATATTTCAATAGCAACTGTATACATAAAAGTAAATGTGAATAACATCAATGGTATATCTATATGTAAAAAGAAATAATAAAAGGAATATTTAGTTTCTTCAGATATATAATTTGACAGCTGCATTATGTACCAAATCGAAATCAATACATATATTATTACTATTCACTATTATTTAGTTACTTATTTCGGAAATTATTATATGTATTTATTTATAATAAAATTTTTTTAATAATTTATGTGAATTGTTAAATTAAGTTTAATTTCTTTCTTAGTGATTTCTATGCAAGTTATATTATTAAATATGTTATATTCTGAAAGTAAATAAAAAACGAAAATAAAATACTAATATTTTTACATGCTCATTTTGTGCATAAAAGTCAAACATATAATGGATGAAAGAAATTTCTTTTTTAAAACATCTATGCCATGTAGCATTCCTATTTTCTATAATAAGATTTCAATAGTGCAAACAGTTATTAAGAAACATACTTATTTATCAAGAAAAAAGGAAAAAGTTACTTGATATTATGTATTTCTTTACTAGATAAATAATTTTGATCTCGGAGATTTTATTTTCCGTTTGCGTCAACATTTCATTTGTTAGAAACTGCTTTACCAGTTTTGTAAAAAACAAGAAGTCTGGTAAAGAATTTTCGTATGTATTAAATTAAGTTGTTTAAAATTGGTGAAATATTATGTACAAGACAGAAACAGACACGTATATATATATATATATATGCACATACACTAGCGTTTCTCAAACTGTGGGGCGCGCCCCCTTGGGGGCATGATAACTTTACGAGGGGGGCGCGAGCATATCGAAAAGTCGAAAACAAAAGGTTATTTAAAAAAATTATTAATTTACTGAAAGTAAATAAACAAAATACTTTTTTAAAAAAAGTATAAAATACACATTTACACTTATATAATAAACTTATAAATGTATCAGTACTCTACAATGTATATTTTATTATTAATTTAACAATACTAAGTTAAGAACAAGTTTTTGATAATTATCAGTGACCCCATGGACTTGTATTAACACTTGTCTTGATAATTTGTACGGTTTACAATTGATTTCTTAACTGCCGATTAAAAGTTACGCGATTCGCTCTTCAATGCCACCGTTTTCCACGTAGACGAGCGTATTTTGATGTTTTTTTAGGGGGAGGAGGACACACTGTCAATGTCCTTTTATTGCATTCCAAAGCCTTCGGAATAATTTTATGGATAGCACTGCACAGAAAAGATCGTGCTTCGGAAGGATGTATATATACGTCCAAAAATTAATGTTTTTGGCTGAGCGAGACGTTTATATACGTCGGTGGCACATAAAAGGTAAAGTCGTATTGTATGGAGGGGGGCGGGATGAAAATGATGATTGAATAGTGGGTCGCGTATATTGAAAGTTTGGGAAGCACTGACATACACACTAAACATAAAAAGTGACAGACCAAAAAGGATTATCAGATTGGGAACGAAAATCCAAAAATCGATAGATGTGAGTTACATCGATTGAAAATGAAAAGTTAAAACTATCATAGGAAGTGAATATTTATGCAGGAAATAAAGATGAAAAGAGTAAATAATCAATAATGCATTGAGACCCTCTGGCAACAAGACAAGCTGTTATTTGATAGAGTATTAATGTATAGAATAAATCTATGTCATCCAGTTGGATTGTTTGTCATGTAAGAGATACGATTGGCAAGTTAGGCGCTATCAGGGATGATCGAAGATCCTTGCCTATTAGAGATCAAATGTGCTTTATTCGGTAGAAATTTTCTGATCACATCAAACAAGGAAGTGTTAAAATGCTACTACTGATTTAGTGGAAACGTCGAGAATTATTGTATAAAATTCAAGCCTAGTTTGCATAAAAGGATTGGCAACACTATGTGGATAAGAATCTCGTCCACGAACTGTATTTCTGTAAGGATGCCCAAGGATGATAAGTAATGGGGTCCGATTATCAAAATAGTGGCACTCTATACGATAAATCCTGATTGTAGGGTTACGGGGAGGATGGCTATCAAACATAATCATCGTTATCGTGGACATTGTATCGTTTCAGACACGTGTTTGCTGCTCATCTGAACTCTAATTGAAATCAGGCTCATCGGTGAAAACAATTTTACTGCAGTTTATGAGAGTCCAGGTCACATTATCTTGGCGTTGTTAACGGCGAGGGGCAATTGGCGTAAGACAGCTTTTACATCTATCTCCCTTCATGGGTCGCCAAGCAAAGGTCCTTACATCCCCTGATGTTCTGATTATTTGTCTTCAACCTTTAGCAGTTGAGGCTAACTTAATAAATTTATAAGAAACCGAGGGCCACATCAATAAATTCACAGTGATCCACACGACTGTCAAAAATATTGTAGTCAGCAAGTTCATATATATATGAAAGAAATTTGTATTATATATCAAAAACAAGAAATAATAGATAATGAACATAACAAGAAATAGCGTAATAAATATATAAAAGCTAAACATGAAAATAAAAAATCATAGAAAAATAAAAAAAGAACTACAAAAAGAAGAACCTAGCGAGTCAGAAAGCAATTTCGGACTTAGGACCGAATAAGTGGGGTTAAACTAGTTTGAAGGCTCCAACCTTCCCCCTTTCCAACTCGGTAGGAAAAACCAAATAAAATAAAATAATATATATATATATATATATATATATATATATATATATATATATATATATATATATATATATATATATATATATATATATATAAGGAAGGTTTGTTTTCTATATATATACAAGACTGCGTGAGTGAGTGAACATTAACGTCTCACTGTTCAACTACTCGAGGGCTTTTGGCGACGGACCACGTAATTTTGAGCCATGGTCAAGTGATGAGGACGACATCTGTGCTGGCACCCCTCTCCTAACTACCACACCACACCAACGAAAGGATATTTGAGCTCTGGATAGATTTAACGTGCATCGCTCTCTTATAAGGCGGGACTTTAGTGGTAATGAGCTTGAGCACATGACAAGCCAGCTACGATTTTATACCTTGACCACTCGGATACCATGGCCACGTTTATTTGACTGCAACTTATTCTAAGGGAAGAGATGGTGTCTACTAATCTGTATATATATATATATTCGCCGCATAACACGAACTTCCTTTTTTACAAAGGAACTAGACGTGTGCGTGTGCAAAAAAAAAAAAAAAAAAAAAATGCTTGTAAGTTTTTAAATCATTTATTCGAGTTATTAGGACTTTGAAAAACTAGAACACTTTTGGAATCACACACACAGAGCGCATTAACTTCTTTATGCATCTCATTTCTTTCAAATATATAGTATTCTGATCCATGAAGAAGTTTATTTTTTCTTATGCTTATTTAAGTATTTAAGAGAGCAATTGACATGTATGAAGATGAAATAGAAATGATTGCTGTGTGTGTGCAAAATAAGTAATTAATTGGTTAGACTTTAAACAACAAGGCTTTCCTTTGCTTTGGTTTTTTCTCTAAGAACCTACTAATAAGAAGGTAGAAAAAAATAATATATCAGTCTAAAATTTATGTTTTTGTTTTAAAGGAAGTTTCTCAATAATCTAATTTTTTATGAATAGAGCGAAATAAAGTATATTGGTTAATTTTGAAAACAAGTAACCTGTATACTTTAACTAAATTTGAAACATTTTTAACAGATTTATTTTACTTTTGTGTTAGTAATGTAACCACTGAAATTTATGAGTAAGTATTAACAATAATTATGTCGAAAATAAATCATCGATGCTATGGGAAAAATTTATTGGTCGCACAGTTCCGACATGTTAACTGCAATGAATTAATCTTCTCATCCTTTATATGTCTGCTGGAAAAATAAAGGAAAACTAAATTATGCTGTTCTGGCTCCTGCATTGTCTTCATTTCATGACCTTACCTGAAATCTTTTCCGAAATTCTCATATGGTTCATTTGTTACATTCTTGTTTACTTTAGGGATACACGATGAATTAGAGTAAGAGAGAGAATTGTTTTAAAATAAGGAACTGTAAATGAAAGCAACGCAAACAATAAAGTACAGTTACTTGGCCTAAGGAACTAAAATATTCGTTGTTGCTGACTAGAGATGGATACAAGCAATAAAATGCAATATATTTGCACTAAACAATTCATTAGGACAAATAACGTCAGCATTGCTTTCAATTTGTTGCTGAATGAATTCGCCTTGAGAAAGGGTATTGGTATTTATTTTTTTGTACAACAGCCATATTCCCAAACGTATATAATTTCATTTCGAGTTTTGTATGAGCTAAAGATTTCTTGACATAACATACTTTAATAAGATAGTTTAAGAGCAATAGGGAAACAATGTTCTTCAAATATTTAGAAATTTTCTGTTACTTGAATTTTCCAGAAATAAATTCTCCCATCGAAAGTTCTCGAAGAATTCATTATTTAACAACAGCGTATTCTAAAAGAATTAGAAGTAGTCATATTTTTATACAGTGGATTGTCAGGTTTCTTGAAATGCATTGCTTATTGTATTGAACGTTTGAGAATAACATTGAACTCAGATTAACTATAACAAGTACCTACCTGCAGTGGCTGCTTCTAAGGTTTTTAATTGTTTTTTTGTTGTGTAAAAAACACTTTCTTCGATAATTTTCTTTTAAATATTTAAACTGATGCTTAAATTTTAAGATAATTACACATATTTAGAATATATTACACACACACACACACACACACACACACACACACACACACACACACACACACACACACACACACACACACACACACACACACACACACACACACACACACACACACACACACACACACACACACACACACACATATATATATATATATATATATATATATATATATATATATATATATACTCATGTCCATATATTAAGAATAATGAAGTTCAGGCGAGGAAAGAGACAGAAGCAAAACAAATTTGACTTATTTGTAAAGTCTATTTATTAAAGAAAATGTAAAGAGCAAAAAATATGCTATATGTTTGACATAAATAATAAAAATTGCGATTTTTACTCCCTGGAGCAAATTTCAAAAAAGAATCTATTTACAAAAAACAGTATAACATGGTTAGTATGATGGTTAATACGAAGTATGTCTCCCGGAAGAGGCAATACAGGCCTTACAACGCCTAGGCATGCTGACTATCAAATTATCAACCTGATCTTGGGTAATATTACACCACTCATCAAGCAATGCCCTCTGAAGTTCCCGTAGACAGGTGGGAGGGGGTTGACGGGCTGCAATTCATCGGCCTAGCATATCCCACAAATGCTGTATTAGATTCAAGTCCGGTGAGTACGCTGGTTAATCCATACATGTGATATTCTCCGATTGAAGGTATTCGTCTACAATGTTTGCACGATGAACACGCGCGTTGTCATCCATAAACAGAAATTCAGCACCCATGGCACCCCAAAACAAACGTACATGCTGTTACCGAATGACATCCCGATAGATGTGGCCTGTCATCGGTACACTCTGAACATGTAGGTCAGTTCTGGAACCAAGAAAAATTCCTCCCCAAACAAGCCATCTTGTACCACCGTAACTGTGTCATTCAATGGTGTTCTTTTGATGATAACGGGTACCTGGTGCTCTCTATATTAAAGTTTGGTGAGAATCAGACTGCAAACTAAACCTGGACTCGTCAGAAAACATCACACAAGAACACTGTTGTGGTGTCCACAATGCATGATCTCTTCTCCAGGTTAATCGCAGGCGACAGTGAGCTGCGGTAAGTGGAAAACTTCTGACAGGGGAACGAACATATAGACCAATGTGCCCTATGTGTCTGTACATGGTCTGCCTTGAAACTGTCGTACCGGTAACTGAAGAGAGCTGACGAGTCGGATCTGATGCTGTGCTCCGTAAAAGCTATTGTAATTTTTACTTTATTGCTATATAAAAAAATTTCTACTCAACACAAAATTTTAAGAATGGTCTATTCTCTATATAAGTATTTAAAAAACATACATATAAAATTTTTATTTCATTCAAGCATAACTTTTTGAGATATTGTGTTTTGCGGTAAGAAAAAAATGTAAAAAAACTCATTTTGAGAAAACGACAAAAATAACATTAAACTATTCTGATTACAAGAAAAACACTTAATTTCTTATTAAAATGCACCAGATGTATAATTCTCCCCATCTTTGACTTCTATAACACTAATTTTTTTCTTTTTAAGTGCTCTTATAATTTTCCTGTTTTTCTTTGTTTTGGGGTCTGCATTATGAATTGCTTCACGCATTCTGCATTTATCTAAATGTTTATATCCCCGTAAGGTAAACACCCCAGGGCTTTCTATATTCATTTTATTAAAAACTTTTAGGCACCCATTTAATCCTTTATTGAAGTGTATAATAGCATTATACGACCCAAATTTAATTGTTTTGAGCGAAACAAAAACTTCCTTCGGTACTTTTTGTCGAACTATTCCATTCAAACACTCGTTGGCATTTTGCGTGCGTCCATGCAAGCACTTACTTAATATCTGTTTGTCGCATAGTTCTAAATATACTGGTTTAATTTTATTTAAAACATCATTTGATATACCAGCATATTTTGTGGAACATTGTGTTCCATTTGCCACCCCCGCTGAAAATAACACCAGCTTTCTTTCCCTATTGGGCATTGACCATGCATCGGTTTCTTATTACTTGATGCACAGTGATATAACGCAGCAATTACATTTTGCTGCATGGCATTTAAGTTACCGACATTGCTGTGAACAGAAATTCCGTAATAGTTTTGAAGTATGTCAATAAAATTATCAGTTAATTTGCCTTTACCAGACAGTCCTTAAGTTTTAGTTTTCACAGACGCGAACCCACTCTCTTTTGTACATGGCCAATGCACTCAAACTGGGTCACACTGTTTAATCCATAAGTGTCTTTCACACTCATGAAAGCTTTTGAGTCGCCATCCCCATAATATTGAGTGTAATGCAGTCTGCGGTTTTTTCAGATCGAAGAAATATTCGGGAAGCCCCCACAATTTCCATTTTTGATGAAGAGCCTGTGAAATTACACTGGCATATGTGGTCGGCTTTTGACGACTCATGTTCAAAGTTTCTTTGCATAGTCTGAAGTCTCTTACATGTTGGACAGTAGGACGACATAACTTCTATGTCTAACACCTTACCAGTATCAACTGATATTGCAGCAACACAGCCATTCATAGATGTATAGCCTCTTCGCTGTCATGTGCCATCCACCGATATGCCACATTTTACAATATCGGATGAGAGATTTTGTTTTTTCTCCACAATTTCAGTAGCAGCTTTTATCATGGATTCCTCAGCTACTTCCTGAACCACTTTTAAAAGCTTTGCATCCTGATTTTTGTAAGCAGTTTTGGTTAGTCGAGGCAAATTTAATGTTGAGCATAATTTAAATGCCCCAGCAAAACCTTTGCCTATCTGCCGCATATCATATACTAGCCTGGTATTTATGACAGGTGCACTACAACTTTTTTTGATGAAGCAAATGCAAAAAAAAGTCACAACACTTACATTTTAGTGTAAAATGGGAGCACAATCCATATCTGGAATCCTCGAATAGTTCTACTTTTTCAGCAAAATATTTTGGGCAGCAAAGTTGAGCAAAAGCTTCCACAATAAGTTCAAGGTCAACGATTCTGTTACCAAACACAGGACCAGGCAATTATTTCTTCTGCAGTTGACAAACTCTCATTTCCCAACAGCTGACAGTACATTCAGGAACTGCTGAAGTGCTATTATTTTTCGAAGTGTTTGTGAATTTATTACCATAAAATTGCCGCTTGCGCTTTTTAGCAATACTTTTAACTATTTTTAAGTTAAAATAAAACAATCAAATAAACTTTTTTACGCTGTCAATTCTTTCAGCGTGAAAATCAAACGCATATGTAAACAAAGTCAAAACAACAAACTTGCTGCCAGGTTTTACACATAAAAAAGGAAAAATGTATTTCCAAATACATTTATATTTATTCTTAAATGTTCTATTTTAATTTCTGACAAAATATTTGTATATTAATTATAATACTTCATGTCATATACTATGAAAGAGAAACGTAAACAAACAACTCGGCCACTTCCGGCTAGCAGAAACTATTTCGGGTCCGAGAAATTTATGATTAAGTAATATTGAAAAAACTGTAACTCGGCTTCTAATTAAGATAGAAACAAAATTTAAACAGATTTACAAAGATAAAAGATTGAACTTTAATATAAGACCAAAAACGAAAAATCGATATTTTGACCAAAAATTGAGTTTTAGAGGTGTTCTGTCATCTTAAGGGGCATTATGAGACAAATATTTCCCATTTTGAAACATTAGACCTACAGACTTGAAATTTGGTATGCCAGTTCCATTCATGAAGTAGAGTTCCTCTATGAACGGCCTTTTCGAAAATCAACCCGCAAGTAGAGTTGTAATTGATTAAGGGGCGTTATAGATAAAAAATTCCTGTTTTTGAACTTTTAGACCTACAGATGTGGAATTTGGAAGGCATGTTTTTTTTGAATATATATCCAATTAGATTGACTCCTATGAGTGGAAGCGGGAGTTACTGAGACGTATTCATACAAAACTTCCCTTTTTAAACTACTGAACCTATCGTAATGAAATTTGGTATGCATCATACCGTATTGAATTGGAATCCACAAAAAACAAGTCTTACGAAAATGTGATTCCTGCAGCTCTTATTGATACAAAAAAAATCCATTTTTGAAGCATTAGATTAAAATTTTTTAATGTTTATTTTATTAAACATAGATTTACACTAAAAAGAGATTTTGTGGAAATCAACTTGGGGGCTTGGTTACGATTGCGTAAAAAATAATTTTTGAAACTTTTAATTAAAAGTTCTGTTCTTTTTTAATGAAGAGGTGAGAGTTACATGAATGTTTTTCAATACAATCAAATTCTTAGTTCTAGGACTTAGATAGGAATAATGTATATATAAATAAACAGTATATTTTCCTACAACAACACGAAATACCCAGCGAAGATGGTGGATAATGGCTAGTATAATTATATGTGAGTGTTTATATATAAAAACTTAAAATAATCACTTGCGGAATTCGCAAGCAAAAAAAAAAAAGGAAAATAAACAGCTTAAAATCTCGATGAGGATTTTGTAACGACATAAATTAAGATGCTTAGAATAGAAGACATTTGAGTTTAATTAATTATTTTAATTGATTAAATTAAAATGTTACGCAAAATAAAGTAGTATTGCAAATCGCATTTTAACAGAAGTTTAACAAAATTTGTAAGTCTAAAATACTCTGATGAATATGTTTAAAACCACTCAAGCCCACAAGGTAATTGGATATGCCAGCTTTCTGAATTTTAAATTAATATGTATGGATTTTTTTCTGCGGAATCAAACCACTGGGGATATTAAAAACCTTTCAAAATTCGCGACAGAAGAAAACGCTCGTTATTTGAAATCCCGATTTTATCTTTCCTCTACAAATTCTTTAAAAGGTGATTGTCAAGAATTTCCCATGTTCAGAACGGAAATTGAAATTAATTTAAGGTGCCTGACTAATGTAAAATCGTCAATTTTGATGAACATGACAAAAAAAATTTTATTTGATATTTTTAATATTTGAATTTTCTTCTTTCTAAAAATACCTTACTTTTGCTTGTACTCCAATTATTTACGAAGTTATAGCAGTTTTTATGTCAAGTGAGAACAACATAAACGAACCGGAAGTTAGAAATCGAAACCGGAAGTACTTTGAATTTGAAAGATTTTTACTCTTTTTTGGAATTTTATTGAATTTATTTATAAAATATTAATTTTGGTAACATTAAAACTGAATATGGTGATATTCTTTTAAAAATTATTTAATAGTTTTAGTAAAATTTGGCAACAACTTTACAGGTTTGTTGTCATTTTTCGATTTGCTTATGTTGTAGCTACTCGATTCTTCGCTCCTCGTTTAATTTATTATTTTGATATATTTTATGAAAAAAACTGTCTTTCTTAAGACAAAATATTGATTAATTATGGCTAAATCAAGATCTGGGAGGTCTAAGAAGCGCCGATTTACTGGAAATCGTTATACCATTCGTGCCACAATTAATGAGAATGATGAAACATCTGAGCTCAATTCTACTGAATCCGCTAGTGCCAAAAAGTTGGAATCAAGCCATACAAGTTTGGAAATTTTCTCAGAAAGATTGTTTGAAACTTCTAAAGACAATAGAATTGTCAGCTGGACAACTTTGATTTCATTTTTTGCCATAGTTTGTTGTCCTGATTGTTATTCTCAGGGCTGGGAACTTATAGAAGACTCTGTCAGTGGATTATGCTCACATATGAACCTAAAGTGCAAAAACTGCTCCTTCTTTAAAGGTTTCCCTACGACAGAGAAGATGAAAGGTTCTTGTCTTATAAACTCTTCAATAGTTTTGGGGCTAAGGATAATCGGGAAAGGATTTTCAGCTGGCAAAAGTTATGTGCTTTCCTCGGTTTACCTTTCCTGTCAAAACTTGCTTTCCGCAATCAAGAAATAATGCAACTTGAAAGCAACTGAACGCGTTGCTCAAGAAAACATCAACGCTGCATTGAGTGAAATCAAAGGCTCAAATAGTTTCACTAAATGTGGAATATCCATTGATGGTACTTGGCAACGCAGAGGCTACTCATCTTTGAATGGGTGTGTAAGTGCCATATCAGTTGACACCGGTAAAATTTTAGACATTGAAGTTATGACACAATATTGCCACATATGCGCGAAAGGCAATAGCCAATCATCGAAACATGTATGTTCGAACTACAAAGGTTCCGCGGGGAACATGGAGGTTGTTGGAGCCTACCGTATATTTGAGAGATCAAATGTGAGGAATGTACAGTACAATGAATACTACGGAGATGGGGACTCAAAAGGTTATGAATCTGTTAAAAACTTTTATGGAATTAATACAGTAACCAAACTCGAGTGTATAGGTCATGTACAGAAACGTGTAGGGGGCGGTTGCGTCAATTAAAAAAACGACGAAAGGTTTGGGAGGGAAAAATAAATTAACTGATAAATTAATCGACAGAATTCAGAACTATTATGGAATAGCTATTCGAAACAATGTAGGTAATCTACAAAAGATGATGAGTAGTGTAATAGCTGCATTTTTTCACTGTGTATCTGGAAAAACAATTCATTGCATGGACAGTGTCCTGAAGGATTTGAGAGTTGGTGTCGTTACCAAAGGGCAAAAGCAGCTGGGAGTCCCCTCAAAGAAATTGAGCAAGGACTTCCTAATAAAATTATAAACCAAATAAAGCCTACATATCTAAAACTGTGTAATGAAACTTTGTTGAAAAAATGTCTTCATGGTAAGACACAGAACTGCAATGAAAGTTATAACAACATTTTGTGGAATATTGTTCCCAAAAATATATTTATTGGACTGGAAACATTTCGTTTGGGTGCATTATTAGCTCTAATACTTTATAATTCTGGTTATGCTGGTATATTATCAGTAATTCGAAATGTAAATGGTTCCCTTCCTGAAAGTGTTGCTCAAGAGTTACTTAAATTTGATAAACAACGGATTTCAACATCTTTAAGACATTCTTTACCGATTGCGAAATTGTCTCGAAAAAAAAAAAAGCAGCTAGAAAAACAAAAAGTACTAAGGATGAAAAAACAGAAGGCTTAGTATATTCATATGGAGGGTTTTGAAGTACTTCTTTGCAGGATTTTTATTCTAATTTATGATAACTTTTGTGATAAACAATATTTTTCAAGAGTTTTTTTTCGTGAATGTTTACTGGTAAAACAACACAAATATATTTTGTATGATATATTTCTTAACTTCTAAAATAATATGGAATAATATATATATTTGTTTTTCTGTGTAAAACATTTTTATTTTTAATGCAATAAGGTTTTTAAAGTGCTTTTTATACGTCTAATCTGTATTTCGTAAACTGTGTTCTTAGACTTTAAGAAAAAGCTTTTTGACACTATAAAATTGTTAAAAATATTAAAAGATAAAAGTTTGAAGAAAGTATATAATATTCATAATTGCTTTGAAAATGTTTGTTCTTTTGATATATAGAGGTTTTAGGTTTTTTCAGCAGTATAGTTTTTTAAATTTTGAATTTTAAATCTTTAAATGCATTTTTTTCTCTGAAACAGATTTTTTGATATTTTACAACACGTTAAGCATGATATCTCAAAAAGTTCTGTAGGTAATTGTCTGTAATTTTGTGTAATTGTGCATTATTATAGTATGTATGCTGTGACGTAGGAATTAAGAAAAACAGCATATTTACCTTTTTTATGATTTTTTTTTCTGTGTGATAAATGTGAAATTTTTGAAAATTTGCATTGCGTGCACTTTTTGACTTCTAGTTCAGTAACAAATTAAAGTTTTTCAAAGATATTAGGTCAATTCATTAGTAACTGTTTTTTGAGTAAAATTATGTGGGTTTTTTGAAATATTATGCATTAGAATTTATTTTACTATGTTTAACGTAACGTACAAATAACGTCTAATTTAAACCTAAAATTGGCCATATTTAAAAAAATACATTGAAAGAAAATTTTTTTTGCTGCTTTTATTAGTTTTCAGTTATAATTAAACAAACAATGAGTTTAAAAATAAATTTTCAGCAAAATTTCAAAAAATGTCTTCGCAACTAGTCAGGCACCTTAAAAGTAAAATGAAAAAAAAAATCCTGAACAATTTTATGAATTTTTTTTAATTTGGAACTGAACATTTTGCAGAATAAGTAGGACACAACTAGAACCAGATCTTCTTCAGGATATTAAATAACTGTTAACGTTAAAGTTGTTTAGAACGAATATCTTATATAAAGAAAAAATATAAATTTCCCCTATTTTTCAATTTAAATTATCTTTGTAAAAAGTTTTTTGATGTAAAATACATCCATATTCTTAGAAATGATTAAATAATCATATCCCATTTTGCAAAGTACATGTTCGAGTAATTAAATTTAATTTCAATAAATATTTTGAAAACATTTAGCATTTAAAATAGTCAGATTAAAAATATCTGACTATTTTGATTTTGCAAAAGCGCATAAATGAATTTTTTGATAATTAGATAAATGATTTATGATTATGTTGCATTAAAGTATACATATATAAAAATAAATTCGACAAAAGCAGTTAATATTTATTTTTGTTACGTAAAAGAACTTTACAACAAGTACAACATATAAATAATAGAATTACTATGATGGAAAAAAATTTGATAACGCCGTTGATTATTATTAGATATAGTAACACCATGTTTGTTTGAATTGAACAGTTGAAACAGGTTTGATGTAATATCAACTCAAATAGGTTGATTTAACGATGAATAGCTTAAAATAATATCAGTTCAGAGAGAGAGAGAGAGAGAATATCCACTACTTTAAGCCATTTCTATACAACATTACGTTTTAAATTTGAGGTAGTAATGATAGCGCAATTGTTTTCCGAAATTCTCAAAAGATATCTACCAGAAAGATTAAGGTTTCTTAAGTGTGTGTATATGTTACCGTTAAAATGTATAATTCAGTTATTTCATAGAATAACTAGATATTTTATGAAATAACTAGACAAATCGATTGAGTTATATAATACTTGAAAAATTTCATACCTTACCTAGTTATTTTATGAAATAACTAATGAAGGAAGGTTATAAAGCGAAATATAACCAATTTTGAAGTTATTTAAAAAATTAATTGATCCTGAAAGCTACAATCTTTCGAAAAGTACATTTTACAGCTATTGTGGATGATTAAATGATAAATAATGAGGGACAGCAGATGATATAAGTTATTATTCCTTATATTGCAAACATTAGTTGAACATAAAGGAAATAAAGAATATGCAGTAGAAATAGTTACATTTAAATGTTACCATAAAAAAGGAGAAAAAAAAAACACTGGAAAAAAAATGCCTCATAAAAACACCGTGTAAAGTTTTTCAAACAAAAATATAAGAGAATATTATTTAATTTTTATGAAAAATCTTTATTTTTTTTCTCATTATTTATTAGAGCAAGGATTGATGTGACGACACTCTGAATAATATTGCATATTATTTTTAAAACAAGCATACTTTTAACTATTACACATTTTTTTTTACTCGAGTATTTTTTAAATCCTTGTCCAGTGCCGCAATTTCGAGCTGTTGCAGCAGATCGAAATAATATTCGGAACAACTTCAAAGGAAATAAATTCTCGCTCATATATATTGAGCCGAGATCTAGAGTACAATTGTTTTTATTGTATAATTATTACTGCATCATTTTATCATTATCAAAACTGACTACAACGAGTTAGAATCGGTTCAAAGAATTTCCGAGTACGGTATTTTATACGATCAAGTAATCGGTATTCTATAAAATACATAGTTAAATCGTAGAATGCAATAATTTTATTTAACTTTAACTGACTTCTCTAGTTATTTTATGAAATATCTATTTATTCTATGAGATAACAGATTTCTCATACTTTAACAGTGACATATATAAGTATATGAAATTTAAAAGATTGAAAAAACTATCATGACTCAATATAAATTAATTAATTATCAGATCTTTATATAAAAGTTGATAAAATAAGACAAGCATTTTAAAAGTTTTTTTAATCATTGATTTCATTCTGCTAGAATAAAATATATTTAAAAAAATGTCAAAAATTTTGTTAGTAAAATCACTTCTTATAAAATAAAATGTACAGAATTATTTTTCAGAGTAAGGGAATAAGATTAATTCTTATTTCTTTATTAGATCCCAAAAACACCATAAAGTAAAGTATAACAAACATTAATTGTTGCAACAGAAGTTTACACTCTATAATTAACAACATGTTTGTCTAGATAACATATTAAATTACGGTATTGACGCTCAGTAAAGAAAAGAATACTAGACGAACCGATGCAGAAATGCAAGAAAAATTTGCTTTACTGCTTTCAGGAGGCGAGCAGTAGCAATTATTTTAACAATTTCCTAAGATTTCGTAATAGGATTTTGGACGTCTGAAGAATATATGGATATATAATTATGGAGAACAAACTAAAGATATTTTTCGTGAAAAATCTTGCACTATATTTCATTCTGATACAACTTGCAAAAATTTAGAAACTTCGTAGTCAACAAGAAATGAAATTTTATTCACTCTGTCGAAATATGTGAAAATAAATGCCAAAGTAAACTGTACGAAATAAAAATTTAAATATCCATTTTTTTTAAGATTATTTTCTTGCTATTTGTAAGATAGATATTTTCCCACAAAAAAGTACATTAATGAAAGCAGAATAACTGAGTACTGCAAATTATATGAGCATTTAAGTTCGTCTTAAAACGCCATACTTCAGTAACTCGAATATATTAAAACAAAATCAGATTAAAGTGGTAACAAAGTACATCACAAATTTTAAGCTAGTGAATGTAAAATGCATTTTTAAAAATATTTATTTATCAAAAAAAAATGTAGTTTACTATAATTTTTTATCGCAATTCTTAACCCACTCAGGACCATCATCCTATTTATGTGGGTAGCCTGGTGGTTAGATCATCGGACTCCAGACCGGAAGGCCTGGGTTCGATGCCACCAAATACCCTCCGAGTACACACGGAGTACGTGCTCGTTAAATCAGTGTGTCCGAAAGTCTTGTGGGCTGAATCATGAGTGCAGAGGACTGGAGATCATTTCCCTCCCCTCCAGTTCCCGGAAAAATTGTGGAGGTGGAGATAGGTGTTGTCGCCATCTATCGTCCCTTCGGAGAATTTCACCGAGCTAATTTGTACTGTAACATGTATGTTTCTCAAGGCCTATGCCAATGACAGGCGTACTTCTAGCCCCTTGCCACGTTGAATTTCGTGGGCCTCGTTCTGACTACGTCAGACAGGTAATATTAGCCTCAACAACAAGGGAACTTCAGGCAACACAATATCATATGAGAGACTGTGTTTTGCCCATTCTGAGGTCCATGATCACACAGGTGTGATCTTAATTTGGAACGTATGGAGTTTAGAATCATTATAAACAATAAATTTTGGCGTATTCATTACTGTAATGATTTTATACGAATTTTTTTTAATGAAGTTAGACTTAACAGGAAAAATCACCTGTTCCTGCTCGGGTCAGTAGCAACAACTTTTAATAAGGAAATATTATGAAAGCTTTAAAATAGGAATATATATATATTTCACTAATCATGATTGACTGTCCTGAATTATGTGATTGGAGAAGAAAGACACCAGCATTCTGAAATTGTTTAGGCAGTGGCATAACGTACACCATTGAAACCCCTGTATCGCAAGAGGGGGGATGATTCTAGGGGTCCCAAGATCCGTCTTGGGGTTCAAAACCTAACTTTGCAGGGGGACTCTAATATTCTTCATCACGCCACTGCGTTTAGGAGGTGCATCTAAACACTAATACAAAGTTATCAGTTCTTTCTATCAGGCTTTAGATGCTAATATTATCAAGTATAACCACGTAAGACTTATTGAGAAGTTATATTTAATGATATTGTCACGGAGTTCGAAAGAAGTACACAGTTCAATTAAACAAACAATTAGATTTATTCTAACGCTGGGAGCTCGATACAACACTGGACTGAGAACATGCCCAACTGGCGATGAACTCTGCTTTTATACACTTCGGAATATTCGAGAAATAACCAGTATGCACTCTAAAGAATGATCTGGATTCATCTAGAACTTAGAGAAACAATACATTAAAAACGGAAACAAAATTCCAGTCTTTGGATAAATCTGCCGGGGCCGGGATTCGAACCCGATACCTGAGGAAGTTCAGTCCAACGCTCTGCCGACTCGGCTATCGGGACTTGTAGCAAATTATGCGTGCGGCATTGCTCCCCTCGAAAAAGAAGACAGCGCCCCGCTGTCATTTTGTTCAAGGGACTTTATTCTGGAACGAGTGATGGGTCCTTTGTATGATTCTTTGGGAGGAATATCCTCGGTTTCGATTTGCTCGGCGGGATCATGGTACGGTTTCATACGCAGTACATGGACAACTTCTCTTAGTTTTCTTTTTCGTGAAGCAGGATCAAAATCTTGTACTGAGTAAGTCACGGCTGATAAACGGCGTAGCACCTGATACGGTCCGAAATACCTTCTTAAGAGTTTTTCGGAGAGACCGACTTATCTCACTGGAGTATAAACCCATACGAGATCTCCGGGAGCGTAAGATACCATTTGGTGTTTGGAATCGTAACGTCGACGATCTTTGTCTTGAGCTCTCAGAGTGTGCACTCGGGCTAGCTGTCGTGATTCTTCGGCTCTGGCTGCTATCTTGGTGATGTTATTGTCATCAAAATCGTTAGGACAGAATGGTAGCATTGTATCTAGTGTCGTTTCCGCTTCACGACCATGAAGTAAATAGAAGGCGTAAAACCTGTGGTCTCTTGTTTAGCGGTATTATAAGCGAAGGTTACAAATGGTAGAATTTCATCCCAATTTTTCTGCTCTACATCCACATACATTGACAACATGTCGGCCAAGGTCTTATTGAAGCGCTCCGTCAGTCCATTTGTTTGAGGAAGATACGCCGTTGTGAAACGATGATCAATGTTACACAAGTCGACGAGAGAGGAAACAAGTCTGGATCGAAAGACGGCTCCACGATCTGTGATAATTACTCGAGGAGCTCCATGCCTGAGGACAATTTCTTCAAGTAAGAACTTCGCTATTTCGTCGACTTCGGCTGTCGGCAAGGCTTTTGTTATTGCATATCGTGTTGAGTAATCCGTGCAGACTATTATCCATTTGTTTCCATGAGCAGACTTTGGAAATCTCCCAAGGAGATCAATTCCAATGCGATGGAAAGGAGCTATAGCTGGAGGGATGGGAACTAAACGTCCAGGTGGTCGTTGAGGAACGGATTTTCTCCTTTGGCACTCCCGACAATGCATGACATACCGAACGACATTTCGGTACATTCCCGGCCAGTAAAATCTCTTGCGAATCCTGTCATAAGTTTTCGCGAAACCAAGGTGTCCTGCGGTGAGGGCGTCATGAAAGTGCCTTAGTATGTCTGCTCGTAGATGTTTAGGAATGACTGGCAACCACAACTTTCCATCTGGATCAAAATTCTTCCTGCAAAGGATACCGTCGATGAATCTGAATTCTTCGTTTTTGGATGAGTTTCTCAAAAGTTTTAATTTCGCAAGGTCTTGATCCTTTTTCTGTTCCATCGCAAGGTTCATACTCGTCGTGACTGCTAAAAATTTGTCTGGTGTTTCCGTTTCCTCTTCAACTGGATTTCTCGAAAGAGCGTCGGCGTCACTATGCTTCTTACCGGTTTTATATTTTACGTCAAAATCATGCTCTTGAAGTCGGAGGGCCCATCTGGCAAGCCTTCCTGAAGGATCCTTTAAGGGGGTCACTTCACGAAAATCCATTAAATAATCGATTTTTCAATTTTGATTGAAACATAAAATACCAATCTTTTTCTTTCTAATGCAGTTTAAATTTTTGCTCTAGCTTAATTAGAAGTATTTTTAATATTTTTTAAAAAAAGTTGTTTACATCTGTCAACCCCAAAACCGCTGATTGCCACGCCCTCTCAAATCAAAACAAAAGACACATGCTACTTTTCAGCCTTATCAAATGGTTTAAATTGATTAAAAGAATTTATTTTGATCAGCAGCTTATCCAGGAAAGAAGTGAAGTGAATAGTTATAGATGTTTGTTTACTTACAGCGTATTTTTTACCTCCTTAAATGCAACGGATTTCTGCGATCGTTTTCAATAGTGTTTTCCATCAAAAACATTAATAAAACATTTACAAAACGTTTTTAAACTCGGTTAAGTAATAAAATGTTTAAAAAACGAAAGAGTTTGGAAAGAAATGTACAACATTCCAAACTTTTATGGATTTAAATGTTGATAAGTCAGACAATTTCAACATAAATAAATCAGCTTTAAAATCTAAGTTAGGTAAGTTTAATAAAGAGTATGTTTCTTTTTTAGATTCATTTGAATGTTTCTATGAAATTCCTGACATTATACTGTTCTTTTGTGCTTTGAAACAACATTAGTTACATAAAATTAATGTAAAAACCAAGGTATTCACATAAATTTTGGTCACCAAATCTAGGGTTTGGCTACAAAATTGTTAATATGTTGTAACTTTTGAGGTCTTATTCAAACATTTCTTATTGCCAGGTTTTCTAAAACAGTAGTTAATCAAAAAAGGTACAAAATTATATGGTGTGGACACAATAGAATTTCATATGGTATGAGGTCTATTTAAAAAGTAGCAGTTGGAAAAATATTTTGCGGAGTTATGCATTTGTCACTTACACCATAGTGGTTTTGTGATTCCATGCATGCATTAAATAATGTGACAGAGAAAGTAACCAAAGTGTCTATGGCTTTAGCTGCTGCCGAAACAATATTTAATAATGGATAACCAAATGTACCAGTGGCTATCAATGGTACCTGGCTAAAAATAAGCTATATATTTCTAAATGGTGTTGTTACGGCAGTTAGTTTGGACACTGGAAAAGTTGTTGATGCTAAAATATTATCGCAGAAATGTTTGTGTAATTTTAACAGTGATGTACATATCAATGAGTGTTCGGTAAGTTACATTGAAAATAGTAGGGGAATGGAAGTTGAAGAGGTGCACTTTTTTTTTTTGTATCTCTCATCACTCGCAGACATTACACAATTTATGATATACACAATATTTGGACTATATGGGAACTCTAAAGCATACAAATCAGAATCTAAAGATATGTCAATATTGAACAATTAGAATGTGTTAATCATGTTGAGAAAATGATGGGGACATGACTTAGGGCCTTAAAATCAAAATTAAAAGACAGAAAGCTTAAAGACAAAAAATCTCTAGGATGCCGTAATGGCTTGACAGATGCTGAAATAAACAAATTGCAAAGTTGCTATGTTTTGGCTGTTCAAAACAACTCGGGAAAATTTGTCAGCCATAAGGGCTATATGGGCTATAATTTTTGATAAAATGTTCACAGGTTTGAATCTACGACACGGTTTATGCCCCATGGGATGTGACTTGTGGTGTAGATTTAATACGTCCACATACTGAAAGGTTACACATACAAGCATAAACACGACTTACCTATTGTAATTAGGAATTACATAAACAAAGTATTTAGAGGTCACTAATCTTGAACATTTATCTGGATGCTTGCTTGATAAAACTCAAAATATTAGTGAAAGCGGAAATAGTTTTTGGTGTATAATTCCAAAAACTGTATTTGTGCAATTGGGAACTTCAAAACTATAGTACATGAAGCTATATACTTATATAATCAAAGCTTCATTACCAAATTGAAAGTTTTAGATGTATTAAACATTCAACACCTGAAGTTTACCAATGTCGAGCATTGCAAAAAGTAGATCATTCGTGTATAAGGAAAGCAGAGTAGTCAGTTTTACAATGAACCAAAGAAGCCAGAATTAAAAACAAACAATTAAAATATAGGCAAGAAGATGATCTTGCAGATGACACTAGCAATCCAAGTTATAGTTCTGGTATGCATTAGTCAATAGTAAGTTTGTACTTTAAATCACTATTTCTCAAAAGTGTAAATTTCAACACAAAAGGAACATTTTTGAAAAATTACTTATTTTACAGCCTTGAAACTTTGCACATATGTTAACACTATACAAATAAATATTTTACTGAGAGATTTTGTCAAAAAATTATTCAAAAAATATTTATGGATTAAAATGTACAAGAATTTTCATCGTTTTAAAATTTTTGACGTGTTACTCCACATATGAATTTTTTAAAAAAAAACTAATCAAAATTTTTAAAAATGCTCCCATTAAAATAATAAAAACCATACAATGAATACACAAAAAAAAAAAATTCATGACTGTACAACCACCCAATTTTTAAAAAATGTTCCTTAAACTTGGTCATTTTTAACATTACGGAGATAGGGAAAATGCTGCGTGAAGTGACCCCCTTAAAAATTCATGAGCCAGCACAAGGAATGATGGTCAGTTACAACAGTAAAGTGTTTTCCGAATATGTACGGCCGAAATTTGTTGGTAGCCCATACGATGGCAAGACATTCCCCTTTCTGTGGTGGAATAATTCTTTTCGGCTTTTGTCAGAGTTCTAGAAGCGTATGCTATAACTTTCTCGACATTATTCTGAATTTGTACTAGGACAGCTCCGATACCGTACCCGCTTGCATCAGTATGGATTTCTGTAGAAGCTCTTTCGTCATACATCCCCAATACTGGAACCGAAGTAAGTGCTTTCTTAAGACTGTTAAATGCTTCCACCTCTTCAGGACCCCAATGAAACTCCACGCCACTTTTCAGCAACGACTGCAAAGGTTCGGCGAGATAACAGAAACCTTTAATAAATCTTCTAAAGTATGAACAAAGGCCAAGAAAACTTCGTATGTCATGTATATTCTTTGGAGTGGGAAAATTTCTTACGGCTTTTATTTTGTCGGGATCGGGACGAACGCCATTACTAGATACAAGATGGCCTAGAATCTTTAAAACTTGGGCAGCAAAAGACACTTCTTTGAATTTAATTTAAGACCAGCTTCCTGAAGACATTTTAGAACAAGTCTTAATCGTATAAGATGGTCTTCAAAAGTTTCTGAGAACACTATTATGTCATCTAGGTAACAAAGACACATAGTCCATTTAAAATGACGTAGCAAATTGTCCATCATTCTCTCGAAGGTCGCAGGTGCATTACAGAGACCAAACGGCATGACTTTAAACTCGTATAAGCCTTCGGGGGTAATAAATGCCGTCTTTTCACGATCCGCTTCGTCTATTTCTATTTGCCAATAACCAGATCGGAGATCCATGGAAGAAAAGAACTTGGCACCTTTCAGACAGTCGAGCGTATCGTCAATACGAGGCAGAGGATAAACGTCTTTTTCGTGACGCTGTTCAGCTTGCGATAATCGACGCAAAAACGCCAACTACCGTCTTTTTTCTTACGAGCACAACGGGTGATGACCAAGGACTTTCAGAGGGTTGGACGATACCTTCATCAAGCATTTTCTGAACCTCTTCATGAATGATGCGTCTTTCAGTCGGCGAGACTCTGTAGGCTCGTTGGTTGATTGGAGCATGATCACCAGTAAAAATTCTGTGTTTCACATTCGTCTTCGCGGCTGTCGACTTGTCGGTCTTCGTGAAAAGCCCAGAAAATTTCCGGAGTAGTTCGGATAGCTTGTTTCTCTGTTCGTCACTTAACTCGGGTGACATCATTAACGAACAATTCATCTGTGACTCCGAAGTTTCTTGCTGGTCATCCAAGCAACCCGATGTGTCGGAAATAACACATAGATGCCCTTCATTTAGTGGTTCAGCTTGGCCTATGCACATTCCTCTAGGGATGATTTGGTTTCGAACTGCAGGTTGGTAACCCAGACATCACTTTTTCCGTTACGATATGTGGATACCATGGACGGTGTAGCAATATTTTTCTCGAAGAGCAAATGTTTGTTGCCGTCTAGAACTACATTTATGTCTCCTCGGGTTTGATATCCTGATACTGTTATTCTAGTTAAAGAATGCGGCTTAAGTGTATAGTCCCTGGTGGCATACAAATTCCAGGCGTCAGGCGCTGTGGAGTCTCGACAGATGTCTTCTAGAACAAGTTCATTTTGTCCACAGTCTATAACGGCTTGAGACGCCTCTAAAAAGTCAAATCCTAGGATGACGTCATGGCTACAATGTGATAAAACAATAAATTCAAAAGACAGTTCTCGATTGTTTATACGGACACGTAAAACACATTTCCCTATCGGCCGAACAAAATTTCCATCCGCAACTTTCAGCATAACGCTCTTGGCATCAGCAAACAGAACTTTCTTTAAAAATCGGCGATACTTATCGGATATGACAGAAAACGATGCCCCAGAATCTACTAGAGCACGTATCGGCTTCTTATCTATTATTACGTCTAGTTGGTTACCAGTCATCTTGGCGGTCGACGGAGGATTTCCAGTACACGCGGCCTCACCTCCTTGGAAGGTCGCTCTCTTTAGTTTTCCTCGCTCCTACGGCCTGGCGACTGACTGGATCGGCGATATGGCGACGGGGATCTGTAACGACGTATTGGGGATCGGCCTCTCGTGGGACTTGGCGTAAAACGGCGAGAAGAGTTTGGTCGGCGTATTTCTTCTTCAGTGCCAACGTCGTCGAAGTTCCGTCGGCGGTTTCGAGAGTTGTCAAAGACAGCCTTTCTCTCTCGGCAGTAGCGCATTACATGTCCAGGACGTCCGCAGTGGAAACAAACAGGTCTGTTGTCAGCCGTTCTCCACACATCTGTTTTTCTTGGTTCAGGTGGGAATTTCTGAACAGGAGCTCTGTATTTCCTGGTTACAGCGGCGTATGTTGGTCGTGGTCTAGTTTCTGTAGGTTTTGTTGACACTGGGGCCAAAACCCTTTCAACTTCGTCTTGAACGATCTCTTCTAAGGATTGGGGATCGGAGTCCAAAGATTCTTGCGTCTGGTTAACTAGTCGATGGACTTCTTCTCGTACGATTGTGCGAATAAGAGAGACCAAATCAGTCTCATCCGTCAGGGATGCAACCGGTACGACGTTTGGAAGCCTTTCAAATCTCGGTCGACCAACTCTTTTCTGCTTCATATCTTCGATATAGTTGCTCCATTTGATAAAACTTGCTGTGTCGTTGATTTCTCTCGTCAACAGGGCCTGATAAATATCCTCAGCAACACTTTTCATTAGGAGTGACACTTTTTCATCTTCTTTCATCAGAGGATTTACCTCTTGGCAAAGTCCTAATACACTTTGTATGTAGGACTGTGTACTCTCGCCTGAACGCTGGGCTCGGCATTTTAGTTGTTCTTCTGCCCTTCTCTGGTATATTTTTGACGGTCACCGAAAAGTCCACTTAGTCCATTTTTAAACGCTTCCCAGGAATCTAAGGCGTCTTCGTTGTTGACATACCACTGTCTCGCAGTACCGTCAAGAAAGAAATAAACGTTATCCAGGCACATCATGTCATCCCACTTGTTAAAGTTGGCTACTCGATCGTACTCTTTAAGCCATTTGAGAGGGTCTTCCCCAGGCGCTCCTCGGAAGGTCGATGGGCTCCTCTATTGCTGTAACGAAGGTGTTACTACAGCGGGCTTGGCTTCTTGCTCGGTCGGTATTTCTGTCCTCTTCCTACTATTTTCTTTTAACAGTCCGAATTCGGGGGATAATCCTCTTAACCGGAGGCTCATGCGAAGGTTGTCGCTATTATCCACGTTTGACGTAATTGTACCCCGCGCTTCCACCAAACTTGTCACGGAGTTCGAAAGAAGTACACAGTTCAATTAAACAAACAATTAGATTTATTCTAACGCTGGGAGCTCGATACAACACTGGAATGAGAACATGCCCAACTGGCGATGAACTCTGCTTTTATACACTTCGGAATATTCGAGAAATAACCAGTATGCACTCTAAAGAATGATCTGGATTCATCTAGAACCTAGAGAAACAATACATTAAAAACGGAAACAAAATTCCAGTCTTTGGATAAATCTGCCGGGGCTGGGATTCGAACCGAGAAAGTTCAGTCCAACGCTCTGTCGACTCGGCTATCGGGACTTGTAGCAAATTATGCGTGCGGCAATATTCGTATATGGTACACTTATGTTTTACTAAAAGTAAGTGATAAACTTACGATGAATAAACATCTCAAGCATTGATGAGATGATACGTACTCATGTAGGAGATCATTGACGTAACGTCTTTTGTAAAAGCAAGACCTTTTAAATCTTTCTTAGCCATAGTTGCAAATTGGAATTCTAAAAAAATAAAAATCATAACTTGTTTTTTATTTGTTTTGTAATTTTTCATTATACTCCAGAAGACAACTGTACATTAAGTTTCAATACCGGCTGGGTGGCACAGTTGGTTTGTCGCTGGCCTTCTACTCCTAAGGTTGCGGGTCCAACCCTGGCTCAAGTTGGTTGATTTTTATGATGCAGAAAATGGACAGCGTCGATATCGTATGATTATCGGTATGTAAAAGATCCCATGAGTACCCATTTGGGGCTTGGGTGCTCTCAGCAAAATTCAATTCCTGGAACAAGTTCGCACCACACCAGAACTCACAGGTGTCTCCCTCTAGGGGAACTGGGCGCCAAAATTACCTGCGGCAATTGATGTTGCCTATATAGAGCCACACTAAAAAGTGATATCAGATCCTGAGGAATGTACTAGGTCTACAATGGTAAAAATATCAATCCGCAGTTCCATTGAAAATACATTAAGTTTCAGTGTTTAGTTTCTCGATATAAAAGTAAGATCCCTCGAAGAAAAAGAGTTAAAACTAGTGCTAAAAAATTCTATTCAGTTGAACTTGCAAATTATTACTAATATTTTTTATAAGTAGCTTTTTATAATTATACATTTAAAAAAAAACCAAAAATCCTACTGAACTCGTGTTTTAAAAAATCTAGTTCTAGAAAGGTTTATTTATTGAATATGTATTTTTTGACTCAAAAAAACTTTCTCTTAAGTGTTAATTTGGGACCAACTGAGAATGTGTGCACTAAAACTTATTTGTTTCTTCTTAAATACTAATTCATAATTTGCGGTCTTAGTAATTACCTCGAAAGTAAAGTGTGTTATTGAAATTAATAAGGCTAATATAGAATTAAAATTTTATAGGGATGTGCAGGAGGTGTTTCCCATCGGTTTTGAGTATCGTACAATTGAAATGGTCTTCGCATGGAGAAGAAAAATTAACTATAAACTACCAACAAAAATTATAGCTGTTTTCGAGATATCTGTAAATTTATGTCACCAGATTTGTGCGTGTATAATGTTACAGAATTTGTGCAAAAAAAACTGAAGAAATTGCGAAAAAAAAGAATCAACTGTTGTCAGTAAATAAGAATAATCGGCAGACTACTTATAATGTAGGGAACTAACTTCTTGTCTAGTTCATTGGGACAAAAAAAGAACAAATGCAAGGACTAATTGGGGAAAATTCATGGGGAATGAAGCTATAAGCTAGAAATTTCCTCATTGAACCATTATCAATACCTGTAGTTCCCGTTCCAAACCTACTAGTTTAAGGTAGTGGCACACACCCTTATTACATAAAGCTGTGTCAAATTAAGGGGACTTGTCGATGAGCCCCATACTGTAATACGATTATCCACAAAATAATTGCTGCCAATTTTTTTGAAAAAATTTGCTTATTGTCCCGATTTAAAAAGAATTTTCTGGAGAATTTTCTCATCAATATATATATATAGCCATGCCCTATTTTCTTTCCATAAAACCAGTTGATGAGCTAGTCCCTAACATCATGGTAAGTCTACCATGGTAATTTTACCTATCTACTGTATGACTAAAAACAAATGATTCTCTTTGCTTACACATTTTGGAGTTTTTATACATACATTCTGCAACATTGTAATTAAATGTGAATTCGAAAATCCGATTATTTAATTCTTTTTTCCTATTTTGAAAATTGCAAATTTTCGACTCACAATTTCACAGGGGGACTTACTTTACCAACATTTGTCAAAATTGGTGGATAACATCTGATACACTTTCACAGTCAGTTTAATGGATTTTAATTTCTTTACTTTTATTGAGATCTTGATTCAGTAATAAATAATACATTTTTCATTTTAAGACAGCAAGGCAATGAAACAAATCATGATAATTTGATAATTCTTATTTATGACTTATTGGTTTAATTATTTGTTTTTAAATTATATATACTTACACACATGTATAAGTGTATATGTGTCATTCAAAATTCTTAGTTGTATGCATATATTAAAACAGAAAATATAATTAGATAATTCTACGTATTTTTTCCAAATAAATAAGAAGTTTATTCCTTAGTTTAGTAATAATATATACACAGAATTTAATGATCATTTATTTCAAAATTAAAGCGAATTATATCCTTCCACTTTTATTCAGTTATTTAATATTTTACTTTTTTACATACCGCACTTTAAAATTTGTTCGAATTCCTTTCAGCATTCTTTCATCAATTAATGCATATTTTACGCCATATATTTGGTCGGAATCAAAAATAAGATTGATTATTTTATCGCCAAGCCAAAACTTAACTTTTCTCTGAATGACCGGATCATAAAGTTATTTTGGATTAAAATTATTTTTTTGATTTATTCAGAAGTAAAGAAATATATATATATATATATATATATATATATATATATATATATATATATATATATATATATATATATAATTATTTGGAGTAATGCCTTAAACTAAGAGTAATTGAATTAACGAAATTTTTTATCTCTCGCTCTAATAGAAGAAAGTTTCTAATTATTGAATTTTTTCCGGTGGTACACGGAAAACGGAAACATTTTGCTCTAGTAGAGGGGTATCAGCCTTTTTTTTCTTCTGCTGGGCTGCATACGTATGTCAACTGTTTAACGCGGGCCGCATACATATGTTAGCTTTTTCACGCGGGCCGCATACATATGTTAGCTTTTTCACGCGGGCCGCATACATATGTTAGCTTTTTCACGCGGGCCGCAACATGATGATAAATGGGGGAGGAAGGGGGAGAAATACTTTATGACCAAGATAACATTTGAAATTTAAAATGTGTAAAATTGATCAGAACATTTTAACTTCTGTTTTGCTTTTTTTAATTATTATTTTTTATTTTTGTTACTAACACTAAAATAGAAGTATTTAAGAAACACTCCTTTACAATTTCTGCATCAGTAAACGGTTTCATATGATTACCAATAATGTAACAAACTTTATTGTATGTCTTTGCTACCGCTGCTATGATATTACCACCTGCAAAACACTTTGTTGCAGTTGCAAAGATTATTCAAAAAAGCTTATTTATCACCTCTTAAAAGAGATCTTCGAGGAAAAGTATCATCGAATGATTCCTTTTTATTGGTATTTCCTTAAATGCAACACTTTCGTAACAAATCAAACACTTAACGATCCATTTTGGTTTTTCACTACAAAATAGTCAACCTCCCAACCATCTTGAAACCATCTATTCTCTTCGAATATATTCTCTTGCAAGGTATGAAAGCTAGTTAAAAATTAATCCCACCCATAAAATTGTCGCTACTTCACATTTGTCATCACTAACTGTAATCGTTACAAATGGAAAAGGAATATCAATTCGTACTCGTACGACACCGACAGCAAAAAGCTAAATTAATATATTTGTTTTCTTGACAAAGAATATCGAACCAAATTTTTAAATAAGTTAATTTCTCAGAGCAATGAGCAATGACCAGGCCACTCAAAAAGGTTCGGGGTGCCGCAGGCTGAGTTTCTCTGCTCTAGAATTCCGTAAAACTGTTATAAGGACTAAATGCTTAAGACGTGTGGTGCCAAATGCATATGAAAGATTACAAGAAAATCAAAGAAGCCGCTAGCTGAGCATGTTGTAATTTTACCTGAGATGGAATTTAATTTCTTCACCGTAAGAGAGAGAGAGAGAGAGAAACTGTAATATACATTAAGAAATTAGTCATATATCATTGAATCGTTAGTGAATATAGATTGCTGATGGTTGGCTCCGGTGGCTTAGAGGTACTGTGCCCGCTTTGAAAGTCTTAAGGTTGCGGGTTTGACCTCGGTTGGAGTCGATAGATTTTCTGGGTGCTAAAATCATCGGCAAGCATGTCATATGATTAAGTGGGATGTAAAAGATCATTTGAGTATCAATTTGGCTCTGATACTTTCAGCAAAATTAAATCACCGCAGTAATTAGCATCCAACATGAGCTTGAATTCAATTAATTCAAGCTTCCAAATTTGGTACCAAGAGAAAGGATTTGGGTATTTGCCGCTTCCGCAAAGACTAAGTTGCTAATATGCAACCCATAAAAAGATTGCTGACGTCAAGTGAGTACTTAATGTAGGTTTGTATCTTAATAAAGATGCAAGCTTAAATTATCAGGCTACCTACTGCAAATTAACAACGTTTTTCACAAATGCTATAATTTTTTATCAAGATTTAATGCAATCAAATATCATGTCGTATGCAAAATGGGTTTTTCGTGATAATATATTGCCACTTGAAACCTTTACTCTAAAATGCTTTACATACATTTTCTGAAAAACAAATTCAAAGTGCGATGTTAAAAACACTCCCTCATTGAGACATAAATTATGTTTTGTTCTCACAGACAAACTGTCTATGAGTACAAAAAAAATCATGGGATCAAACATGAGCAGCTTAGAAGAATTTAATTCAAAACTCTCTACAATTAGGGATTGCAATACTGGTATATCGGGATACCGAATACCGGTATTTTGAACCATTTGGGAAATTTTGTAATAACGGTATTCACAAGTTTAAATACCGTTTTTTCGGTATTTACTAAAAATTTTTAAAATTATCTTCACTATATGTTCACAGATCACCAACATCGTAAAATAGTATACGTTTTTGTTTTTATGTCTCCCTTACGAAAGAAATTAATTAGAGTCTGAACATAAAGTTGCATCGTACAATCAAAAGAAGTGATAATATATGTGAATCCTCGAAGGTAGCAGGTCATAACTTTCTTAATGCATCTCAGGGTAATTCTGCACATGCGCGCAGGATCCGTAGTCCGATATTCGTATCTTGACCATAGTTCAAAATTACGTGGTCCGTCGCCAAAAGCACTCGTGTAGCTGAACAGTGTGACGTTAATATTCAATCAATCAATCAAAACCGATATTTGTATCTGTGAAAACAAAGTTATAGTTGTGAAGAAAGTGCGTAATATTTCGATATTTTTTTAATTGGTGTGTTCGTTATTCACATTTCTATTTGCATATCCTAAAGCCCAGTGGCTGAGTGGTTAGTGCATCGCGATTCCACACCACAGGTTCGAGGACCAAACCCCGGCTGGGAATGATTGATCCAGCCTTTCATCTCTTCTGTGGGTCGATAAATGAGCACCAAACTTGCTTGGGAACTTAACACTGGGGGTTTTGGCGTCAGACTCACCACCTAACCAGAACATCTGCTCATGTACCTCAGGTCCAAGATCGCGTATACTGAGTTGGGCACAATAGGCCTTGCCCTTCATGGGCTGTTGCTCCACTGAGTTAAGTTAAATTAAGTTATTTGCTCATCATACTTAAGAGTTCAAAAAAATTTTCATATTTATTATATATATATACTCATAAATAATAACCTATATTAATGCATAAGAATAATTTTAAAGAAACACAAAAAAAAGTTGATAAAACTTTGGTTGGATTTCATTATTTATATGAGAATATCATGCATTGCTAAAAGTACATCACGCATTGCAACCAGCGTAGATGCCAAAAGGGCGTTTTCGACAGCTGGTAATTTTGCATAATATGAAGCTCCAGGCTTAATGACAGTACAATTGACGCATTATGTTTTTTAAGATCACATTTCAAAAATTTCTTATAGTACTACAGACCGAATAGTGATATTTACACTTTGTTGTGATTTAACTAAATAAGATGCTTTTTTACTTTTTAGTGATTCTTTATATACCGCTATAGTTTATAAGTTACAAATTATTTTTTGTGAGATTTACACTCTTTAAAAAACTGGCAAATAAAACAAAGAAACAACTGTGTTTTCATTCTATTTCTAAAATTTCTACTACGGATATTAAAACCGGTATCCCGGTATTAAGTCCTAAAAAATACTGAATACCGGTATTGAACTTTTGGTCCGATATTGCAATCCCTATCTACAACTTACCCTATAACCTTTATAAGTTCAATTGACGAAAATTAGTATTCATGCAGCAGTTTCATCAAACCATTTATTGCATAGCATTTCCCTTTTATGCATATTTAGCCCATATCCTTTTCTGAATTTCACCATTTTTTTCAGTTTCCAACTATTAATTACACCGTCTTGAAAGGATTTTTGAAATACCCTCATAATATCTACCATCTCAAATAGCACTTAATCAGTACTTAAATAGCATTGCTTATAAAGAATACTTATTATTACAAACTTGATTAATAAAGCATGACAGACATACACTTATTATCTTTATCATACTCATAAACATTCGTCAAATGTCAATAAGTTAATTGTCTCCTTTTCCGTAAAGGTTTCTGATCTGTGTAAAAAAGAATATGAAAGTTTAATGGGTTCATGGTCAACGTGTCATGAGTTCGAGCTCCAGTGACATTGAAGACCAACCGTTTGGATGGGTTAATATACGTTAAACCTATTGAGGCTCATAGTCCTCTTGTTGGCGTGGGTGTGACAGCTCAGATGTCGTCCTCATCACTTGACCATGGTTAGAAATTATTAAGTCTGTCGTCAATAACCCTCGTGTTGTTTTATAATGCGATATTAATAAACACTCATTCATTAAGGGAAAGATGAAAGAAAAATGTCTTCAAAGAAAAGAGAAGTCAATGTTTAAAAAATAGGGCAGATGTGCAGGTTGTAATTTATAATTCTCGTAATGAGATAACATTTTATTTTAAAACTGCAATTTTCACAAAATAATATGTTTAATGATGTTCTTTGCACCATTTTCAATTTTTTTTATTGAAAATCTAAACTATGTATTTGAAAAGATTCACTTCGGTAAAATTGGAAATATGTCTAATTTATATGTAATCAAAATTATGTTTTTGTTTGTTTGTTTAATAGTTTCTGAAAAAAAGGTACAAAGTCTCAATTTAACATTTTCGGTATAGAAAGCATAAACTCCTCAAAAAGCTAAATTATCGCTTACTTATATGCTAACCTTTGTGAATATTTCAATTTGATTACTTCAGAATCTAAAGTAGTGAATTAAGATATCCGAGTACGTTAGGAACTATGATTTTGCAAAAGCGAATAATTGGGTAATCTTAATGAGATATTTAGCGTCACTTAGATTAGAACGCGTATATAAAATTGTTTTAAGAGTATTATTACAACAAAAATTTTTTTAAATTTAATATAATGACAAAAAATGAACATTGAATGACTCATTTTCAAAATATTCTCCTTTTGTGAAAAATGCTTCTATTATAATAATATTTTGCCTGTATATAGCTCACACCTCTGTACAGAGGCTCAACTAGGATTTTTGAAACATACAACTTAGAAGTGAATTTATCTATATTTTACTACAACAGAGGGGTGAAATTTTTTAAAAAAAGATGCCGATAATTATTTCAGTAGGTAGTAACTCTGAAAATAATGTGAATTTTTCAAAAATCCTAGTTCAGATTCTCTAGAGAGAAACCTTTACTTCATATAAGCAAACTATTATTATTATAGAAGCATTTTTTTAAGAAAGTAGATCGTTTTGAAAAAAATATTCTAAGTTAATTATTTGCGAAAAGATCGTATTTAAATAATTATTTTTGTCATAATGTTCTTAAAACCATTTTATACATGTATTCTAATCTAAGTGACATTAAATATCAAGAAAAATTTTCCATTTATGCGCTTTTTTTTAAAAAAAATCACGGTTCCGAACGAATTCGGATACCTTAAAAGACCCTTGGAAGTTAAATAAAAACTAAATAAATTTTATTCGGTGATTTTTGAAATAAAAAGGCTAAGAAAATATCAACTAATGCGAGTCATTGGAAAATTTGAGAATATTCACAACAATTCTGTTATACCTTCATATTAAGGAATTTAAAAAAAAAAGGTAAAAATCAGATTTATACAGGGGTTGCTGATAAATCAATATCTGTATTAAGTATTGATGTTAAATAAAGATTGCTACACTTCTATTTTCATTGCAATTTCATAAACGATTTACAGTATTTTAATTTTAAACTATTATTACGCAATCTGGAAGATTTAATATGCATTATTTTACATATTTATTCATATCAATTTATTAAAAAAACTAATTAAGGACACACACATACAGAGGAATTTTTTTATTCAACAAGTTTGTATTTAAAAGGCGAAAATACTCGTAATTTGAAGTAAATATTATTCAAAAATAGCAATCTTACATTTTTTATCGAAGACTTTAATAAAGAATATAACGTCAAGATAAATATGTCAATATTTTAATTAGTCTACATGCGAAATCTGTTTTCCTCTACCTTTCCCACATAATTCAATTAGATTAATTTAATTTATTACACTCTTCACAAGGAATTTTATTTATCTATATACTCCACTTTTTAATCAAATCTACCCTTCCCTGGTAAATTGATTATTGTGGGGAAAAAACTCCTAAATTCCTTTGGAAAATTCAATAAACGCTGACACTGTTGCCTTAGGAGCAAGGAGAAAAGAGGAAGGTGTTGATAGCTCCTGGAAAATAGATCACAAAAGCTTTATTTTTATCTTTCATCGATGCTGCGGGAAATTGCATTTATCATATTTGTTGTGGCACTGAATTGGTATAACTGATATTTTTTACACAAAACATTTATTGCATCGAAATGATTTTAAAATACAATTACATATAATTACATCATATTTTACTTTTGAAATGCCATTTTTGTACAAAAATTAGAAATACGCGCATCCAAAAATTTAAACATTAAGTTAGGCCGTGGTAACCTAGTGGTAATAGTCACGACCTTGTGGACAAGTGTGATAAATTCGAGCTCCAGTGTCATTCGTTCACGTTAAATCTGAAAGCACAAAGTCCTCCCGTTGACGACGTGTGGCAGTTGGTTGATTAAGGGGTTCATCATCAGTAGCCTCCATGTTTCTTTATAGTGTGGCGCTAATAAAACTCACTTGCATTTATTTAGTTAAAAGTATGGTAATAAATCAAATGCAAAATTTATTCTCAAAATGTCTATCTCTCTCTCTCTGTATGTATATATATATATATATATAAGTGCCACTGAATTATTGATAGCAATAATTCAGCACCCTCCTTTATTCACAAATGAGGGTGCTGTGGTAAATGCATATATAGCTCGTACTGTGGGTGTTCTGAATTAGCTGTCTGAATTGCCAGTATGGGTAAACTGCCTGATTTAGACGCCTTCGATTGGGGACAAATCCTTGTTGCGTGACGCGTGTAAAGTTCAATTTCTTAAATCGTCAGACAGCTGGGATTTTCAAGGTCGACAGTATCAAAAGTATACCAAGAATACGTGGATGGTGGACAAAAAACACCAGCGATCGGGCAAACTGCAAAGGACAATTAGACTTGACAGTGCGTGGTGAGAGATGGTTCAGGTTCTACGTTCATTGTACGTTGTCAGTGAAGCCAACCATTAGCTCAAATTACCACCCAGTTGAATGACGGTGCCAGTCGTACAGTCAGTAAATGGATTGTGCTACGCTTATTCCGCCGTATCGGTTTCGGAAGCCGTCGACCTACAAGAGTACCATTGCTCAGAGCTCGCCATCGGGCTGCACGTCTTGCCTGGGCAAGAGAGCACAGACACTGGAGTGTAGAAGACTGGAAATGAGTAGCATGGAGTGATGAGTCTTGATTTCGACTACGTAACGCCAACGAGAGGCTGAGAATATGGTGCCAGGCCCATGAAGCCATGGATCCTGCATGTCAGGTTGGAACTGTACAAGGGCTTTGCGGCTCAATAATAGTCTGGGGTGTTTTTCGTGACACTGAGATCTTTGGTGCGTGTACCAACCTCCCCCAATACAATTCGGTACGTAGAGTTGCTGGGTGATCATCTCCATCCGTATATGTTGTTCTGTTATCCGCACGGTATTGGAGTTTCCCAGCAAGGCAACTGTACTTCTCACATGTCCCGGCTGTGTACTGTCTGGTTGAATTAGCATTCCTCTGATTTTTCTATCATTAATTGGCCACCCAGAAGCCCAGACTTATTTCCTATTCAGGGACATGGCGTGAACGGCCTTCACACAGCACGAACGAAGCTTACTGAATTCTGTACAGCTTTAGTCAATATTTGGCAATTAATTCCCGTGGAATGTTGCCAGAAACTTGTTGAATCTGTGTCTCGTCTTGTGGCAGCCATTATCAAGGCCAGAGGAGGCCCAACGCGTTATTAGATAGGTATCCCTAATTCAGTGCCAATTCAGCGTATATATATAAAAAAATTACAGCGATTAAAAATTGTATGCAATACAATTTTAGACAAAACCCAGACCCATAATCAAAAAAAAATGTTAGGAAGATAAAAAAAAAACTCATCACTGTTATATTATTGTCATCAGCTGTAGGCAGCAGAATGTGTATTTGCTGCGGAATAACCTTCGAACTTACTTGTACGGTTAGTTACGTCCCTGCTCTTACATATTTGTTTTTTCATTTAGGGAAGTGTTGTAAATAAACTATTTCTGCTGCGATTTTTTCCTTGTAAAACATTTTTATGATTTTTGGAAAAGCACAGAGAGCACTTTGAAGGATTACTTGGTCAAGATTTATTTCTATGAGTTATTCCCAAACATATAAAGCATAATGAGAAACGTTTTACATATTTTTTTGAACATCTATATTGTAATAAATACACTTTTAATCCGGCGCTGTCACGACGAGCACAGAGTGCACGAAATCCATAATTCTGGCAAAACTGTTTAATTCTTACCAATGGCTCTTGCACTATCCTCCTGTTTGACAGTCTTAAATTATGAACTGAAATATATTTGTCACTTATCTTTCTCTTTTTTGGGAGTGGCAAACGTTTTTTTACAATCTTAAGGTACTTGTTTTGACTGAGTTCCCGGTGTGATAACTTTTTTTCCGAAATATTTTCTGTGTCCTTGAAAGTAGGTGAGTATATTTTCTCTTAATTAAATTATTCACTGGAATTACGATTTTTATTGTGTACTATAAAAATAATTATAAAAAAAAGGATTGGGGTGACTCACAATAACCCCACTCGACCATTAGTATCGAGTGCGTGCCTGCTCCAGGGTTAAAACATGTTGAAGTCTTTTTTGACTTTAAATATTAAAAATAATACAATTATTTTTCTTCGGAATTTCATATTATTGTTCATTATTCAACATCAATTCTAAATGCTAATTCTGTGAGGCTTAAAATTACAGTTCGCTTATAACTAATTATAATTTGAGCAATCATTTAAAAAAATCATTTTACATTTTTGTAAACATTGTCGCGCACTTGGCTTTACTCTCCTTAAAATTCAGCGATTATATCAATAATGTTTTATTTTCTTATAAATGAACTCGTGCAAATAGCGAATACTTCAGCCGGTATACTTTTAATGTATCAGTGGTGCACAGAGTATTTTATAACTAATTAATTAATGCTAAATTAAGAACAAGTTTAATAAGTATTAGAGACTTCCATGGGCTTGTCTTACAGAGCAAATTTTTCAAAGGAATGCTTATGATTAGAAATTGACCCACTGAGTTCTTTTTTAAAAAAAGCTGATATCTATATTTTGTCTTCTAAGCAGCCACTGCATTTTGCAATATGTTCCAATTTAAAAATTAGAGAAAGGAAAAATAACATAATAATTATCCTATTACTTAATTTTTTTTGCTTAAAAGCAACATATACAAAATTTAATACTTATGTCATGAGTTTGTACGGTTTATAATTAAGATTATTGCTTTAGCGTAAAAAAAGTGCATTATTATTGCATTCAGTACATTATTAATGTATAAGGGGGGCGCGATAAAAATTGTGATTGAAAAGGAGGGCGCCAGTATTGAAAGTTTGAGAAGCACTGCTCTAGCAGGATAAGTAGTATAGATCACTACAGTACGCAGAAATTGATATGAAGGAAATCTGTGAAACAGGCCTGGGGTTGGCAAATTTTTTGTAGAGGAGAACTAAGTATTAAATGAAACAATATAGCTAAAATATATCAAAGAGCCCTTTATATGCATACACCTACGTAGGAGAGAAAGGATATCTTCCATAGTTTTCACGATCACCGTTTGTCATGTTCCACAATTAGTATTTTTTTATATTTTTTAAAAAAAATAACACAAAATAAAAAATGTTCTATTCCCGTGAACTATTGAATGTTCTAACAAGTTCTGAGGATCAATGTCAAAATAACCATTGTCAAAGCATAATGTTGAGAAGCTTTCAAGCTTCGTTAAAATTTTTAATAATACCGTAATACCTAATACCGTAAGTCAGTGCCTCCCAAAGTTTCAACATTCGCGACCCAATATTCAATCATAATTTTAATTGCGCCCCCTCATTCAATAACAATGTATTGAATTCATTAATACAATACTTCGACACTAAAGCTTCAATATACGATTTTAACCTCTTAAGGCGTTTCAGAGGTGTTAAATTTCTCTAGAGGTCTGAAAATATAAACGATTTTCAATCGGGTATAATTCTTTTAAATTTAAATTAAATGATTCGAATCTTTTACATGTTATTTAAAATAGAACGGGGCTTCAGAAAAGTATAAAATGTTTAAAATATAATAATAATTTTAAAAGTCATAAGCATATGAAAATTCTATAATAAATATTAAGTATTTTTTTGCTTTGCGCACGCTATTTTCTAAAATATTAGCCTCTGATGTATAAAACTTTATAGAATTATACAATGCATCATACTTTTTAAACCCTACCTAATTTTGTTATTATATATCTTTTTGTATTTCAAAATATTTGTAAAATATTGCAATTTTTTAAATATTTTTTAAAAATGTATTTTTTTATTTATTAAAATATGTAAGTTATTATTCTATTTATATAAAAGTAGCTACAAAGTATTAAGAATACATTTGTCTTTTTAAATCACCTTATAGCTAGTAATTAAACCTACTGTTTTAGAAAATAGCATGCACGACGTAAAACTTTATAAATATTTCTCATAGAAAAATTTCTTATTTTCATATGCTTTTAATTTTTAAAATTATGATTATATTTTAAACATTTTATACTTTTCTGAAGCCCCATTTCTTTATAAGTAACGTGTAAAAGATTCGAATTATTTAAAATTAAATTTAAAGTAATTATACCTGTTTGTGAAAATTGTTTATATTTTCAGAGCCCTAGAGAAATTTAACACCCCTGTGACCCCTTAAGTGCCACTGGCGCATATAAACTTCTCGCTCAGCCAAAGCGTTAATTTCCCCGGACGTATATGTACATCTTTCCGAAGTACGATCTTTTTGTGCACTGCTATCCATACCATTATTCCGAAGGCTTTGGAATGCTATAAAAGGACCTTGAAAGTGTTTGCGTAGGATTTACTTACTTCAGATTATTTGTTTCTTATTCCTTACTCCCCCCCAATACATCGTATAAGCGTGCCTACGAGAAAAACGGTTGGCATTGGGAAGCGATTTGCGTAACTTTTAATCGGCAGTTAAGGGGTTAATTATAAGCAGTACAAATTATCAAGATAAGTGTTAATTTGCGTATATAATTTTATGTATGGCAAGCTAATAGGGTCACTGGTAATTATTAAACTTGTTCTTAACTTTGTAATGTTAAATTAATTATAAAATACATTGTGTAGCACTGATACATTTATAAGAGTAATATATCAGTGTAAATGTGTATTTCATATTTTATTATGTTAGAAGGTATTTATTAGTTTACTGAAGGTAAGCAAATAAATTTAATTAAAAAAAAATTTGTTTTCGACTTTTCAATATACTTACGCCCCCTCGTAGAGTTGTCATGATCCCTAAGGGGGGGGGCGCCCCACAGTTTGAGAAATGCTGCCGTAAGTGCTTGATTCTGGGTAATTTATGTTTACGTTAATAACTAAAACTAATTTTGGCTACTTTGGCAAATAAAAGTTATTTCAACACTTTTTGTGTAACCCAAAGCATGCCATAAAATACGAAAAGTCTAACAGCTAAGTGGCAAGTTGATTGCTCTTTTCAAAGTAGGTGAATAAAACGATGGTTTTAACCTATTCATGTTCAAATTAGAGAAAAATGCGGCAAAAGACTTTAAATTTAATTCTAGATTGTTTGTATTCTTTTACATGAGAGAATACGAACAATCTAATTCTGTGTTGTATTCTATCCCCTATTTTTTTAGATTGCAATATAAAAAAGGACTGAAATCTTAATACATTCATGTTTATTTTCTGATCTACATTAACTTTACGAAGTATGACAGAAAAAATAAATATCAATGCTTAAATCAGATGCTTAACCAATGCTTAATCAGATTTCCTTCTTTTAACTTTCAACACCGTAAATTTGCTTTGTTTCTTGTTGCTTATTTAAGTAGAATGTAAAATAAAATTTGAAATCAAGATCTCTTTTATTTTGTAATATTCAGAGTTAGGGTGTTCCTTTTTAAAAATATTTCAAGTAAAGCAAATTATTAAATTAACATTTTTGAACCAGGAAAAACTTATATTTTTATGCTTTATTCACACAAAAAAGAAAAGAATTCAAGAATATATGTACATAATTTAAGAATGAAGGTTTTTAAAAAATAGTTAAACTACATGTCTGTCTTTCAAATTGAATAATTGGCAGAAATTCGTGAGAACAAAGAAAATATATATCCGAGTGTTATCCATATCTAATTATTTAACTAATAAGATGTTTGCCTGTTTTAAAGTAAAAAAAAACCAGTGCTATTTTGTTCCAAAAATATATATGAGAGAATCCAACCAAATGATAGTCAATATAGAAGTTTAATAATAGAAAACAAGTAATGAAAATAATGCATTCCATTTCTTATTAAAAATATTGAATACGATTTTAGGAATGGTATCGTGTATATGTATATCTAAGTGTATTTCTATCTCTCTCGCTTTGTATATATACTATATGCAGTTATACATATGTGTACAGGGTGAAAACTAACACTATCGTTAGATCTAACCAGAGAAAGGGTACCAAACCTGGTATAGAGATGATTTATATCATGGTAAGTAAGCTACAGTAAGGCCTAGTGGTCGAGTGGTAAAGTATCTTGCTTCCATACCGCAGGTTCCGGGTTCTATTTCTGAAATGAGCAAGGTCGACTCAGCCTTTCATCCCTACTGAAGTGGGTTGATAAAAGAGTATCAAGTTTGTTTGGGAACTTAAGCACTGGGGGTCTCGCTTCAGACTGACCACCTGATCGGGACATTTGCTCACGCACCCCAGCGCCCATTGGTCACGTATGCTGGGAGGGACACATTAGGCTCTGGCCAACATGGGCTGTTACACCACTAAGTTTGAGTAACTGTTTTTGAGTTTGAGATAAGTAGGATACAGTAAAAAATATATATATTAGCTTCAAATATTTCCCCATTTAGGGTATTTATAACGCTGTAAAATCCAAAATTTAAAAAAAATAAAGCAAATAGTAACATATTCAAACTAGCCATGAAATGTTTAGTTTTATTCACTACGTTCCCTATCCCGGTTAGGAATTCGATTAAACGTCTCAGAAGCTACACAGTGCATTCTCTAAGAAATATTCCTTTGCTAACATACGCAGCATGTCAAAAGAAACATTCTACACTGTTTGTTATATATTTACCAACTATGGTTTCCTTTGACGATTATAGTTGGAACATCTGTTATCACCTCATCTGACATAGGTATATGATCTCTACTAGGGCTCATTTGCAGTGACTCTGTTCCTTCGAACTTCTTAATAATTCTTTTAGAGCAACTAAAGCAATAAAACCCTCTTATATAACTGCTGTCGGATTCTGAAATGACGAGGAACTCTGAAAATGATTAAGATCATGCAGCCTTACCATTAATACAGGTTCTTGTATTTTAAACCACATAATCACTTGAACTGCTAAATTCAGATGAGAATACTCTTCGGAGCTGTCTGCGGGTTTTTTATAGCCCAAATAATAGCAGCGGCTGTCACATCGCATATATATATATATATATATATATATATATATATATATATATATATATTATATATATATATATATATATATATATATATATATATATATATATATATATATATATGGATGTTTGTATATATAGGAAATCGCATCACTCCAACACCGTTAAACCAATGACTAGGAAAATTGGCATGCTATGTATTTTTTTGTGGAGAAGGTGTTTGTACTTTGTTGCAGCTCTTCACCAGGTGGCGCTACAGCATATCAACTTCTGAACCGTTCAATCAATCACCAAGTTGCCAACATGATCGCCAAAAATGATGTCAACTTGGCTCTATCACCAACCTTTCGCTATGCTTCTATTAAATCGCCTTTATCATGTAAGGAACGGCGTTGCTTGTGAATATTGCAACTTTAAAGCGTAATAAATATAACAGAAAGTAATATTAACGCATTACACATCCAGATATAAATTTATTTCAAGCATTCATTACACAAAATTTTTAACATGTTATTTTTATTTAGCAGAGATCAGCCCTAGAAGGGTGAGTTCAAAAATCAATCCACAAGAGAGTTAAGGGAGCGTTGTAAATAAAAAAAATATATAAACCAGCTATTACATATACAATCTTAAAATTCAACACAAATACGATTTTTTTCTTTAACCTACATATGCAAAATGCTTTTTTCGTGTATAATTTACAACTCACGTAAAATTAACTCATTTAAAACTTCTTCATCTTTCAATTTGCATTGTTAACTTTTTAATTCACCCGTGCGGAGAACGGGTACACCAGCTAGTAAAATCATAAATATGGATTTTGCTTCATACGCACGTTTTATGCTGATTCTTGGTTTGATAAGCTACAAACAATTCTGTGTTGAAATATTCCTATCGACGATTCTTGGAACTAAATTTTTTTTACCCCGAAATTTTATTTTCCATATCAAGCTGGGTGATATTGTGGTTGTTAGATCGAACTTCTTGTGGTCCCAAATTGGGTAAGTTTTTAAAAACAAAATCACCCTTTATAGAGATAGATGCAAAAAGAGGCTCTCAATATGTAGTTAAGATTTCTGAAATAAAAAAAAAATGTTGATGCAATCGTTAGGTCGATCTAGGGTATTATTGTGCGCATAATTTGCTTATTGATAACTACCCAAAATAAAAATTAACGTGCAGTAATTGGATATGGAGTACCGCAGGGAAATGGTATTAATAAGTGCGATTCTAATAATACGAATAATGGTTCACACACACACATCTCATATATTCTTTTATTAGAAATCAAGAAACTGTTTATTACCAAATGCTGGTTCCAGTTATAATGGCGGTGCAGGCACAAAATTGTTTCGATAAAATCACAATCAATTTTGATGCACATATCTCATTTTTATCCAATTCTTTTTCGAAGAGAATTATTAAGTCATATTTTTCACATGAAAGAGAAATGCATTTAATACATTGTGCAATTCGTTTTTCACAAGAATCAAACGATTGAAACATTAATTTTATTGAAATATTATTTTTATTACCGAAGCAAAGGATTGCAAATGTATTTGTTTCCACCAAAACTAATGGTAACCCAAAGCAATCAACTCTTCTAATTTTCTTGAATGAAAGTTAATGAATTATTAGCGAATTAAATTTTGAACCCAAACTTTACTTTGGAAAGTATTAAATTAATCTGGCGACCTTTTTTCCTCGAAATTGTTTACGTGAATTAAGTTTTAGAGGCGTGTAAAAGTGGAAAATTACAAGTTAAGCATTAAACTATGACTTTCAAAACTTTATTAATTGCCTCATTACTTACTTAAAAAATAATTTGTTAAGATTTATAAATATAGCTTTTTCACGTTTTTCTATAAATACTGCTATTAAAAATTCCTTAAAGAATCAAAACATTTTAGGACCATTTCCACAGAAAAGGTTTTCTGAGCCAAAGTCAAAAATGCAATCTCACAAACCTAATACATTTTAAAGTTTTATTCATTTATTTTATAAAGAAAATATGCTGTAGTAAGACTTTTTAGTTTAATAAATTGTGTTTTGAATCCATTGCTGTATCAAAAGTTTCAAAAGTTGAAAAGAGAAGCGATTATATAATTCTCGTATTTCTCTTATATCACATAAGTTTTTTATAGCAATTTTATAAAATACAATTTAGATACTTTTTGAAGAAAAAAAGTAAATTGAAAAATAAAAGTAAATTGAAAATTCTAGCTTTAAAATTTGTCAATTTTTTCGCTTAATCAAAAATAATCTTTTAGTGGGAAAAAAACGAACCATTTATAGAGAAGTGTTATATTACAAATACGTTATATTAGCATCAATTCATTCTTCAGAAATTTCATTTTTAATTTAAAAATTAATATTTTAATTAAAAACATTTTACACTTTCCATTTTGTACAATAATATGAATATAAATGTTTTTTTAAGTCCATTCATATAAAAAAATAGTCTCCATTTTAGTTTGACAGCTTTATTTATTTTTTTTTTACTTTCAAATATTCGATATATGTATGTACAGTGAAAATAGTTTAACGCGAGACTAAGGGGACTGAAATATTTTTTCGTGTTAAAGAATATTGCAAAAAAACCCCATATATTTACAAAATTAATTAGTGTACATTTTATTTTCAGAGATATGTGTATATGCATGTGTTTAGTAAAAATCTTTTAAATAAAAAAAATTCATAACAACTTAATGAAATTAAACACAAATTTTCAAGTTTTTACAAAAAGAAATAAGTTTATTGAGTTTTTGACAAACTGAATTTTTTTATTGCTTTTTTACCATTTGCTTGTTTGATGCCGTCCATTTTGCTATTCATTTCAACGTTGAATGTGCCTCTAAATATCTGCGCATTATCTTCATGATGTTCCTCACTTCGGATGACGTGGGAACAGAGGAGCTGCATTACTCAATTCATTTTCGCTGTCTAATCTGTATCAATAATATTTTTTGAGTTTTGAACAAACTCTAAAATGTCTTTGTCCGTCTTAATTAGGGTTGCACACATATTATAATCATCTACCACAATTAATTATTCCAATGATTCAGTGCAACAGTCCAATATTACCGATAAATTATGCGAAACCACCTCTCTTTCATTTCACACCCCTGTTAATTTCTGGTATTTGTCGTATTTTGCCCATTTCCCGAAGGGAAATATTTTCATGTAAAGCGATTTTCGTTTCATGTTAAGAAAAAAAATGTACAAAAACTCATAGTAGTTTGTTGGGATCGTTGCATTATTTCCTGTTAACCGATATTTCATCTTTTACGTTTTCGTATTAATCGTATTTTACTGTATATATAATTCATCTTACTATATATATATATATGTATATATATATCAGGTGTGACACAAAAAAGAGACTGGTTCAGTAAATCATTGTACTTACAGAATAAGTTTTCTGTGATTACTACCCTTCTAAGTAGTTCCCTTTAGCATCCACATACATCTGCATTCGGTGCTGTCATTGATAGTAAGAGTTCTGGAATGATAATTTTGGAAGGCCCTTCTGGAGATTCTTCTATTTTGTCTGGACCTCTTCAGCTGATGTAAATTGGGTTCCCTTTAAGTAAGGTGTAACTGTAGGAAATAAAAAAAGTATCATGTGCATGCAAACCAGGTGAATAAGGCGAAGATGCTCCATCACAGAAAAGGTTTTCCTGGTCAGAAACTGCTTGATGCATATGTCCGTGTGAAGGGGTGCATAGTCTTCGGGCAGCATACTTCCATCACTCCCTAACTGTGGCCTTTCCTCCCCTAATTTTTCACAAAGTCTTTTTAGTACTTCAATGTAATAATATTTATTAACAGTCTGACTACTAGAAACCCATCAATCATTTCAATTCCATTAATTTTAGAGAAGACAATTAACATTGCCTTTAATTTTTGTTTTGACATGTGTGCTTTTTTGGTCCTTCTGGATCCTAAAAACTTCAAATGCAGTGTGGCTGGAGCTTAGTTCCAGGGTCATAAGAAAACATTCTTGTACATCTAACGACAAATCCCAACAAATATGAATTGTCTGCAGTGAATTTTAACATGTCCACAAACAAGTCTCTACGGCACTGTTTTTGGTCATCGGACAGAACTTTTGGAATAACCTTGGCACAAATCTATCTCATGTATAATTCGTCAGTTAAAATGTGCCGAACAGCTCCCCTATCCAAGTTAACCAACTCTGTTACTGCACGAAAACTTAATCTTCGGTCACCTGGATCACATCACGGACTTTGGTAAATTTTTGGTGACTAATTGCTGATCTTAGAGGCGCTCAACACATTCATCAACTTCAGCAGTGTCCCTTCCCCCTGAAAACTTCTTATGCCATTCAAGCACACGTGCTCGATGTTTCCTCTCCATAAGCCTCGTTGATATTTGAAATGTTTCCGTGACTGATTTCTTGTTTCACAAAATACTTGATGTTCATTCGCTCTGTTCGGCTTTAACATTATATATTATTCCAGCATAATACAGTTGCACGTAATCTCTCAATACATGCAGCGTTCCCAACTGGCGTGATCGGTTAAGTCAAAACTGGCCGTATCGAAAACAGAGTCAACGAATTTGTAGTTAAACTAGAGTGGCGCTGTGAGCGCATTCCTTTTTTATTTTTCTGTCGTTTTTCTTTCTGTAGGAGTAGTAGTTGAGTCTGTTATTTTAACACGAAATGTATCAATTGTCTATTTTCCTTATCCATTAAATATTTTTTACATCAAAAAGGACTCTCATTCTCTTGATTAAGAGTCTATTTTAAATAACAATCGAATTTTTAGGTTAAGCTCATCCCGGGCATTAGAAACGGAAGAATAAGGTAAGTGATACCTTTATTCTTACATTAGAGTTTGTAAAATCGAAAATTAATTTTTTTACAAGCCGCATTGATAGAGGAGGAATGTGGGATAACGTCACTCAAACAGTTGCTGCCAACTATACTCTTTTTTCAAGCTACACACTTGGTCTCGTATTTTTTGCATCACACCTCATATACAGATAGTTATAAAGAAAGATAAAGATTTTTACAAGTAGTTAGCCGAACTTTTTTCAAGCTTTTAACGTGTCTAATCAATGACTCTGGCAATAACTTGTATACTATTCTTTGAATCAAGCATGATCTCTCAGTCTTTTCGAATTCTTCTTTAGGTGTATAACGTTTTTATTAATAATGGCTTTAAAACTCTATCCATTATATTCGAAAATATTTCCTTTAGTATTATAAATAGATAGGGGGAATGTTTACTAGCACCAACATTGATAAAATCCCAATTTTTTATAAAGCGGTTTTCAGTCTGCAATGGTTATACAACGTGTGGCAATTAAATTCCCGGACTGTGGATTCTCTAGCCGTTAGGCGAGGTGTGAAGGAATAGTAATGCGATATAGTTGAACTTGACCCTTCTGGGGCTGGTAGCATATTTTCCTCATCCTCCTATCTAGTTCAGTTTGTTCATTAATCTTGTTTGAGAAAGACATTGCCGTGTCGAAGCGCCGCACTTATGATAAACTTAAAAATTGAGCTGAACATAACTTTGAAATTTGTCGTGAAATACAGAAAAACGAACTGCAACTTAATGCTTTAAATTATTAAAAAAAGTGCTTGGAGAAAACTGCATTTCACGTAGTTAAAACTTTTAGTGGCACAAATAATTTTTGGAAGGTTGGGAGGTTCCTGAAGATGATTAAAGTTCTGGTCGACATGTGTCACTAAGAACTGACAAAAACTTAAATATATATATATATATATATATAAAATCGTGCGAAAAGCCCAACGTTTGAGTTTTCAGATATCAGATTTTTGCAAACATTGTAACAGACAGTAAAAAAAGAATTTAGCGTAGAATTTGCATACGGTGAAAGTTTGCTCATAACTGATACCGAAAAACCTGTTCATGATAACGCCTCAGTGCACACTGCGCTCTCTGTAAAGCAGTTATCGGTGGACAAATGCATTAATGTGCTCGAACATTCACTGTACTCCCAGAATCTCACTCCATACGATTTTTACCTGTTTCTTAAAGTGAAAATGTACATATTTACAATTTATTGATGAGGTGAAGCCAAAATGTTAGACTTACTGAAGAGGGAGACACCAAATGAGCCACAGCACTGATTTGAACGGTGGAAAACTTATATGCAGCTATGCATTAATAGGGAAAGGAAGTACGTTGAAAGGGACTTAAAGATATTTGTTCATTGTTTTCAAAAAAGCTATTTTTCTAGACTAATCCTATTATTAAATTTTCTCACGGGTAATACTGCATCATCCATTCTTTTATTGTTTCCGAAACTTCTGATATCTTATCTTATGCATTCATTTACTCTTCTCAAATAGATTGATAATTCTACATATATACTTATATGTTGTTATAAATATGACGTTTTAAATATACATAAATTTGTGTTTTAGAATATTTCTTAAATACTTTTAACATTGTTTTTCCATTAGAAAATATTTCTTAGTGTAACACTCTATAGCAAAAAAGAAACGACGCACCAAGAACGAGTTGTCCGATAGAGACGAAATTAGTGGATAAAAAGATTACGTACAGAATAAAAATGATTAAAATTTCGGAAAAATTGAATGATTTTTTCAGAGTTACATAGTAACAAAGTAACGAGCTGAATAAAGAATTGACTCACATCTAACCAGGAAGCATGCTGCCACAAGGCGTGACATAGAGGGATAAAGCACACTGATGGCCTCCTGCAGTATTTCTTGACAAATTTGCTCCAATTGTCGGGCCAGGTCATCAACATTCCCATCATTCCCCATGATGTGATTCATTGGAGAGGGATCTGGCGATCTGTCTGGCCAAAGAAGTGTTTTATAAGCTGTAAGTCACAGTTCATAGTAACACGTGTGGTTTGGCATTATTTTTCTGAAAAAGAAGGCCAGGGTAATGAAAAAGGATGGTAGCAAACCAGTTTTCAGAATATCGTCGACGGACTGATGTGTTATAAGTGTACTTCTAATGACAACAAAAGGGGTCTGGCTTCAAAAGAAATGACACCCCAGAACATAATTCGTTATTGAGGGCCTGTGCGGTGTGCAATAGGGAAAGCAGAATTGGCACGCTGCACTGGCCATCTTTATTTGATCGTCAAGACACATATGGAAACGGGATTCGTTGCTAAAAACTATACGTACCCAGTCAGCATGATTCATACCTGATCGATTCAAGCACCACTGTAATCTAGCTCAAGAGTGTGCCGGCGTGAATGACAGGTGTCACAATGGTCGTACGAGCTTAAAGTTCTTTCTATCAGCCGTCTGTGAAAGGTCATGGTAGACACTCGTGAGAGGGCCGTACGTCTGATGGTTGATAATGATGAATCAAGCACTGTGACAGCTGATGTAACAATCAATCTGTCCTCCCGATATGCTGTGGCCCTAGATCGACCTCTATCATCATGACGCTGAAATCTGCCATTGTCCACCCATTCTTACCAACATCTTCTAATGGTCCCATATGACGAGTGATTCTCCGATTTGCCCAACGTTCTTCTTTCTGTCCAATGATACCACCTCTTTCAAACTCTGACATATGCTGGTAATGAGCTCAAACCGTGCGGCGAGGTATTTTTTCCGTTTTTCAAAGGTATTCTAAATCGCAATGCAACAGAAAATTTCACCATCAGATCGAGAATTGCTTCTTATAGACACCTGTTGAATGTGCAGTTCCGATGCTCTGTAGCTTCAGCTATTTATTCGTTGGACACCAAATTTTAATCATTTGCATGTTCGATTGAAATGTCTTTGCATACGGAATTTCATTGCAATTAGGAAACTCCTTTTTTATGCGTCGATTTTTTTTGTTATGGAGTGTATATAGGTTTTTTCTTGTAAATTAAGCCTTAAAATTTACTTAATTTTCAGTATATACATCTAATTTTAACATTCAAGTCTATTTTTTTATTTTGACAACATTAAAACTTTACTAAAAATTGCAAAGTTTTATTATACCACTAAAACAACAAAAATATTAATGCTACTTTATTAAAACTTTAAAAAAATTATCTATAAATTATTTATGTTAAAAATTATTTATATCAAAATAACCAATATTCAGTTTAAACGTCTTTGAACATATTTCTTTTATTTACCTTCTTTATTTTATTTACGTTGAACGAATAAGTTTTTTATATGGTGGTATTCAATCATCTTTAAAAGTGAGACACATAGCTGAGTTTTTAATCAAATTATGCAAAAATAGTTCGATGCATTTCAAGGTTATATGAAAATTTTCTCATAGTAATTTTATTTAAAACTGTAAAGTAAATTTTTATTTACTAATATAACACTTTGAAATATTTCTCATTAATTTTCAAAATATAACTTTTTTTGCGTGTGCATAACAATATTTTACTGGCTCGAAAGGTTTTTTTAAAGTTCTTTACTTTTGACTTTTTCAACATCGTAAGAAATTATATCGAAAGCAATATAATATTTATTTGAAGTTGTTCTTTACTGGTTCTATGATTTTTTATACAATATAAAAATAAGATAAATGAAGGCAACAAAACGTAACCGAAAATATTAACTTTTTTCCTCTCTCTCTCAATATATATTTAATTTTGAAAAATAAACTAACGACAAACACATTTACAATTAAATGTTGTAATTATTTTGTACATCCATCTTGTTGATTGATTCGGTACTGAATGAAAATGAGTAAATGGGAAACAATTCAAAATTTTGGGATAAATATTATGGTTTTATTAGTCAAATAAAACCAGATATATAGGTTGTTTTTTTAGAGGCATAGAACTTTAAATTACAATAAAACAACGATGTATTATTCTATTGACATGAATTCATTTTATTCGAAAGATAATCTTGTGGCATTACATTTTAAATATGATCAAGCAAGGCGTAGATTCATCGAATGGGCCCAAAACGAGATTGCCGTTGTTCCCGATTTTCATAAGCGAATTTTTTTTAGCGATGAAGCGCACGTCTGGTTGAATGGCTACGTCAACAAACAAAATTGCCACATTTGGAGTGAAGCTAATCCACAAGTGTATATCAAAACACCGTTAAATCCAGAAAAAAATGACTGTTTGGTGCGCTTTATGGGCTGGTGGAATCATTGGTCCGTACTTCTTCAAAAACGATGAAGGCCACAACGTTACAGTCAATGGTGATCGGTATAGAGCCATGATTACTTACTTTTTCATTGCTGAATTGAACAATGATGATGTTCAGGAGCTGTGGTTCCTACAAGACGGCGCAACATGTCACACAGCTCGTAACACAATCGATTTATTGAAAGACACGTTTGGTGACCTTCTAATTTCACGTTTTGGACCTGTGAATTGGCCTCCAAGATCTTGTGATTTAACACCGCTAGACTATTTTCTGTGGGGCTATGTAAATTCATTGGTCTATGCGGATAAGCTACAAACGCCTGACCATTTGGAAGACAACATTCACCGTGTTATTGCCTATATACGGCCACAAATGTTGGAAAAAGTCATCGAAAATTGGACGTCCAGATTGGACTACATTCGAGCCAGCTGTGGCAGTCCTATGCCAGAAATCATATTTAAAATGTAATGCCACAAGATTATCTTTCGAATAAAAGAAATCATGTCAATCGAATAATTCATCGTTGTTTTATTGCAATTTAAAGTTCTATACCTCTCAAAAAACACCCTTTATTATGGTTTTATTAGTCAAATAAAACCAGATATATTTTTAAAGTATTATTATACCATAAATAAGAATTTTAAAAATAAAAATTGAAAATGAGCCAGCCTTGTGAGTTATTTACTTTTTTAAAGCTTTTTATAATGACTTCTTCATATTTATTTTTAGTCAACAATAATGCAAAAAGACATTACCAACACTGTTACCGGCTACAATTAAATACAATCGCATTATTCCGCATTCCAGCAGAAGCTATTATGCAAAGTTTTGTCTTCCGTTATCTCTCACAAAATACTTTAATCCATAATTAGAACTTGTCCCTTATTGCATTATATTTATTGACCCGGAATTAAAACCCTTTCACTCAGTTACGAGGATAAAAGCAGAGAAATTCCCTTCGTATTTTGAGGAATTACCCATGACGCATTGTTATAGCAGCTTAACGGTTACCACTGGCAACCGTAAGTATTAATTAGATGTTTGATTTCCTCACTGTGTTTCAAATTTAAATTGTAAATAATGGACACTCTATGCACACACACACACACGCACACAAACAGGCATTACTTTTATAATTTGGTAATAATTTGGGAGGTAATTAACTGATCTAGGGCTCATTTTCATGTAAATTTTACCGCTAAATTCATTCTCAAAATACGTAGTTCTAATAATAATATATAAAAAATGGTGCGTATTTATATTATTTTAATTATATAACAAACGACAGACATGGCAGTTTTCACTGTACGTTACAAACGATCGTTCGTTTCAATTACATTCATTGGGGGAAAATGTGGCTTAGATTCGAGTAATTACGGTATTTTTTAAAAAATACGGAGGTAAAAAATCGAATAATAGGAGAAAATTTCGTTGAATTTCCACCCCTGCTCTACAGTATTTTGGGATTAAAATATTTTAGAAATTTGATCACTTGATCTCGACTTTCAATAAAAACAAATTACTATGCATTTAAAAGAAAGCATTAAAATACGAATTGTACTTTAGTATTTTTTTTATCAACGTCGTAATTTGAAACTACATGGTGAACAAAAAAGTACTTGCCATTTTTAATGACCCAAATGAACATGGTATACAAACAGTGTAGCATATTTTTAGTCCTCTAAGTAATCACCATCGGCATCCACCACCTTCTTCCAACGTGTTTCCAGTTGTTTAATCCATTTGCGATAAAACTCGGGGGTGTGGGATGCAAAGAAATCCGTGAGAGATTGGCGCACGTCTACTTCATTGGTGAAGGATTTACGACGAAGATGATTGTCCAGAGAATAGAAAAGGTGGTAATCTGATGGTGCAAGGTCAGATGAGTAAGGAGGATGGCACAAAGTCTCCCAACCAAGTCGCTTTATCTTATTCTGCCCACGCGCGTGACATGCGGCCTCGCGTTATCATGAATTAACAGTACACCCTTTTGATTAACCAATCCTGGCTTCTTCTGATGCAGTGCCTGTTGTACACGTTCCAATTGCTGCAAATACAGGTCCACAGTGACCGTTTGGCCCTTTAGTAGCAACTCATAGTGAACCACTTGACGACAAGTCCACCAGACATCTTGCGTAGATGCATAGGTGATCTTGCGCTGTGCGGAATAGTATCCTGGGTTGACAACCAATGTTTGGAACGCTTGGGTGTGTCATGCAGGACCCATTTCTCGTCACTGGTCAGCACCCGATTGAATATGGATGCGCTTTGGTGGCGAGAAAGAAGCGATAAACAGGCTGCCACTAGTTGTTGCTTATGGACTTCCAACAGCGTGTGAGAAACCCCCTTGCTCAGCCTGTAGGTTTTACTTAAGCGTTGCAGATGAAGTCTAACCGTTTCAATGAAAGTGTTGAATTGTCTGGAAAGTTCTTTACACGTATGACTACTGTCCTTGCCAATGGCCGCCTACAGGGCCTCGTCATCCAAGGCATGTGGTCCGTCCTGTTCGAGTTTTATCACTGAGGGACAAATCTCCCAACCTGAATTCTTGAAATCAATACCTTGCCGTACGTTCATTGACAGCCATATCCACAAACGCTTGGAATATTCGGTGACTTGATGCAGCGACTGATAAGTCCGCTTTGAACTCCGAACGAGCTTCTTCGATATGTCCATTTCGCTTCGCTACTGTAGGAGTTTCGATTGATGAATGTGAGCAATGGACCTGTGTTTATAACAACTGATATTCTTACATTCAACTGACGGTTTCTCAATCACGTTATACATGAATTTGCATACTTATTCTCACTTCTTTCAATGGAAACGCGCAAACGGCAAGAACTTTTTTGTTTACCTTGTTGATTAGCACTATTGACGATGAGCCTCGTAATTTTTAATTTCGATCAAAAGATCAGTTCGACATCTGAGCTGGCATCCCGTCTCCGAACTTTCACACTGACGTGAGTATCTGTAGACTCTCGAACTGGTTTAATATGCATCAGTCCCTCTATTTGTAGTGGATTTAGTAGCACCAACCATGATTGGATAGAAACAACATTGTCTACCGATTTGTATAACTATGCGATCTCATTTACCGCATTCAAACTGGAATATACTTTAAAAACAATCTTTACTTCGTCGTTGATTAACGAATATTTGAAAAAAAAAAAAAAAAAAAGTCCAATTACAACATTTTATTTAATGTATCTGACTACTTGCGATTACTTTTTTTAAAAAAAAAAATGGAGATATAAAGATTTTTTTGTGGTTTTCAGATTTATTTAGTACATTTTAAGAAAAATATGATAAAATTAAAAAGAGAAAAGGAAATATTTACTAAAAAGATAAAAAAAATTGGTAAAAATTTACAAAAAAAAAAAAATTACATTAACAGGGCTCATTCCGTCCAAGAAATTATAAGCAAATTTTCAATTTTGATGTGTTGCTTCGTTATTCATTATTGAAATAACCTTCAGATTCAGAGATTTTTTTTTAAATTTTTACAAAGCTACAGCACTTTATCTTGGTTATTATATGAAATTGCTTAAAAAACAATGATTATATTCAGATAAGAGACTGTGTAAGCTTTGTACTAAAAATTGATTGATAAATTTGGAGATGAAAACATTTATATTATTATATATAACATAATCAAAAAATGTAAGTTGATTATTTTCAAAACTTTTTGAGTAATCGTTGGCCCCGTTTGAGCATTTTCAAAAACACACATACACACATTTCGAGTAAAACACTTTTTAAAGTACGACATCTTGCCTAAAGTAGTGGCTTCTGCTTTTTCTAAAACACTTGTAGTTTTTGTTCTAGAGAATGGAAAATAATAAATTTGGTATTTTTATAAGGCCAAGAAGATGACATATAAAATAAAATTGTGAAAAAAAATTTGTCAGTGTTTGGCAAAATTTACCATTCTAGGGTAGTCGGATACCTTAAATTAAAATGATTATTGTCAGTTCTTAAAATTATTTTTGGCTGTAAAACTAATGACTACAAAAGTATGCCACATCACATACTTTTAATATAATCAATGTCGCATTTGAAAGCTTCCTGAGGGTTATCTTAACTTGATACATCTTTTTTAAACTTGATCAAGTAACGAGGACGACTCTCTTGAAATAGTCGGTCCAGTAGTAGTAGTAGTACTGAAATAATCATTATTGACGATCCATTAAATGACTCCAGGGGAAGCCATGCCAATTGATATTATTTTTACATGTTGCATTTGAAAGCTACACGAACTTTATTGTCTTCAAACTCATAATTTTTTAACATTGGTCGCGTGGTGACGGTAAAACTCTTGAAGCAGTTTCCACTCTAAATTTCTAATTATTTTTTAATTTTTTCCACTCTCTAAATTTCTTAGTCCCTCGACGAATTTACTTTGTAGATACAGCAAGATGTGGCGCAAGCAATGCCAGCCACGAATTAGCAACCATGGATACTCAGCTTCAACATCCACTATATTTTGTTTGGATTATCTTTTTAAAATCACCACTTGAACAGTAAATATATGCAAACAATAAATTAAATATAGCTAATACACCAAATATTATTTGCGACAAAAAGAAGAAAAAGTAGATTAAAGCTAAAAACACATGTTGTTCGAAAAAAGTTAAAATCCTCCTAAATATGAAGAAAATTTGCTTTTGCTCTATTATTGTAATTAACTTATATAACAAATATAGAACAATGTTTCAGACATATGAAGCTAAGACAAAGTAAAATACAATTAAGAAACTTTGGAATACTGGTGTAAATATTTTTTTTATAAACTCAATAAAGCAACTGGCAGATAATTGCTTCTGTCTTTTTTTTCAGGAATCGTTCTACGATATTAAATCTTATACACACTTTCCGATCGAAATTTATTCGTTTTTAATACCTTTTTCCATTATTTAAAAAAATTCTGTTGAAAAATAATTGCTTTTGAAAACTAACAATTTCCCTATTGCCTTTCACCAATATGTTTTTTTTCTCCGTATCCTGAAGTAACAAAAAATTCCAATTATTTGTGCGAATTTAAGATTTTTTTTAGAAACACTTTTTTGTGTGTGTGGTTCAAACGAATGATTGATCTTAAATGTGGAAATTTTATGCAATATTTGAATTAATGTAACTGACTTTTACATGTAAATTTTTATTGGTTCAGTTCACAAGTTTTGTGCTCAAACATGTACGTATACATTGAGGGTTTTTCAAAATGCAAAACTATAGAAGACTATATATATATATGGTCATATATGGTATGGATATATATATATATATCCATATATATATATATATATATATATATATATATATATATATATATATATATATATATATATATATATATATATCCATATATATATATATATATATCCATATATATATATATATATCCATATATATATATATCCATATATATATATATATATCCATATATATATATATATATATATATATATATATATATATATATATATATATATATATATATCCATATATATATATATATATATTGGTCAAAATTATTGTTATTATTTATTATTTCATAAAAAAAATTCTGAGCAATATTGCTGCTAAAACATCGCTAGAGGGCGCTTGAGACTTTGGAACGCAAGGAAAAAAAAATTTTCAATATTTTTTTAAGTTTTTTGATGGCTTTCATAAGTTGAAACTTTAACTTGAATTTTGATACCAGATTTGGTATTCTCCGGGGAAAATTGACGTAAAAAATCGAACATTGTTCAGGGCACTTAAAGCACAAACGGTGCTAAAAAACGAGCAAAATGTTGGATTTCGGTGCGGTTTGCGCGAAAAGCATTCCCTTGCTGACTAATTTGTTCAAAACAAATTTTGACATTGTTGCCAAATTTAAAACCAGAGGTGCTTCAGACAAGTAAAAAGACATTTCCGACGGACCTTTCCTATTGAATTGCGAGTCATCTAGGTATGCTATTCCACCAACGAGGTAGAGTACACCTACACGACTCGGAATAACATAAGAAAGGTGGTCCGGAAATGCCTTCCTGAAGCAATAAGACCATCGAAAGCCTGAAACGTAGCCCAGGAATTGCAAGTGTTGTGGCAGTGAATAAAGCGAGCAGGGTTCTCGGCGAAAATTTTAGTGAGAGAGTGTTAAAGGCAGAATATGCAAATTTCACCGTCGAGAGTTGAATTAGCCGCCAGAGGGACAGAACGATAAGAAGGAGTCCGCTGGAAGGAAGCCTTATTTCCATCGCACACAGACCGGCTGTACGAGGGCAGAGTACACGAACGCAGAGAAAGCAGATATGATTTTGGCGTACGGGGCCACAGATTGCCTTGGTCGAGCCGCTCAGAGGTTGTACGCCGAAAGGCATCCTGTCAGGCGGACTCCTGCTGATACCATGTTTGCTCGCCTACACCAGCAATTATGTGAGACCGGTTCATTCCAGAAGGTAGCACGTAATCGAGATCGGACGGCACGTACCGAATTGAACGAGGAAATTGTACTAGATATGGTAGAGACCACTCCCAGTTTAAGTACACGAGGTATCGCTAATGAAATCGGGATTTCATACAGTAGCGTTTGGAGGATTCTCGATGATAGTGCCCTGCATCCATTTCACTACCAGCGCGTCCAGTCACTAAAAGAATGTGACTTTGCACCTCGTCAGGCCTTTTCACAGTGGTACTTGCAGCAACGAATTGCAAATCCCTTTTTTTGCAGCCTCCGTGTTGTTCACAGATGAGGCGTCTTTTTCGAGAGAGGGTATTTTCAACACCCATAGCAGCCACTCGTGGGCAGCAGCGAACCCACATGTAACACGTACTCGGGCTGTACAGGATCGTTTCCTGGTTAACGTATGGGCTGGCATTCCAGGGGATCATCTAATAGGACCCTACATTCTGCCTGATCGCCTGACTGGTCCACGCTACCTGATATTCTTGGAACAAGTTTTGCCAGAGTTATTGGACAGCGCACCGCTGCGACTCGTACTTCCATGTGGTTCCAGCAAGATGGAGCCCCCACACATTTCAGTATTTCTGTTCGAATCACTTGGATGCAACATGTGGTGAACGATGGGTTGGCCGTGGAGGTCCAGTGCATTGGCCTCCCCCGATCGCCAGACCTTTCCTGTCTGGATTATTTCTTCTGGGGTAAATGAAATCCTTGGTGTACGAAACACCCGTAAACAGCGCCGAGGAACTTGTAGCACACATCAGTGCAGCAGCCGGGGAAATACGAAACACTCCAGAAATGTTATCGAATGTTCGACGCTGCATGAAGCGATGTGAAGCCTGCATCACATGCGGCGGGCGTCAGTTCGAACACCTCCTATGACAGCAGTTTTTTCCTTCTTTTCTTTACTTTTTCTTTTATGATTATGCATAGCATTTAGTAAACAGCTTTTACTCCTATTTTGAGTCTTTCCTGTGTTTTACTTCTTGTGATTTGGTACTTGTGTTTTTACCCTCTTTTACTAAAATTTTTTGCTATAAAATTACTTTTTTGCAACACAGACCAACTCGAATCTCATTTAGGAGGAAAAATTGCCAGTAATTATTCGGCTTACACCCAACCACAAAATTACCCAAATGAGTTTCCAAGTTGCAATGTCTGAAAGCGCCCTCTGGCTTTGATTAATGGCTACCAAGTCAAAATTTATTTTGAACATATTAGTCAGTAACGGAATGCTTTTCGCGCAAACCGCACCGAAATCCAACATTTTGCTCGTTTTCTAGCACCGTTTGTGCTTTAAGTGCCCTGAACAATGTTCAATTTTTTACATCAATTTTCCCCGGAGGATACCAAATCTGGTATCAAAATTCAAGTTAAAGTTTCAACTTATGAGCCATCAAAAAACTTAAAAAATATTGAAAACTTTTTCCTAGCGTTCCAAAGTCTAAAGCGCCCTCTAGCGATGTTTTAGCAGCAATATTGCTCAGATTTTTTTTTGAAATAATAAATAATAACAATAATTTTGACCAAAACCCAAAGCGTTTCGACAATTTTTCCCGTTTTTAAGACCAATTGAAGTTTTGCACACTAAATTTTGTCGGCGCGTGGAGC